>CM019753.1:48756967-49236967 GCA_009761765.1 Phenacoccus solenopsis
CCATATGTCAAGCTTAGCTTTTTTGGTACATTTCATGGTGAAATATGGACAATTCATTCATGAAATTTTCTGGCTTTGTTTCCCATCCAAAGTTTTGTTTTGTTTTAACTCGTCTCCAAATTAACTTGGAAAGCTTCAGTGGCGTATTTAAGGGGGTCCAGGAGGTCTGGACCCCTCCTTGGCGATTTCAAAAATAGTATTTTTGCCATATACAAATAAGGAACAACGAAAATGTAATATGCAAATAATCGATAGTAATAAAATCGCAAAATTTTGAGCCTACCTAACAGATTTTTATGTTTGAAAATTTTGCTGGACCCCCCCCCCTTGACCATCAGTCTGGATACGCCACTGGAAAGCTTACATTTGAGTACGTTATTTTCATTTTCTTCTGTTGTAACATTAGAGCAAGATCAAAGATTTAGAGGCTTTCGGGGTTCTTACAGCTTTTCTCAAAATTTGAATGGATCGTCATTTTGAGTAGTATCAAAAAATCCGAGAACACTCCTATTGATTGCTATTAATATTTCTTCAATAAATTCTCGAATGATTTTCGTACACATCTACATTATTGACAAACGATTAGTGAGAAAGTCCATGCACCCATGAATGCACTGGAATACAGTAAATTGTTGGACAAGAAAGATTGAATTTACTGACTAAAGGTATAATTTTTGTGTTTGTATGATGCTCAATTAAGAAGGTGTACGCTCCATTTACAGTTATTTAGGTACCTTGCCGCATTCGTCATGTGGAACTTGAAAATATAACTATTTTAAGGAAGGTCTAATTCCAAAAGAATTTCCATCTGAATTGCTTTAACCCTTAATTGGCACACATGGGTGAATTTCATCCATCGGTAATACAACCTCGCTGCGCTCCGGCGTAACCGGCTACTCATCCCTGTGCACCCTTCATAGTTGAACGTTGCCTAGTGATGGGACTTTTCATGAAAAGTTAAAAACATGAAAAGAAAAGTGAAAAGTGGGCCTGAAAAGTGTGAAAAGTTGTGAAAAGTGGTGAAAAGTAATGAAAAGTGTTGAAAATGGATACAACGCGTCCTATCCTACAAAATGATACCCATATGGACTATTTTTGAATGTTTGTAGCATTTGTTTTACGAATTGTAAAATAAATTATTCAAAAACAATCAAATCAAATATACCTGTTCGTAATGCATCACTTTTTCTAGTTTTTCAATCAATTTTTAGCTATAAAGTATTACTATTTATGATATTTATATTTAGTACCAGGCACCACCAGGCATTGATTTTGATTTTTGAAGTACATTTTACATTTTAAATTTTTATTAAATAAAAAAAAAAATGATTTGAATTTGATTCAAATTTAAAATTTTACACTAGTGAGTAGTGACTAGTGATAAATTGATAATTTAAAGTCTTTTTTACTTTTTAGTTTTTACTAAGAATTTTTTCAGGTGCTTTTAGGGTAAAAAAAGTTTTTCATTTCTATTTTGAATCAGAAATAAGACGAAAACATAGCAACATTTCTTGAAATTTGAAAAGAAATTTTATTAAAAATTAAAATGAAACAAGAACAAGAATGAAACAATCTCTAAAACATAGCAAGTAGCAACATTTTACATTTCTTAAAATTTGAAACGAAATTTTATTAAAAAATAAAAAACAGAATGGTTTAAAAAACAAAACAATGTTACCATTGTTCTCAGCGTTGAAAATTAATGTCAATCGATATGTCACACTGCTGTATGTAAACATTGAAAAGTCGCACTTTTCACTTTTCCGGACCAACTTTTCTTTTCACTTTTCATGAAAAGAGAAAGTACTTTTCAACACTTTACTTTTCAAGGAACATCACTAACGTTGCCACAATTTCTTCAGTTTGGGAATCTGTGTTAGTTGCATACATCAATTTTTGAAGGGGCAGATTTACTTCTGAATTTTTATGTAAATTATTCATTGCATTTTTCAGGTAGCAAAAATTGAAAATAAAACCATGCTATGTTGTAGTTCGAACGATTTGCAAGAAAAAAACATAGGCGGACAAATTGCCTATCTTCAATATTGAAGGAGCTATAAATTTTCAAAAATTGTTCTATTCTATCCTATGTATGCTGCCCCTTCAATTTTGATATTATGTAATTTTTTTTGTAATGAAATTCTGCATTTCAGCGAGCATAATAACATATTATATTTCAATTTCTTGAGTGACTCGGCACAATTTTTATTTTCTAATTTAAATTACTTTTATGTGTGCCATCAGAGGGTTAAAAATATATGTATCTATATTGAACCCAGTTATGATTGTTGTTCGTCCTGAAATCTGTAGGTAATAACTTAATAGGTGAATTGCATAGCGTCTGAGCAGAATAACCAGTTGATAACGCTACTCATAATCAACCATACAGTTGAACTTTCCATTTAGATTTCGATCGAAGGTTAACGATTATATAGGTTCTGGTCCACTTACGAGTATTCCACTTTTCAATTTGAGCCGACAAGTATCTAAAAAATTTTTCATTTTTTTATTACCTTGATATGAATTGGAATTTTCGTCGCACTATTAAAAATAAAGATGGATGAAAATTTAATGTATTAAAATGGAGGATCTCTGAGTTTCAACCTCATATTATCGTCGAGGTGTACTATCCAAAACATTATATAGCTGCATTTTATCGGGTAAGTCAGTCGCGGTTCATTTGAGTAATTATAATTCTACGATTTTCAAACTCATCTCACTGAAAAGAAGAAAAATGATTTCGAGTCCTGCTTGTTTTTCAGATTGCCATCAATGTAAAAGAATTTTCTTTCATTTTCGTGCGACAAAGTACATTGTGGATAATGTTAAGCGTTCGACTTGCCTTTTATATTACTGCGTGCTGGCACCTGTTGGCAATATGTTTGGCAGATGGAGAAGAACGTAAAACAGGTGTCATGACCAAAATTAACCCGCTGATAGATCCATTTATTTTACAAACTGGAGGTTGTTTCATATACTTGTTGCGAGCCAGCACAGCATATGTGGATAAGACTCTATTCATTAAATTCATCTTAGAGCACGAAAAAGACGTAATATGGATAACCTTACCCACTCATTGGGGCAAAACGGCCAATTTAAAAATGTTGGAGGCATTTCTAACTCCTTACATAGATGATAAAGGCCGTACAATACCTACATCAGATACGGTCAGTTATAAATTCTTCAAACAAGGACAAATACTCAGTATAAGGAGACGACCTACTAATTACACTAGTCCACCGCTTATATCGAAGCACGAGGATATAATGAAAGAGTATTTGGGAAAGTACCCCGTCATTTATGTGGAATTCAATAATATCGGCGTAAGGAGAAACAATTGGAACGAATTTTTCACCGATTTTCGAAGAGAAGTCGAATATCACTTCACGACTCACTGTTATTTGGAAACCTACTTGGAAGAAAAAATCCACAGTCAAAAGACCAGCCCAGAAGAAAAGAAAGCAGCTCAGGAAAATCTTGATAGATTCAAGCTTTACTTGTACCATGTGAACTATACGGACGAAGCTCTCATAGAAACCAGCTTGTTGTTTCTTTCACAGTTGCTACACGAAAGATTCCGTAAACCAGTAGTGGTACTGGTGGACGAATTCGTTCGCGTGGTCAATGTCATGTTTATGTATTCTAATTATGAAAAAGATCTAGAGAATAGAATTATCAAAGTTTTGCAGAACTTCCTCCGTCATACAATAACGCATAATCCGTTTTTGAAGAAAGCCGTTTTAAGTGGTATTCTGCCATTTGCCAAAGAATTGTTCTTTCCTAACTATACTAATATAGTTCACTACAGTTTCATGAATAGCAGCGATGTGCTCGGATATTACGGCTTCTTACAATACGAAGTGGATGCATTACTGGAGCATTTCAATATCCCACCAGAGCAGCAGCGAGAAGTGATTGATTATTATAAAGGGTTCACATTAATACCTAACTCGGACGTTGTGGTATACCAACCGTACTCTTTTGTTCGATATATCGATTGGAAAAAAATCGATCAATTTTTCAGAGACAGTGCGAATTTATTCCCCGTGCGTAATTGGTTCGCCGTTGAGAAATTCCGCAAGATACTGAGGTCCATGTTAAATGGTACAGAGATTACAGTTAAACCTCCTAAATTCGATTTAGATCAAAGAATTTATGTGTTACCGAAGGCAGTCGATGTTTGGGAGAAGAATAATACAGTTGATGAACAAGGATACGATTTAATTTTCACGTTACTTTGCCATACCGGATACCTGACACTTACTAATCGAACTGATGTTGTTACGTCTCCAGGAGAGATCACCTTGAGGATTCCTAGCACCGAACTTTGGCTAAGCATCAACGAAACGTTGTATTGGAATTATACCATTGTCCGTAATCGTAGGACCGGTTTAATGTATTCCACCCCGTGTTGATCGTTATGGGAATTTGGATGAGTGGAGGAAAGATCAACCTAGTAAAATATCTTAATACATGTACTTATGTTTTATAAGTGATTTAAAATCTATTTCGATGCAATGAATCCAATTTATCATTTTTTTTTTCTATTAATACAGTGTACGAGAGCAATATCACTTGAGATCTCACCTAAATGAAAATGTTGTTATGAATAGTTATAAATGTATCGATATCATGTATTCACTGTTGTTGGATATTTGTTGATTGATAAAAAATGAATTATATTTTTTCATCACTTTCAAGACCATGTAATTATCATGTTAAAAAAAAAAAACAATTTTTTTGTTTAAAACGCATTTGAATATTTTAAACTCAATAACTTAAGCACCCAAGCTCTATTACGGGGACTGAATTTGTAATATAAACTTGTTCAGATTGGCGTGTAATACTATTAATCTCTTCACACCACCAAGTACCGCTAAGATCCATCCGATGAGTTAATACATAGGAGTTTGTTGTCCATACTCGTCATTTCTTTAACTATTTGAACCTATTAAGTTTCCTTCAAATATTGGTTTATGCCCATAGGTGGAAACTTCGAGAATTTTGCAGCCTCTCCATTCCACCTCGAAATTTGAGTGAACTATCATTTTGAGTTCAATAAAAAGACTAAAGAATGGTGCAGAGATATTCGCATGGAGATCTTCTGATTTAGTCTTTAAATTTGTTCATCTATCATATGACTACAAATGGTCTAAAATATGAAGTTCCAAAGACTCCCTCATCTCAGATTTCTTTTTCTCAAATCAAGAACACTATAGTACTAAATATCTTTTTTACTGAAATTTTATGCAGAAAAAAACAAACTTCGATAAGCATACAAAAGAACATGTTTCAAAAAATAAAAAATATGTTTTTTTTTTTTTGTTATTTCCGCCATTGCACAATATCGCGGTAATTTTCTAAAATATTGAATCAGTTTTCTTATTTATTTTTTAATTAGCAGAAATGAAAACATGTGAAGAAAAAGAGATCAACTTGAAAGGATTATAGAACCTTTGAATATATTTAAGCATGTATTTCATTTGAATCCTTCAAAAATAATGAACACAAGACGTCTGACAGTTCTGCAAGTCTTACAAAACTCATTTATTTGGCTTAGTGTTCCTATGAATGGAAAAAGTCTGATAAAAATTACTTCATTTGGCTCGAAAGTCACGCATTTTTCATTAAAAAAAATAACAATTAATGAATTGAGGAAACACCAACAATAATTTTTACCCATCTAAGGTGACGTGAAATGAAAAAAGTTATATTTATATTATATTTGATCCTCCTTGTTCAAGTCATTCGTGTTTTTAAAAATACAGGTATGTGCAGAAAAACGAACATTCCAAACAATATTTTTTGAGTGTTCAAAAATATGCCAAAACCGATTATGATACAGTGATGAAATTCAAGGTAGAAAAACATCTTGATCATTTATTTATTTTGAATCAATACATTATCATCGTGAAAATATAAGAAAAGAATTTATATTAAGGAAAAAAATTAAAAAGATGGCGTGCCACAAGAAAAGATGATCAAATGTCCATTTTTTTTTTAGTCATCGTTAATAAATATCTTTTTTATGCAGTGATATTAGATTTTCAAAACAAATTTCTGAACCTTTAATCGAGCTTCAAAGTTGTGACATTTCACTACCGTTGGCAAATCGAACACTGAACTATGTGACCAATTTGATAGTCATGTATCAATACTTCATAATAGTTCCACAACAATTTCTTAATTAGATGGCCATACTTATTTCAAATTGATTTTTCATATGGATGTTTGCTTCATTTACACTTGATAATTAAGATTAAATAATCTATGTATGAAAATTCAAAATTCAAAAAATTATTCTTATATTACGTAAAAATTCACATCACAAAAAATCTGTAAAACATAATTATTGCAATAATAAGTGAAAAGTTAATACATGTTTTTGAGGTTTTAAGTAAAAAAGTGATGAGATATTTGGTTTTAATTTTTTTTTTATTTCATAAAATGTTTTTACTTTGTAATATAATGCAGTAAAAACATAAAATAACGGCAAAAAAAAAAAATATTACGAATTGCTGTAATGTATAAATAGTGGTTTAATTTTGAAATTGTTTGCAATAAAAAAAAGTATTTAGAAATTATGTACCTACGTAATTTCTAAATCTTACATGCCTAAAACATCGTTGTCTTCAGCGTGTAAATAGTCGAGTAGATTTTCATATTGCGACCAAAGGCTAATTCGTAATTCCTCATCAATATTCACACCAACTATCCAAGTAAGAGTTTCAGAAGACACAAGAAGATCATTTTTGAAAACAGTCAAGGCTAAATCTCGGCTTATTTTTACACATGTTGTAATCTTTGGACAAGGTAATTGGAAATCTATTATATAAGCTATGAATTCATCGTCAAGAATTTCTACCTTCCATTTGATACCGTTTGTATATTCGCGATAATTATCACATAATTGCCGGAAATCTGTAATTACGTCAGATAAAAAGAAGTTTTGAATTATTTCCTCGCGTCTTTCTTTTTTAATTCTCCCTTTTTTCTTGGTAGCGGTGTTTGTAGAAGTTGATTTGGAAGGAAGGTAACTTGAAGAGTCTAAAAATATCATTGTTATATCAGAAAAAAAAATTAGAATGTGTGAATACAAAATTGTTATCAAATATTTCAAAATTTAACATCTAGATTAATGAACTAAATATATTTTCAACTTACCAGGAAATATTGTCGGCACAGCATCTTTTCTTAATATTGGTCTTTTTCTTTTGTAATGTTTAATATTGCCATCAGCATCTATAAATTTTTCTTCGAAAGAAACGAACTGTTCTTCAAAATGATTAACACAAATTCTAGTATTGCTGTTCGGTTCCCAGTTACGGCGTGGAATCTTCTCCAACCATAATTTGAGATGCTTTTCTACCGTAGGAAATCGAAAAACTGTCGTGTATTCGGTGTTTCGAAAATTAGATGTACAATCTGGTACACAACATTTATAAGGCATTTCTAAAAATAAAAACATGAATGAGTGATTTCAAGTAACAAAATTACTTCTTAAAATTTATCATAGTATAGAAGTTTGAAGAATATAAAGTATGATATTATTAGACACTTCAAGAATATGAATATTCTTATCACTCTCTATTTTCTAATATATCGTCAAAATCTGAAAATCGCTTTGTTTGGTAAGTTCATGATAAACATAGTACGTTTCTATAGTAATTACAATTTCCAAGACATAAACCAAGATTACCCTGTTATATTATGTGATTCAATTTACTTACTTATTCACAAAATGCATTATTACGAACGATTGCATTATCACGAAATAAATATAACTTATCACGTACGGGCCTTCATGCGACGTTGCTACATATTTGTTTGGGTTGCATCGAATTCGGTTGTGTGTCGTAACATAACAATTTCGTTTGGTTGTACGTCGCAACATGAAAACTTCATGGAAATTATGATTTCATGCTTAGAGGATATTTTTATTTTATTTTATTTTTGTATTATTTTTATCCCTTTAATTTGACAATATCTTCATTTTTTTTTTTTTCATTAGGTACACTATAAATTTCTAGTATATTAGCCCTTAACTGGCACACATGGGCGAATTTCACACATCGGTAATGCTACCTCGCTGCACTCCGGCGTAACCAGTTGCTCATCCCTGTGCACCTTTATAGTTGAACGTTGCCGCAATTCCTTCAGTTTGGGCATCTGTGTTGGTTGCATATATCAATTTTTGAAGGGGCAGATTTACTTCTGAATTTTTATGTAAATTATCTATTGCATTTTTCAGGTCGCAAAAATTGAAAATAAAACCATGCTATGTTGTAGTTCGAACGATTTGCAAGAAAAAAACATAGAAGAACAAATTGCCTATCTTCAATATTGAAGGAGCTATAAATTTTCAAAAATTGTTCTATTCTATCCTATGTATGCTGCCCCTTCAATTTTGATATTATGCAATTGTTTTCATAATGAAATTCTGCATTTCAGCGAGCGCAATAACATATTACATTTCAATTTCTTGAGTGACTCGGCACAATTTTTATTTTCTAATTTAAATTACTTTTATGTGTGCCATCAGAGGGTTAGTACATATTAAGCGTAAATTCGCACATTTATTACATCATATTATATGCTTTTTTTCAGCAAAAAAAAAAAAAAAATTATTTTTTGAATTCTACATAATTATGAATATAATTATAATAATATTATTACTGCTGTGATATATAATGAAAAATCATTTTCAGCGCGGGGATACAAAGCCAGAACGGAGTTCAAGTTTTGGGTTACGGTTCTGGGTTATGGTTTTTGTACCAATGTATCATGTGATTCCATTTCTGTTCTTCCGCAATTTTATTCAGCCTAGGATCCAAAAATTCAAAATTCAAAAGTTCAAAACCATTCAACATCGAGCTGCGCCATAGTTAAGAAATATTCAGGAATCAAAGGTACCTAAAACCAGATACTATTATTGTGAAGCTCGCAAAAATATTTTAAATTATATTCCTGATTTGTAAACATTGTCACGTATGTCCCTATATCGTTCACGTATTTTACGAATACGTGTAAATTGTTGAGAATACAGTCGGGTTCGTTGCCCGAATAACGCGTTAATTCCTATCAGACTGCTCGATCAGCGTACTAGCAACTTTTAAAATGACGGTTTAGGAATTAACTAAGTCTGGACAAAATAAAGGGTATAAGAGAAAAAAGCACGACGTCATTTCGCTTGTTGGAAGAAGAATGAAGGCGTTGCGGCGTTGAGGTTATGATTTTTAGTTTACCGTTTCCTTATATTTCAGAATTTCCTGCTTGGAAACGATTTTATAGGCCGATATAAATTCATGGTAATGTCTCAAGTGGTGCTCAGCTTTGGCTGGTATGTGGAAGAGAGAAAATTGATTAATTTGGAGGCAGATATTAAAAGCGATTGTTTACGGAATAGGGTTACATTCGGCGTTCGACGTTTTCACGATTTGTTGGCAAAAACTGGCTCTCGATATCGTTAACGCATATATATTACAGGCTTGTATAATTTCAATATTTTGGAAAGACGTACGCTCGTATATATAGGTTCGTGAATTAAAGTGAGACCACCGCCTGCGTGTATCGGTTTTGGGAAAAGTTTTTTAATTTTAAAGTTCTCGGCATCTGATATATTGTATAATATAATACATTATAAGTATCTACTTATGCCTTCTCGTATTCATAAAGAGAAGCCGCAAAGGGTGTTGAGAGAATTTTCTTCCTCAGCCTTCAGCTCCTCGGTGGCTGTTGATTCAAAAAGCGATACTTTAGACGATATAATAATCCAAACGCAATTTGGAAACTCCTGCAATTATCGTCAGTTTTTTAACTATTTCTTTTCGCTGACACGATTATTAGCCGATAGTTATTATAAATCAAAAGAATCGCCGATAAAAGCCAATTAGCTTGCGACTTTTTGTTTCGTTTGGCTTATATCTCATATCGAATTCGTACCGTTGATATATAACCGACGCGAGCGACAAACCACGCTGAAAGAATTTTTTTGTTTTATTCGCGATAAACGGAACGTAGAAAGTATAGAGTCAGCATAACGGATGTGATTTTTCAAAAGGGGAAACGTTCGAAGGGCATATTAATAATCGTAAAAACAAAAAAAGAAACACGTAAACTGTTCCACGCATGAAATAACCAAAAAACAGTTGTAAACGTCTGCGAAACAAGCCTACGTCATCAATTCTGAGTCAGTTTTTAATAGTATGTGAATAAAAGTAGTAAGGGCAAAAGTTGAAAGTTTTCGAGAAAAGTTTAACATTTTCGGGGCAAAAGTTTTTACATAAAAATAAACTTCTTTTTTCGTTCGGGAAATTTACTATTTTCTAAACGATTTCACAAAACGGACGAATTGATAATGTATTACGTATGTTTGCGTATGTGTAATTGAATATTATGACGACGATAGAAGGCCGCTTCACATTCAGCTGTTCGGTTGCGCTTTTCTTCTCGCGAGAGCGGAGTTTTCTTTCGACCAATTTTCTTGCTTTTCGCTTGAAATATGCTATCGAACATTTTCAGCTGTACAATTCATTTTCATCTACAACAATAAAAATTCAGCATTTATTGTTTGATTTTTGGGTATTTTTAAAGTTTTTTATTTTTTATAATATTTCATATTTGATCCCCTATTCAAAAATATACTATTTTTATTTGTATAGAAATTTTTTAATTTTTAATTTTTTTTTTTTGATGTTTGTGTTTTTGAAAAATATTTTTAGAAATCTTATTTTTGCATTCTCTCATTTTAGAACATTTTTAAATTCTTGGACTTATTTTTATTTGCTAACTTATATTAATTTATTTATTCATGTATTTTCTTTCGATGTAAAATGTTTTTATATTATGTACCTTTTTCGCTGAGTTTTTACTGAAAATGGTACGAGATTTTCATATTTTTGCATCTCATAGCTTTTATAACAATGGTAAAAGTCCAACTTTTTTCTTTATGTAATTTTTTAAGGGTGTAAATGAAGATCTCTTAAAGTTTGTTCAGGGGTTGCTTCTATGAAGGTTCGGAGGTGATTTTTTTAGCTGAGTTTTTAATAAAAACCATAGCTATTATAGCCTACCTGATTTGGGAAGGGAAGGTCGGGGGAGGTTTGTAATCATCTGGCAAATGTTCAACTTTTTGGTATATATATATATATTTCCCCCCCTCGTAGCGCCGGCGAGTATTCATAAAATTCGCTCAAAATTTGGTGAGGAACTCTTCTTGAAAATGCGCAGAAACGCTTTTTTTGTTTTTTCGAAAAATTTCAAAATGGCGGATCACTCAAATTTTGAGGGAGGCTGGAGAAGAGGCAAATAGCTCAAATTTTTCGTTTTTGATCTCATATGAAAGAGTGAGTCACGGACACCAACATACTTAAATTTCAGCTTCCTAAGTGCATTTTGAGGAGAGTTAGCAAAAACCTGTTTTTGAGAAATTGCGTTTTTTGTGTCACTCGCCTTGCGCAGGCGGGTGTGGATAAAATTCGCTCAAAATTCGGTGAGGAACTCTTCTTGAAAATACGCAAAAATAGTTTTTTTGTTTTTTCGATAAATTTCAAAATGGCGGATCACTCAAATTTTGAGGGGGCTGGAGAAGGGGCAAATAGCTCAAATTTTTCGTTTTTGATTTCATATGAAAGAGTGAGTCACGGATACTAACATATCCAAATTTCAGCTTCCTAAGTGCATATTGAGAGGAGTTAGATCAAAAAACGGCTTTTTGAGGAAGTTTTGAGTCATGAAATTTCTTGAATCTTCCATATCTCCCCACCAAATCAAGTTAAAGAGGTCAAATTTTGTGTGTGAGGTTAGTTGGTGACCAGAATATGACCTCTTGAATTTCGATCAAAATGGATTCAAAATGGCGGATTATCAAAATTTTGAGTAGAGCTTGAGGAGCCTCAAGTTGGTAAAAATGTAATTAATATGAATTCATATGGTTATTGGGGATAAGTTGTATACTATATCCCGAATTCACTTCCATACATGATGTTGGAGGGGGGGAAGGCGGGGTTATCAACCTAAAATAGTGGTGGAGGTAGAGGAGTGGTCGAAAATTTTTTATTGTTGTGTCATATGATAAAATGAGCCCAAGCGACAAACGTATTTTGATTGGCTTTTGGAGGGGAAATTGCTGCAGGAAATTTCATGAATCTTCCATATCTCATCACCAAATTGGCCTAGAATGGTCAAACTTTGTGTGTAGGATTAGTTTGTGACCAGAATATAACCTCTCAAATTTGAGTCAAAATGGATCCAAAATGGTGGATTATCAAGATTTGAAGATAATTTGAGCACCCTCAAATAGTTATAATTTGAGAAATATGTGTTCACATGATTATTTCATGGCAAGAAATACTACATTTGTGCCAAATTCAACTTCTTAAGTGTTTTTGGAAAGGATAGGGTAGGGGTTTTCAGACTTGGTATTGGGTGTGGCCTGTAGTCATGAACGGTTAAGCAAGGTTATTAGTAAATCAAAACAAGCTCCAATTAAAAACTCAGCTCCAGTAATGCGGAATGGCTGCTTACATTTTTTTTTTCAAATTTTTGATTTATCCTGAAATGGAGATTCTGTTAAATTTTCAAGGAATTGAATAGACATCCAAAAGTTTAAAATATGTAGTTCACTTCAATGTCATGTCATAGAGTAAAATAGAGATATTAAATTTCAGTTTCCAAGTTAATTTGGGTAGGAATTGTAGCAAAAAATTAATTTTTGAGGAAGTTTTAAGTCATAATTTTTTGAAATTGAAGACCCCATAGCATAGTATCGAAGATATCGAAATGCACACAGTAACTTCAGAAGTGGAGGTTCCGGTTTGCATGAATTGCTTCGATTAACAAAGTAATGTGCTACCATAGACATTATAGGTAATCTCGCCATCCATACTTCTGACCTTTGTTGCAGTTAATGGCACATTATTGAAAGAAATACATAATTATGTTAGTAAGTTTTAAGTAAGCATTGAAAAATGTTATATTATTTTTTTTAGTTTGGTCAGAATATTTTTTCAATTTAAAATAGCAAATAAAACACGAACTTGTATTTAATGCTTTTTTACATTTATAATTTTAAAATTAATTTACAACGATAAATTAATTTTAAATGTAGAAAATTTAAATGCAAATTCGTGTTCTGTGTGCTATGTAAATAATGTTAATTCGGAAAAAATTTAAAAAGTCATATTTTCATTCTCACTTTTGAATACTCACGTGTATCTTTCCCAATTAGGATTTTTATGCGTTTCGAGAAATTTTTTCGAAATCTCAGTCGCAGACAGATTTTTCTTTTTTTTTGGCGGCCCTTATCATTATTATTGGAAAATGATGTTTCATCAATTTTTTCTCACGGTAATACCTTTCCCATATTATCATTCAAATTCGTTTCTAGTTTATTGATAACAGTCTTGCTCATACAGGTTGCCTAAAATAGCGAATAAAAAATTTCAACTTGAAACGAATCATTTCGTTCATTATGCTCGCGAGGTGTCGAAAAATCTCCGATTTCTCGCTGAAACCGAAGCTAAACAAAGAACCAACGGAGTAAATCTTGTAAACTACTTATCGTCGAAGCGAAATTGAATTATTCGAAAAAGGGAAACCTACGTCGATGGCGAAAAGGTATTTTGCAAATTACACCATTAAAGTCCCATCGCCGTTACCGACCACGGTATTAAGTCGGACAAAAATTTTCTTATCGCAAATCCTATTGGGAAAACGTTTTTCAACACCTTTTATTCGCTATTTCCTTCATATCGACTGCGTCCAGTCGGCATGAAACGTTAAAAAGGCCTAAATATCCTAATTCTTATTTATGTCGTTCAGAATGACTCTGTAAATGAAGTTAGATCTGGTGATTAACGAGCTGGCTAGTGTGGTAATTGTAAATGGGCTTTATCTATGGTTTCCTTTTTTTTTAAAGACATGATCGTGAGTTCGTAATTAGAATTAAATTTGAGATTAGGTGTAGAGTGGGAGTCGAGTGGGCGATAAAGAGATTAGTTATTTTAAAGGCTCGTCGAATCGGCGATAAAAGGTGTTTTTGAGTTCAGTGAAAACTCTTTTTTCACCAGTCACGTTTTAAGTGGAATAGAATAAAGAAAGGGTGGATAAAGTGTTCTACCTATCAAGTAACATGAAATGTGCTTATTTTGAAATAAAATTTAATCGAATGTCGATAATGATTGCTCTTATTGGGATCGATTTTTTTAGTTTAAAATATTGATTTTTGCATTCAACACCATCTAGAAAATATGAATCAATCTACATTTGCACATGACTGTTATTCATAATCATTTCGAAATACGGACCGCCTTCCGCGCGCTTTGCGTTTGATTTCTACTTCTTTTTCTTTCTCTTTTTCTTTCGAATTCACATTGATTTATGATTTATGTACAATTGTATATACTTCGATATCTAAATCTATTTCGAAATAAGTTTCTTTTCAATCAGTCATATACAACCATTGCTCGTTAAGCACTTTATCATTTCTTTAGTCAACTAGTGAAATTCTATGTCCATGTAGGTTTCAAAAAATGTATAAGTTTTCTAAATAATTTTTTTGTGACAACCAGAAATTAATTTTTCATCATCTACTTAATTATGAACAAATCATGGTTGAATTTTTTTTTAACATGAAAAAATAAAATCAATCAAAAAAATAAAAATTTTAACCCTAATTCTACAGTGTCGGTGTTCATGGCAAATTTCATATTTTAAAAGAGAATTCGGTGCTTTGTCTGAAGGCGCGTCCACACGAGGATGATCAGCCTTTTTCAGCTTAGATGATCAACCTGAGATGAATGTAGTGTGGACGTTTGGATGATCAGCCTCATAGAGCTGAACGAAGCTGATCAGCTCGTCATCCTCGATCGACTTGATGTCGGTCTGTTCGAAGGATGATGAATAGTGTGGACGCGATTGCATCATCAACGTTCGCTCATCCTAATATAATTTTTAGCTATTTCATATAATTATAATGAATTCTTCAATGAAATGAAAATAATTTTAGCACCAGAAAGTAGGTTTTTTTGGCCATCGGATCATTTCTCTGAAATTTAAAAATATTTACAACAGAAATTTACTAAAAATTATGCCCTACTATGTTTTATCAGAAAAAAAAAATTAACATAACAATAAACTTATCATTAATAATATATTTTTAATATTATTAATTTTTGAATAACAATTGTTTTTTCATAAATTTAACACCTAAAAACACTCCAATAATTTTGAATTTTTTTATCAAATTTTTCACTATTTCGGTACCTAATTTATTAAATACGTATATAAAATATTAATTTTGAAATTTATTTTTGATTACAAAATTTATAATAATTTTACTAATAATTTTTATGAAAAGATAAAATTTCAATTTCAGCATTTTTCACTGCGAAATTGATAGTACAGGGAAATAAGGATTGAACCTGGAAAAAAGTGGTAGTGAGCTGAATTTCAGATTATATATGTAGAATGATGTCCTTAACAAGGTATAAAAAGTTGTCACTTGTAGGTGGTGAGCTAATTCCTGGAGGGGGCTAAAACACCGCAAAAAACAGTTTTTCAACTATTTTATGCTAATATCTCCGAAAATAAGGGTTCTATGTCAAAATAAGTTATATAAAAAAATGTTCCCTATTAAATTTCTTACAGAATGAGTGAGACAGTTTTCTCAAAAAGTCATTAGTAAGCCCAAAATGGGGAGGTCAAAATATACCAATTTTTAGAATTCCCTTTCGAAAATCAGTCTTTGTTTATATCTTCTATACGGCGCGTCCTACGCAAAAATTGTTAATATTGAAAAATATTTCCCGTTCAATTTTCTATAAGGTACATGAAAAACTTTTCCGAAAAAGTCATAAAAGGGCCCAAAAAACATTAATTTTGGAAAAATTTATTCACATGTGTTCATATCTATCATCAAGTGACCTAGGTAGGTGATGAAGATGAACCAGTAATTGTTCCTGATGATTCCCCCTCCCCTTCCTCCTCCGCCCTTAGAAATCCTCCTCCAGATTTACATTATAGAACAAAAAAAAACTACAGATATACTTTGAAATATTTGTTTCAACTCGGTTGGGGATCACAAAGACATATCGAAATGTAGTATTTCACTTTCTTCTCCACATATTTTCCTGTAATTGAATGTGCCAAGTACTTCTATCGAAGGCAAAAAGCTGAACAAGTGTGGACGTCGACGGATGATCATCCAAGCTGAACAAACTGATCATCCTCGTGTGGACGCACCTTGACTGGATTTCAACTGGTCACACGGTAGATTTCACGACTGTTTTCAGCCCATTCACCAAAATTTAGTTTTCCTGCAATATGTCCCCTTTACTCCTATCACAATTTCACGGAGTTCAAGCCTGTAGAAAAACAAGCTAGCACGCACGTGAAAATATTAATAGCAACGTTATTCATCAATTGAGAGATTTCTCTATACGATAGAAAGAATAGAAGAAGATATACAACCTGACGTATTCACCATGTACACCTCCGTCTTTTACCTTTTCACCGATGAAATTTTGTTACACGAAATACGATATACTGAAAACTACACGACATGTACGCTAAACGACGCGAAAATAAAAGAGGCCGATATCGGAAATGAAGTAAGAACTTTTTTTTTTTATATAAAAGGGTTAAAAAAGTTGTCAACTGAGCTAAAAAGCGATTAATCAAATTTCGCAATTTAATCAATCTTACAGATTATTTCGGCGTGTGCGAAGTGTCTTGGCTGAGTTGAGCTTAGTTTTGCTGCTTTTGGAGTACGTGTGTTGGGTGGATTTTTTCGCTCTATTTTTCGAAACATCGTAGTCGTAATTTTTGAAGCCATATTTTCGGCGAAAAGTAATTTTTAGGGGAAACTTTGGTCGCATTTAAATTTGAAATTTTTCATCTAATTTTTGGCGTTTCGAATCAACTGCGGTTGAGATTTTTTTTTGAGCGCTGAAAAAAAAAATAATGACGTGAAATAACAGAGAAAAAAGGAAACCGCGAATAGAGTATTTTAAAAATTATCTGAATTTTTCGAAAAGAACCATATAAGTACGTGAAGTTGGTAAAATATTTATTTCGTAATAAGTTTAGTATTTATTGATGCGTGATATAGTTACGAATTGTATGCTACTTTAGAGATTTTACGCTGGAACGATGTTTCGTTGTATCGTCGTGTACTATATCTACACGTGTAAGTAGTTGTAAAAACGAAAGGACGAACATTTTTTCCACCTTACCAGATTAATATCGAACTACCCACATGCTCTGCGAAATCTAAAGCTATTTATTGCTTTTGACTCCTTTTTTACGTAGCACACATTCTCCAGTGATTCGGAGATTTAATATTTAAGCCGCCATCCCCTTCCCGTGAGGAAAAAAAACACCAACGTTACCCGAGTATAACGTTAAGATTCGATAGTAAAAATGTAAAACGAAAATTGGATTCGGTCTTTGGACGATTTTTTTGTCTCCGAAAGTTTCTCTTATATTACAATCATTAAAAAGTTAATCTTGTTAAGGAAATTAGACATCTGGGGAAACGGAGGGTATTTTGAAACTTCTTCTTAGATTTTGCCGCGAGGGAGTAAGATCGTAAAAGTTGGGGAAAAAAACTTTGGCCAAAGTACGTAGAAAATTTTTACCGCCCAAGCTGTTTAGTTTATTAAAAAAGTATAACTGCTATCTTTCTATTTAACTTTGATATTATTCGGATGCAGGTATATACTACATAATAAAAACATAAAACTGAAAACTTTCGTAAAATCTGAAAGGGGTAACGTTGGTGAGAAACCGTTGTTGAGAATTTTTCCTTTTTTAATGCGTTTCTTTTACGGCTTTGGGAATCGGCTTAAAAAGATGTACTTGGATTATGATAGGCGCGTGGTTAGTGGATTTGGAAAGTACCTACGCGATTTCGAGTCCTTCGTGATTTCTGACCTTGGCAATTTTCCTCGTTACACCTGTTCTTCGACTCTTACGTTTTTTAACGCATGTAGTGGCTCGATCATCGGGTTGTTTCTTGAAACAGAATTATTTTCGCGAAGAAAATATACGTAATGAGAAGTCGAGAATACAGTGGTGTTGGGCTGAGCATTCGAGCTGGAAAAGTTTTATTCGAATTGAATGTGGCAATTTTGGATACATTGGTAACGACCATGTTTTCTTTCAGTCCTTGCTACGAGCGCGTAAATTTAATCAATTTTATAGTTTAGTATTTTTGGCATTTAAAGCGTATCTTTGACGTCGCCGCCGCGTGTATCGCTGATATATGGTCGAAAAATTGGAAGGGCGTCGCGGCGCGATTGGCGGCTGTAAAAATCGAAACGAATTTGACAGATAGAAAGAATAGAAGCATTTGCAAAAACTATAATCTGTTTCCACTTGATTTAACCGCAAAATACTACAACAAAACAATGAATGCTTTTTTCATTCTTTCGATTAAACGTTTTCGATGTAGTTGGTACGATTCCAGAAATTCGCGTTTGATAACTTTATTTCAGTGGAACGATCGTTTATCCGTGGAGTTACGGTAGTGTCGGTATTGCTACGCTCCTCCTTCCGAACGTGGAGAAAATGTCCGAAGGATCGAATGATCCACCTTTCAGCTCACCATGACCGGCTTGTGGCGATACGTGGTTATAGTAATATTTTCTGAATCACGATATCGTGTTTTCAAGTGCGAGTAAATCAGATACTTTATCAAATTTAGCTTTTCAATAATGTAATTTTAGCAACGTCATGCAGAAAAAATCCGAGCTCAGGACAGAAAGATGAGTCATAAAAGCAAAAAAAAAAATGTCGTGGAGACAAAGGCAGATTTTTTGCGCAGATTCGTCGAGTTGTGGGCCCTCAGTAGGCCCTGAAAAGAAACTCGTGCCCGGGAAATTCCCTTTCCTGCTTCTGCTCAGACCTAAATTTTATAGCAGCTGAAAAAAATCGCTTCTGAAGATAAAATCAAGTTCATAAAATACGTTACCTACGCTTATAAATTGAGAATATATCAAATTCAAGGCATTATATCAGAAAATTGTTTACTACCATACATTTAAAGATAAAATTATGAATGCATCGACCATATACCATACCATGCTAATGTCGGTATCCAAAAATGAAACATAGAATGGAGCTTGCATGCAGTTTGATTTAAGGTCATTTGCTAATCATTATAAGATCACTGATGGTGATAAGCAATCGGCCAGTGGACCAATAGCCTGATCACGAACTATGAACATCAACTAATAAAACAGGATATGAAACTTGAACCAATATGAGGGCGAAATGTAGTGATTTTAGAGGACGAAAGGCTAATGAGGAATATAGACCTTCCCCTCCACTCCTTAAACGTAGTGACAGCAGCGCTAAGACGCAAGCTAAAGTAGTTATTCCTCATTACCTTTCCATCTTTTAAAATCACTACACTTCGCCCTCATACTGGTCCAAGTTTCATATTCTGTTTTATTAGTTTACATCCGTGATATAAATAACCACATAGAGCGCATGCGCTGAAGCAAGTCATGCGCACCAGCTGAATTCGGTGTTTCACCTTCATAACAGATTTTATCTTCGAATGTGCTGTCTATTGTACAGAGGCGGACTTTGAATTTTGCCGCCTGTGGGCAGTAAATTTTTGTCGCCGCCCCCTCCCCCCCCCCGCAATAAAAAATTATGAAAAATTTTCATGCAGAATTTTTTTTTTTTAATGTTGATTTTGGTACATAACCCAAACTTTTAAGTTTGATTTAAATTTTTTTTTAAATGTAAGCAGCCATGTCACATTACTAGGGCTGAGTTTTTAACTAAGGCTTGATCAGGTTTGGAAATAATGTTGCTAAGCCCTTCATGTCTACAAGCTACAACCAATACCAAGTTCGAAAACCTCTGCCCTATCTTTTCCAAAACTACTTAAGAACTTTAATTTAGAACAAATGTAGTGTTTGTTACTATGCAACAAGTATATGAACACATATTTTTTAAATTATATCTATTCGAGGTTCCTCAAATTATCTTCAAATTTTAATTCCTCTCTAAATGCACGTAGGAAGCTAGAATGAAAATAGGTTAGACACTTTAGCTCATTTTATCATATGACACCACAATAAAAAAATATCAACCTCTCGCGAGTAACCCCTCCTTCTCTCCTACAGTATCATCTGTGAAAGTAAATTTGGGATGTAACACACTTCTTATTCCCAACAATCGAATGAATTCATATTAATTACATTACCACTAATTTGAGGCTCCTCAAGCTCTACTCCAATTTTGATAATTTGCCATTTTGTATCCATTTTGACTCAAATTCAAAAGATCATATTCTGGTCACCAATTAACCGTTCACACAATATTTGACCTTTTTAGATTGATTTGATGAGTAGATGTGGAAGAGTCAAGAAGTTTTATTTCCGTTTTCTGCTCTTACTCTCCCTCTAAATGCATTTATGAAGCTGAAATTTGCATATGTTGGTCTCAATGACTCAAATCAAAAACAAAAAATTTGAGCTATTTACCTTTTCTCCAGCCTTCCTCAGAATTTTATCGAAAAAACAAAAAAGGAATTTTTTTGCACTTTTAGGAAGAGTCTCTCACAAAATTTTGAGCAAATTTCACCCGAATACCTGCCGGCGCTAGGCGTGAAAAAAATTTATATAGCTATTATTTTGAAGTTGAAAAAACGCTGAAAAAAAAAAACAGTTTTCATTTTTACTATAATTTTCAATTTTTCATAATCTTTTTTCAAACTGATTTCTGAATATGTTACAAGTTCATCCATCCGACTAGCATAAATTTTTTTTTAAATCGTCATAATATATTTCACATTTAAAGAACAGCCGAAAAAACCAAAATTTACCGCCCCTGATATTTTGCTGCCATGGGCAGCTGCCCTCTCTGCCCATGCCTAAATACGCCTCTGTTATTGTATATAGTCATACATAGATAATTATTCTTTTGTCCTAGAACCATAAGATAAAATTATCAGTTGCCAAAAATAAATTTTTTCAGATGTCTTGGAAAATTTCTCAGATTTTTTATATGGAAGTAGTCACTCTTGTCGAATGGGAAAAACAATTTATGTAAAAATAGAGAAATAGTTCCCATCAAATTAATTTTGGTATAAGTATTTATTCTTAGTATCTTTTTAATAAGGGAACCACCTGCATTCTTGCATGCGGATCTCAATGGGACAAATATTGTTCGAAAGTACATAAATCACTGTTGTATACCAAAGCCAAAATTTTAGCTACTGTTATGCATTTGAGGGGAGTTACATATGATTTTCCAGACTTTTGAAATTTGCACATTCTACTTTCTGCTAGATAGAACATTATTAAAAAATTAAAAAATTGAAGATGGGAAATCTACACAAATTTTCATGTTCGCTTCGAGAATTCAAAAAATGCTTTTACACTGCTCAAAATTTACGATTGTAGCTGTAGCGTTGTAAAACTAATTATGCCATAATATCAAATATCTCTACCTCTATTATGAAAATTTAGATGTTTAACTTCATGCGCTTATCATTAGTGTACTTCCGAAATATTGATACTTTGATAGCCTTCTAGGTGCAAGTATGATCTGTTTATGCTTGTAGTCGATCCTCGTGAAGATTTTAGTGATTTTTCAAGCTGTTTTTATCATAGAAATTATAGCTATTACAGCTTACCTGATTTGAGAAGTGAGGAGAGGTCGGGGAAGGAGGTTCGTCAAATTTTTGCATTTCAAGCGATTTGTTATTATCTGGCAAGTGCAAAACTTTTTGACAATTTTTTCCCATGCGTAGCATTCTTCTTGATAATGCCAAAAAATGTTTTTTGTTTTTTCGATACACCTCAAAATGAAGAATCACTTAATTTTGAGGAGGACTAGGGTGACGGGGAATGATTTAAAATTTTTGCTTTTGATCTCGTATGAAAGAGTGAGTCATGGACACCAATACTTCCAAATTTTAGCTTCCTAAGTGCATTTAGAGGTGAGTTAGAGCGAAGAACTGTTTTTTGAGGAAGTTTTAAGTCGTAAAATTTCTCGAATGTTTTATATTTCCGCACCAAATGAATGTAGAAAAAGCAAACTTTGTATGTAGCGTTAGTTGATGACCAGCATATGACCTCTTGAATTTGGATCAAAATGTATTCAGAATGGCAGACTATGAAAATTTGAGCGGAGCTTTAAGAGTCTCAAATTAGTGAAATATAATTACCTAATATAAATTCATATTATTAAACATAATAATTATACTATATCCCTATTTCATCGTCGTACATGATGTAAAAGAAGAGGCGTAGGAGTTGTCGACCTCAAAATGTAGTAGGGTATAGGAATGGTGAAAAATTTTTCATTATGATACCATATGGTAAAATGAGCTCAAGTGACTAATCTGTTGTGTTTGAATGAACGAACACGATTATTATTCATTAAGATGTATTTTTATTTTAAAAATTATGTCAAAAAAAAAATAAACGTAAATAACATGGTAGACGCCCGGACCCCCATCTCTCCATGAACTTTGACTATATAGTATATGGACCAAGCTAGGTATTAGGTGATTTTAGATAAATCATTCGTCAGACATCCTATTGGGAAAGAACGCTTCTGATTGGATAATTCGTTATCAGTAAACAACTTTCAGTAAAGAAATAAAATAAAAATACACCTTAACTCCAGAGTAAATCAATACACCTTAAAGTGTAAATAACGAGTTCATAATTTTGATTTGTGATTCACATTGTAGTACAAGAATAGCTCCGCATTGCGTTGATTTTATCAGATTTTATCATAGAGAATATAGATTAACCAATCAGAAGCGTTCTTTCCCAGTAGGATGTCTGACGATAGCTTTTACATTATAACTTGGTCCATATACTATATAGTCAAAGATGGAGAAGCACCCGATTGACGTACGTGCCAAACTGAGAATGAGAACATGCAATTATATGAAAAACGACGAACCAGGTATGATATTGTAAATTGTGTAAAACATACGAGAATATGGTAGGTTATGTACTCTGGCTTTGTCACTCCTTATTAGAGACAATGTGTGAACAAGTGCCTAGAATCAGGGCACATAAAGGCTCAAACATATATTGTGTCTCTGCACTAATTGATAAATTCAATATATCTCAGTTCAACACATCTTAATTGACTGTCCCAAATACGCATCCCTGCGCTCCCACCTGTCCCTTCCTCTCACCCTTCAAGAACTAATTGCAGACGATGAAATTACTTTGAAAAACCTCATGAAGTTCCTCAAAGCCAATAATATCCTCCCCCAAATTTAGTCCTTCCCTCAACCCGTGCCTATGGCCAATGTAGCACTACAAGGCACGTAAATTAAACAAGTAAGCAAGTAAGTAATATTATTAATCTTTAATATCAAAATAAAAATTTTATTTTTAAACTTAATCCTATTGAAAAATTATTTCACCTTTAATAAAAAATTTAAATAAAAAAATATAAAAATTTAATAAAAATAATGTAATTAATCAATAAAAAATGTTGAGTTTATGCCACGTAATTTGGCGCTCGTGAATGGGATTTTTATTGTTTTAATTCAGTTTATAGAGCTGGTGCTACTATAGGGCCCTGATACCAAGATCGTGATAATTTTGTGCGAGAGTGTAGAACTGCGTATGCTTACACGATACAATCAGACATCAAAAGCAAATACCGTTAAAGGAAAATGTGGGTTGTTGAACGAAAAAATACGGCCCTACGAGAAGACAAATAACGCGAAATTAATTGCCGAACAGGAGTAATTAGACGAAGAAATTTGGTCTCATTTCTCAACATCGTCGAACCAACGTTGTCGAAAAGTTGCGAAAGGATGAAGGGAAGGCAAACAGCATTACTGCCTCCGCCACCGCTGTAAACGGGAACCTTGAGCTGTGGCAAATCGACGGTTGAAAGTTTCCAGAAATTTGTACACAATTGCATTAGCTCGCGTCAACGACGATTCGACGCGAAATTAATTTATTCGAAGAGCGCGAAATATGAAATACGCTCTAATCTCGCGATAAATTACGAAACGAAAAGAATATACGGCGAATACACGACGATTCGAGGTCGTCTGTTAATCTGGCCTCGGCGAAAATTTATAACATTTCGATTAAAGTTTTTCTATCAGATTGTTTCGCCAATAATATTAATGTCGGCACGAAAGTAAACAATAGCGTACGGGCACCGAACAGCCGCGTATAGGAGAGTGAAGTCCGAGAAAATAAGATGTTTATCTAGAGACAGCGGCGCGGCGCGGTTACATTATTCGGAAAATTCTTTGGTTGGAAAAATGCATAAATTAAAGAGCAAAGTTTTCGGCGGCCGCGCAGAGAAAGTTACACGACGAAGCATGTGAATGGTGCGGGCAGATGGGGGCGCGTGGAAAAGATAATTTTCTTCCGTTGAGATTTTCGGTAGCGAAGATAATTTGTAAACGGAACGCGTTACATTTAGTTTCGGACGGAAATTGGTTTATATAAGAAGGGGGGAAAAGTAACGTTATACCGCGCATAGGAGGGTGAAAAATTTTCTTGTCCCTCGTTTGAAACGTTTAATATTGGGTGTCTACTTAACGGTATTAAACCCGTTCGAAGTTGCCGCTCTCCTGTCCGAGTACGTGATACGACTTTTAACGAGTCGCCGTATAGCGTCAAAGGCTGTAAATGTTCGCAAAGTACCGCATTTTCAGAAATCGCCGGTTTTTGTATTTCAGTCGTAAAAGTTGCATTCTAAATAGTTCGAGTGGTTCTCAATGACGACACATCTGAGCCGTGAAATAGGCGCGCCGCATCCTACATAATTATTAACAGGCCCGCGCTCAGTCTTTTGCAATTCGCAAACGATGTACAGCGTCGCGAGCGTATTTATTATACTCCTGCTACGAATTAACACTGCATAAACACGACGTATAGTCTGTAATTTATGACCACATAGCCTACTGAGGTTCACGAATGGCGTGGAGTTTGGGTGATCTGCGAGCTTATGTGATGTTTATTTTTTCCGATATCCTCGTCGTTTCATCGAATCAACTTTTTATATTTATCATTTCTTTTACTAGTATTGATTCATTTTTTACCTGAGTTCTTAATAAAAATGATCACTGATTTGGAAAGGACATACCGAGTGTGGTGGAGGTGTTCTCTCTTCATGTCTTTGCATTTCAGTCTTTGTACAGTTGAAATGGATAAGAAACTAGGAAAAAAAAACGTAAGCAGCCATGCCGCATTACTGGAGCTGAGTTTTTAACTGGGGCTTGTTTTGATTTAGTAATAACCTTGCTTAACCGTTCATCACTACAGGCCACACCCAATACCAAGTCTGAAAACCCCTTCCCTATCCTTTCCAAAAACACTTAAGAAATTCAATTTGGCACAAATGTAGTATTTCTTGCCATGAAATAATCATGTGAACACATATTTCTCAAATTATAACTATTTGAGGGTCCTCAAATTATCTTCAAATTTTGTAAATCCGCCATTTTGGATCCATTTTATGTTCTGGTCACAAACTAATCCTACACACAAAGTTTGACCATTCTAGGCCGATTTGGTGATGAGATATGGAAGATTCATGAAATTTCCTGCAGTAATTTCCCTTCCAAAAGC
This sequence comes from Phenacoccus solenopsis, assembly GCA_009761765.1. Classification (NCBI taxonomy): domain Eukaryota; kingdom Metazoa; phylum Arthropoda; class Insecta; order Hemiptera; family Pseudococcidae; genus Phenacoccus; species Phenacoccus solenopsis. The sequence goes on from CM019753.1 coordinate 48,782,557, forward strand.
CGTTTTTTGCTCTAACTCCCCTCCAAAATCACTGAGGAAGCTAAAATCAAAATATGTTTGTCACTTGGGCTCATTTTATCATATGACACAGCAATAAAAAATTTTTGACCCCTCCTGTACCCCCACCACTATTTTAGGTTGGTAACCCCGCCTTCCCCCCTCCAACATCATGTATGGAAGTGAATTCGGGATATAGTATACAACTTATCCCCAATAACCATATGAAATTCATATTAATTACATTTTTACCAACTTGAGGCTCCTCAAGCTCTACTCAAAATTTTGATAATCCGCCATTTTGAATCCATTTTGATCCAAATTCAAGAGGTCATATTGTGGTCACCAACTAACCTCACACACAAAATTTGACCTCTTTAACTTGATTTGGTGGGGAGATATGGAAGATTCAAGAAATTTCATGACTCAAAACTTCCTCAAAAAGCCGTTTTTTGATCTAACTCCTCTCAATATGCACTCAAGAAGCTGAAATTTGGATATGTTAGTATCCGTGACTCACTCTTTCATATGAAATCAAAAACGAAAAATTTGAGCAATTTTCCCCTTCTCCAGCCCCCCTCAAAATTTGAGTGATCCGCCATTTTGAAATTTATCGAAAAAACAAAAAAATCATTTTTGCGCATTTTCAAGAAGAGTCTCTCACCAAATTTTGAGGGAATTTTATGAATACTCGCCGGCGCTACGCGTGGGGAAAAAATATATATATATACTAAAAAGTTGGACATTTGCCAGATGATTACAAATGGCGTGAAACGCAAAGATTTGAAGACCCCACCCTCCGCCGACCTTCCCTTCCCAAATCAGGTAGGCTGTAATAGCTATCGTTTTGTTAAAAACTCAGCTAAAAAAGTAAGCAGCTATGCCGCATTACTGGAGCTGCGTTTTTAATTGGGGCTTGTCCAGGTTTGCAAATAAGCTTGCTAATCCCTTCATGTCTACAGACCACACCCAATACCAAATCTGAAAACACATATATTATGCATACTCGCAAATAAATTAATTTTCAAGTCAATCTTAGATTGTCCTAATTTTATGCTAAAATTAATCATAAAACCTTTGATGCATAATTATGTGAAATGTTCTTATAGCAATGGCTTCTTTTCAAAGTTTCATCTACAGTTATTAAGAAATCATGTAATCCCGTTATGCGGGACCTCTTAAACATTTTAGATAGGTAGTATCCTTTATTTGCGAAATTCAACGCAGGTAAAGCATGTGCACAAATTTTCAGCCGGATCTCCGTTAAGCGAATTATGTAACAACTATATAATTATATATACATTTATACCACTATCAATCCGAGACCCAGTATATACTACAAACAACCCGAGACCCACTCGTATTCAAACAGTTAGAAAGATAGATTTTAGCATTTTGGAAATCACAAAAATATAATTTTTTTGGAAACCTTTGAGCGGTAAGGAAAATCTTGAATTGAGTTATACAAAAGGTATGGAAGAGTAATTCGAGACCCTGTTCAGATTTGCCATTATCCATCTAAGACCCAAAGCGGGTCTCAGTAAGATAACACCATATACCGGGTTTCATATTGTTAAAATTTGTATATAAACATAAATATATATATAGATATGCTACTAACAATCCGAGACCCATGCAGAGATTCGCCAAACGACTCCTGGGTATGCAACTCGCAAAGTAATGACCTTAACTCGGTAAAACGGGTCTCGGATTGATATTACGGGTCTCGGATTGATATTACGGCATCCAACATTTTTTTTTTTTTTTTTTTTTTAAATTTTCCCCAATCTCAGCTATGCCCTGCTGGGTGAGGCCAATTTATTAGGCAATAATATACAACAAATACAATTACTTCTTAGCGCCTGTCTACAGGACTTTTACGCAGTAATAATATAATAATTAATTTTACTAAATATAACTACAACATATATATATTTAGGAACATAATAATTTATATTTATATAATAAGGGCATTTATTATATAAGGTAAAGAAGAATTAAATAAATAGGATATGTTCAGAAAATACGAACGAACGAATGAATAAATAAATATATAAATAAATAAACGAATAAATAAACAAGTAAATAAATAATAAATAAGTAAATAAGCAAATAAATAATCAGAAATTAAATAAAAAGAAATTTCATAAATTAAATTACAATTTATATAAACTTAAAACTAATCAAGCTGGCACACCAAGATCTCTACCTCACTACCATAGAATGCGTCCTCCACTAATGGGAGCACATCACCCCATGCCAGCCTGTCCCTTCCCGTTCCAATTTTAGGAAGAGCCAGCCTACCAACACCCCTCACGGCATCCAACATTGGAACTGCCTTTACCGCTGTATACCTCTATAGTCTATATATATAATGGGTGACTACTTGATTGGAACACATATATGTTTTGAATTTATTCACCTTTTAGCTAACTTTTTCGCTTGGGTGCTCGAATCAAGTAGTCACCCGGTATATATTGTATAGTATGAATTTTTGAAAAACGGGTCTCGTAATGACAATATTTTTGTATAATTGATCTCGCAATACTATATAATTCAATATTTAATTTTTTCGACTCAAAACAGTGGTTCATTCAAACTTTAAGGAAGGCTTGAGGAACTCCAATAGCGTAAAAATTTTCGATCACAGTGTCGTATGAGAGTGTAAGGTTACCAATATAACTCAATTTTAGCTTTCCAAGTAAATTTGAAGGACAGTTGGAGCAAAAAATTACTTTTTGAAGGAGTTATGAAATTTCTTGAATGTTCCATAATGCCTCAGTAAGCTTAATTCTATATATAAACTCAATTAGGCACCGTTAGACCAAAAGAAATCTGGAATGACGCATAATACAAATTGGAGGCAAACTTGAGCAGTCTCGAATAAGAAATCGTATTAGCAATGTAAAACGTTCTAAATGAAAGATTAGAGTTAATTTTGGAGGAGAGGAGATGCTATTGCCCTTAAAATGTATCAGTTTATTATTGAGTGATTGACATGTTTAGATTTTAGATTCATAAAATGGAATGAACATAGATATTACTAACATATTTCAATTTCAACTTTCTATCATGTACGAACTTGAAAGGGAGGTAAAGCAAAAAAAACTGTTGGAAGGGAAATTCAGAAATTGAGTTATAAAATTTTATTAAATCGTTCTATATTGTCTTATCAACAGGCCCGTAGCCAGGGGGCAAGGGGGGGTGTTGCCCCCCCTAGAAGAATTTTTGCCCCTTAGAAAAATTACCCAAAAACCCCTTTTTTACTTTTTAATTTGGTCATTGACACAAAAATTAATAAATCCACATAAATGTGTTTCAAATCGATAGTCACATTGATAAATTAACATATTTTTGACCTGACGATTGGTAACAGTGTTATAGAGATGTCAGTAGTTCGTTTTCGCTTAATTTAGTTACATCTGTGTGAAGCGGTACTGATGCGTTGTTGTTGTCGTCTTTCAAACAAATTTAAATTTTGGACTCCTATTTTAATTTGAAATGTACTTTTAAGAAAATAAAAAATTATATTCATAAGTGCATTTTGAATTTGAAAATTTTTTTGGTGTTGAAAAAAAATCTATCCCCCCCTCCTTGCCCCCTCTAGAAAAAATCCTGGCTAAGGGCCTGCTTATCAAAGGTACCTTCCTAGAAAGCTCAAATTCCGGATTTATCATCATTTTAGGATCATAATGTGACAGGTCAAGTTGAGATAAAAATGAATCCGAATAAAATGCGAACCAAAATTTGAGGAATATTAAATTTATAGGTCTCAAATATTTTAATTTGAATGTATATGAGCTAATATGATTCCGGTGAGGGAGAAGAAGCAATATGGTGATCTTGAAAAAGATGGGTGAAAGTTGCTAGCTGCTAGCCTTGTTAATGGATGTTGATGCAAAGAGATTACCGTCAACGTTATCTGGAAATCTAACTATATCTCCTTTAAAAACTCAGCTATAAATGCTGCATAGTTGTTGACTTTTTTTTGCTATATTTTTTTTTTCCTACGCTTATTTTCATTACAGAGACTATTTTTCACTCTCTAATTCTTCGCCATTTGCAGGGTAAAATGTTGAAGGCATTGTATTGCTTTTTCATATTTTTCACCAACGATAGAATAACATTTCTTTTTTGAATACCTTTTTTCCTTCGGTCTTCGGTGTTGGAACGTATTTCCGTGATTTTATATTTTACATGTTTCTATCGTTATGTTGAAAGCTCCGTGTCGAAATTCTATTACATTTTCTCTTACCTCGTCGGCGAAATTATTAGATTTGAAATGCGATTTTTTCGTTTCGTTAATAAACAGATTCTTATACAGTCGAAAACGGTTGGACTGCTCGTCGTTCTCGCTCTCATCGAGAACGACAATGAAATGTACGTACTTAGGTAAGTAAATTAGAATAGTAAAAAGATAACGAAAAATTCAATTACATCTCGTTTTCTTTTCTATTTGTATAATACTTACGTCATTCTTGTTCTTAAGGTTGTAAGTTAACGCTGCTGATGGGCTTGTAATCAAAGAATGAGGAATGAAGACCACGTTTTTTTTTTCACCTTAATTGAATCTCAGCTTTTAAAAAGGAACATATTGATGTGCGAATTTTCATTTTGAAAGTTATCAGAATAGAATATGTAATTTATTTACTCGTATTATTCAAATTACTCGCGAATAAATGACAAATATGTGAAGATGATGACAAAATAATGACTCAACTTACCTGCGAATGAAAATTTCTGTATTTATTTGCTTTTTGAAATGTTCAATTTTTGAAATGAACTGATGAGTAATTCTAATTGAAAAGACCCATTCTCATGTTCTTAAGTACTATTTGGAACCGATATCAGTTGTGATGAGGGAAAAAAATGAAGCAAACATGCCTCAATATTGTACCTACTTTTGCGCAAATTGTGACTGGCAAATAATGCCATTAATCGCCTTATTCTCGCTTTTAGTAGTTCTGAAACATACATACATGAAGAACTGTATTTGTATATTTTACGGTTCTTAATTTTTGTTAACTTACGAGTCCATAATTTCCTACTCACAAAATGAGAGCTAATTGAAGATTTTTAAGCTTTTCTTCAATTTTGAACATCCATCATTTTAAACCTATTATAATTCAAACTCGAGGAGTATTACGTACTTATAACGTCTAAGATTAAAGCTAAATGCGAAGTTTGAGTTTTGTTGGAACATTTGGTGAAGAGATATAGATGCTTGAAGAAATTTCTTCATTTGATTTCTTCTCCATAAGGCTTTTGAGCACAAATTCACCTGAAGGATGAAATTTTTATATGCTGATTGTTTTAGATAATAGTTCATAATATACTTGATAAGCATAACCGATTTCAGGCAGGACATTTTCCGATAAAATGCTGATAGGTTTCATGCCAATCTTGAAATCAGTTCAGTGTTCCTACATGTTCCCTTTTTTTTCTCATAAAATTTGTTTTATATTTCTCGTTTGCAGCAAAATTTTCAGACTGAAATAGAACATATACATTTAAAATTGAAACCATGTAATTTTGTAAATTAAAAAAAAAATTGAACTCAAATGCTAACTATTAAATCTGAAGCAAAGTCTGGAAACGAAAGTGTTACATCACTAACAAAAACTGGAGCCTAAATCTTTCATTTTTTACGCTACTGTATATGAGGACAACTTGGATATTCTTTATATCTATAATCTTTCCTTTATGCACAAACAATTTATCCTACAAGAACCAAGTATAGATTTCCCACTAATATGTTTTGAGTATACTTCGAAGAAGCGGCAAGTGATTTGTTAAAAATTTTTTCGAATAAATAAAAAAGGTAACGCATTTATCTGGAGAGCTTGGTAGGAAAGGAAAGTGAAACATAGCACAAACTTTCCTGTGATCAAAGTATGTCATGCTGCTAGCAATATTATATTCATGATATCACTGTTATGATGTTATTGGGATACCTCTTTGATATGAAATATCGGCACGACTTTATAATGATGTGAAAGGAAGGTCCGCATCAGCCCCTCGTTCGGCCTACAAATGTGCCACTCCTTTCTACAAATGTAGGAATTTTGTCGTAATTTATTATCGATCTACAAAAATACTTGGACTGTTCATTGCTGACCCTACAAATGTACCACTCGCTTCTATATGTGTAGGTGTTTTGTTATAGTTATTAATGTAGGAAAATTCACAAACAGTGAGCTACTCATCATATAAATGTAGCATTGTTTTCTTCATGTGTACACATTTTGTGTGAGCGAATGATATATTTGTAGGCGAGTAAAATATTATTAACACATCAACATGATATTATTAAAACCCTTCTTTTCCCATCATTATGATATCATGATGATTAAGATATGCGTTATAATGATGTGAAAAAAAGGATCTCAATAATAATTATCATGATTTTGTCGTAACGGCCCTTCGTTTGCCTCGCCCTACAAATGTACCATTTACTTTCATAACTACGGGTATTTTGTCGCCGTTATACAATGTTTACACTTGTAGAAAAGAGTGCTACATTTGTGGGACGAGTAGCTTACTGTTTGCGTATTTTCCGACATTAATAACTACAACAAAACGCCTACATGTGTAAAAGCTAGTGGTACATTTGTAGGGTCAACAATGAACAGGCTATATATTTTTGTACATTGATAATAAATTGCGAGAAAAAACCTATATTTATAGAAACGAGTGGTACATATATTTGTAGGATGAGCAAAGGACGAGGACCTTTTCACATCATTATGATATCATGATGATTAGGAAATAGGTTATAATGATGTGAAAAAAGGATCTCATTGATATCATAATGGTGTCGTAACAGCACTTCGTTCGCCTCGCCCTACAAATGTATCATTTACTTTCATAACTATGGGTATTTTGTCGCCGTTATACAATGTTTACATTCGTAGAAAAGAATGTTCCTTTTGTGGGATGAGTAGCTGACTGTTTGCGTATTTTTCTACATTAACAACTACAACAAAATGCCTATATGTGTAAAAGCGAGTGGTACATTTGTAGAGTCAGCAATGAAGAGTCTATATATTTTTGTACTACAAAGACCCTACATTTGTAGAAAGAATTGGTACATACATTTGTAGGACGAGCAAAGGACAAATGAAGGACCTTCTTTTCACATCATTATGACATAATTATATTTCATATCAAAGGGGTATCCGAATAATATCACAATGGTTACATGCAAATGATATTATTAGTATGTTAATATAGCATTCTTTATTAACACAAGTATTTGATTGCCTCAAGTGAGTCTATGCGCGCACCAGCAAAATGTGAAAAATTGCCAAACTCGTTGAGGAGAAATTTAGCCATCACTATGTATTCGATAGCTTGTTTCTCGTATTTGTACGGCTTATAGTTAGAAAAATATTTTAATACGTTGTAGATAAAAGGACGAAGCTCCGTTACACATTTTGGGCGCGACGGCGTACCCTAGCTTCTCGTCTAAATAGAGAAGCAAGGAAGGAAAGCGATTTGCCGTCGATGTTTTTGTTTTTCTTTCGCTAAAAATTGAATCGTAACCGAGGGAATATTAAACATATAATAACGCGAGCTGAACGTCGAAGTTGCCTTCCTTTTAATATCGGTGTAAAGTGTCGAAAGGAAATTGTTAAACATAGTAAAGTTAAATCGCACCAATGATGGAAAAAGTCGTCCCCATAAAGGCGCTATTTATTCGCGAAGGAAGCTGCGGTGAAATTATTTGGCAGCGTTAAAAATTATTTACTTGCATGGGAAGACGCCTTCGGCGAGTCTCGAGAAGGGCGACGTTTTAACGTGTTGAATGTCTTAATTATCGGCGAGCAGGCCACGTTTTCGCGCCCTTTTAAGCAATAAGGGGTGACTAAAATTGGAGTTACGATTTCATAGAACCAACGTAATTATTCAAGCATACACCGTTTGTAAAATTTAATCTCGAAGAATTTTCCAATCATGTTAATGTATTTACCGGAATTTATCTTTAGAGAGAAAAATTTCGCGCCTCTAACCACGAAAATATTTTTCGCTTTCCAATTCATCGTAATATCTGACAGCTCTATTTTCGCGCTGATATTTGTACACGCGTATGTGCGGCGCGGCGGCGAGTTTTTGTGTGATGAAAAAAAGAAAATCACTCGCTAAAACATCTTTTCACGGATTTATTCGATTGTTGATACAACATATTTGCTTGGTAGGTTTCGATGATGTTGCACGTTCACAATACCAGGTGATGAATTGTACGCAGGAACGTAGCGGTACGTTCTCTCAATACTCAGATGTAGCGTTTTCTTAAAAGAAAATTATATTTACAGGGTAAATAAGGGGATGGAGAACTATTACTGAAGCCGTTCGCTTATTCTCCTCTCTTTTCGACCTATTGTATTCATCGTCGAACTTGCGTGACGAATGTGAAATTACTTTTATAGGAATAGTCTCGCTCATTAATGTTGTTGGTACCTGAGCGTATATTTTCTCATTTCGTCGTCTCATTGTGCGATTCGAAACGTTGTTTAAATTCGCGAGCAGGCGGCCACGCTGATAACGCGTAAATAATAAATCGTCTACGTTGGCGGGCTTTTTTCACCTTTAGCAACGCTTTTTGCATTCGAAGAAAATTCTTTATCTCGGTCGAGCCTGCTTAAATTATGAAAACGGCGGCCTGATTTATTCTCGAGGAAATAACCACCACGTCGCTAGTTGCTCTTCGACTGGGTAATTATTCCAGCGAGCGAAACTGTTGCAGATTAACGGAATTTATCTGTAATAATTTATTTGATTTTTTGTTTCAGATATTACACGCTTTTGAAGATTTAAAATCTCCTTGTTATCAAAATCAATTCCAACAAATGTTCGTAAGTATGATAGAAGTTCAGTTAAGCTTAACAAATCAATTAGATATATGGAAAAGCGATGAAGCAGTGACGTAAATAGCTCTTTTGTTACCGTTGTAGTACTTCAGGGCATAGAGGTCTCAAATCGGCACGAATTCTTCTGAGTAAAAAAATCTAAGATTAATAGAGCTTGTAGCGTATGCTATTGCACTGGTACTGTCTTGAAATATTGGGAAAACCTGGTACTTGGGATAGCATCAGTTCTGGCTTGTGCTGTCATCTAAATGTTTATAGCGCCGACCATAAAACTTGAGACTTGTGATAAGCGCTATGTTGTCAGATTTAGCAGCGAATAGTAAGTTATGAGAAGTTATTGGTGAAAACAAACAATGAAATTTTTCATCCAAGATCAACCACGATTCGAATGCATAATCAGCTGATATGTTTTTCAGAAAATATGGCAACATATGTGATAATTCTAAAAATTGTTCAACACTTTCCACCGTTTGAACCTGGCAGCACTTGATGATTTTTGTTCTTACACTATCTAAATGTAGCTTCTTTATGCTACATATTGCTAAGTACCTATAAACCTGTTTCTAATCCCGTTACTTTCTCTTTTAGCAGTGCCCTTAATTCAAAATAATTTTAATCTAAATTACATGTCTTAAAATTCTGCCTCTAAAGAAAAATTTATTTGGAATAATACAACAAATGCACATCTCGCGTATTAGTCGAAAAAGTTGGGACTCGCGTTTGTGACATTGTAGCTAAATTGGTATCAAGTCTAAATAAGACATACCTTTTAGACAACGCGTTCCATGCAAAAAGCTCGTCTTTGAAGTGCCTCAACGTGCATTAAAAATTGTGGTTTAAAGGGAAAAACCTAGTTGCAACCATTTACGCCTGCGTCTGAAGGTGAATCAGGTTTTGACGATTTTGATGGTATCATCATCCGAGGTCTAAATTGGGAGTGAAATTGGAAAATTTCAGCTCATGCGATGAAAGATGGAGTATAATATGTACGTAAGATTCGCATAGAAGAACTATACTGCGTTATGTACTTGAAAATACTATTCGCCGGTATTATCGCGTCTTCTACAGATATATTATATATAAATGTATGGTATGGTAAAGTCAGGCCCGATCTTGGAAATGCTACTATCCTTCCGAGACCCGATCCTACGTTACGAGACCCCTGGGTCTCGCAACGAGCGTATATTGCTTTCAGTTTTATACAAACGTTGGAAACCCCTGGATAATCTGGGCCTGACAAGGATAGTAGTAAATCTGAAGTGTATATCATAAGAGCAGTTGCATATCATTTGTATACACAAATTTTAAATTTTTCTTACCCCTCTAACCGTTCCTAATATGCTGTGTTCAAGTGGTTTCCAAAAAGCTCACGCGGGCATCTCTAGCTCTTTAAATAAGGCTAGATCTCGGAACGTCTGTTTGATATCTACGGTCCAGGGCCTGACAAGGATAGTGGCATGCATACATATATATATATGTATGTCAAGTACATATGCCATATTATAGACAGATTCTCAGTGTTAAATTTTGTTACGCGAAAATAGTTGTTTCACATTAATCAATCCAAAATAAGGTTGATTTGGCAATATATGGGAGATAAAAAAAAAATTTAATAAGCCACAACTTTTTCAAAAAGTAATTTTCTACTCTAATCCCTCTACAATTGCATTTGGGAGGGTGAAATTCGAATGTGTTGATGTCCTTGACTAATTCTTTCATGTGAAGCCCGAAACGAACATTTTGAGCCTTTTGGCGCCTCTCTACTACCTTTCAAAATGTGAGTAAATCGCCTTTTTGAGGTATACCCTCCGGCTACTGGAAATATACAGGGTGTGTCAAAAGAAAGTTAATACCTATTTTGTAAGTTTAATTTAATGCATAATTTAATATATACCAAAAAGTTGGACATTTGCCAAATGATCACAAATGGTCTGGAACGCGAAGATTTGAAGAGCCCCCTCCCCCTCCCCTTCCCAAATCAGGTAGGCTGTAATAGCTGTCATTTGTATGTTGAAAACTCAGCTAAAAATGAGAAAAAAATTGAAATCCTCAACAAGAAATCGAATATGCTGATAAGAAAATGAGGTAGGATACGGAAGGTTATGATACAAAAATTGTGAAGACCAGAATTAGTCAGCAGCTCCCGCTCCACGTTTGCTTAATTCAGCTCTATTTACAAAGTTTTGCATTAAAAAAGAATATACTCCGGCCCACCTTCATGTGTAATTGTGGACTTTTTTGATTTATTTGGTTCCAAAAAAAAACAAAAAAACAAAAAAACAAAAAAAAACATAACGTTAATGGTAAACTATTCTTCTAATAGTGAAATAATTCTACCTCTCAAGGAAATTGATATTTTTACTAATTTATTAATAATTTATTGCTTTGTGTAAATATTTATTAATTTCTATAGCAAGGAATAACAGAAATGCTATGAAGTATTTGACTCGTAAGATCTTCATTCCGAATTATATAAAGGATGTCCCAGTTTTCTTATGGTACAATGGGTAAGCTACCAATTCGTAAATGCTCCAATTGTGAATGTAATTTATAACGTGTAATACTTTGCGAAAAAAAATCATATTTTCAGTTCGTTTCAAATTCTTCCAAAAAAGTTGCACTACGCGAACGAATTTTCCACTGATGCAAACATCAACAAAAATTATTCCCCTCATCCCCCCTTCTTGTTGGTTTTACGCTTTAGTGTCTTCATCGATAACATTAAATTAACGTAATTAATCGAAGGAAGCGTTCGCTTTTCGTCTGATTTTCTGGTAAATACGCTGAAATATTCATTCGCAGGTATCACAGTTTTCCCTTTGAACCTCTTAGCGATTTAATTAGGACGCTGAAGATTTCAAAGTATTTATTAATTTTTAATTATCGTTGAGCTGATTAGTTAGTCGTAAAGGATCTAATTTCGAGTAATATCGCTGCCGGGATGTTTGAAAGGAAAATATTTCCTTTATCTTACCGCCGTAAAGATGAGAAATTTACCTCGTAACGGAATTTGTGTGGTCGTTTAGGAGGACTTTATAAAGTGACGAAAAAATCACCGCGCTTGGTGAATTGGTACATATGGTAAGGTCGCTTAATTACGAGTGTTTCATTAATGAAGTACGTCGGTGTAAACATACCTGGGTAATATATGTATAAAGTATTTCGGTCATATACGTACGTTTGTAATTTAGGTGTACGAATTGTTTTACATATCTAATCTAGAGTGGTGTGTACGCGGTAAAATCACCTATACTAAAAGCGTTTAAACTCGGAGATTAAAGGGACGGGAGCGAGAACGAGACGCGAAGACGTGCGGGCGTATACGCGCCCATTTCTATACTCGTTTCTGTAAGTGTCGTTTAAGTTATGCTCGAAGGGAATCCACAAATCACAGAGCAAAGGGCGATAAATTAAAGTTTAAGTTGTAAAATCACACGAGGAAGAAAGAAAAACGGCGGTAACAATTTTCGACGGGCGGGTATTTTATTTTGTCGCTGGCGTGTGTAAGTAGTGTATGGTATATTAATGCGGAGCGGAGGGGCGTATAGTGTTTAGCGCTGGTAAAAACCATCGGGCGCGGGTAACACGATATACGGCTCGGAAAACTGATAAAAATTGTTTGGTAACTTGGTTATTTGGAAAATTACATTCGTCTGCGATGGTACGCATTCGAGAATACGCCATTCTTTTAAAGCCCGTTTCTGTTCCGCGTTCGTGTCTTTTAAAAGATTGTTTTTGTTTTTCGTCATTTATTATTTGGACGAGGTTCGAAATGCGATTTCAAATGTAAATCAAGCCTAGTGTTTGGTGTGTGGGAAAGTTTTTTTTTTTTTTTGTTTTTCTAATTTATTGAATAGTGGTCGACGATTGATTGATGTGAAATTTCAGCTTGGATTTAATTCCCAAATATTCGCTGATGGTATTACTTCGTATCGGAAATTTCAGCCTATGTCGATTTTAAGAATAAATGTAATATTGTAATACTCTTATTTATAAAATTCAAATTTTCATTAAAAATAAATAAACTTTACCCATAGTCATTTTTTTGAAAGTCTCTTCCTCCATTGTGCTAGTCATCTCATTAAAAAATCCTTTCCACTTCCTACAACATTGTCTGTAAGGCTGTAAGAGTTCTTATGCGTTATGATGTACTTTCTGGCTCCATAATTCATATGGAGTCTAAAAGTAGTCATAGACTTTGCTTAGGTTTTAAGTATTCTTCATTTTGAATTTATTTTAAGTGAAATTCAAGAGGTCATATTTCAGTCTAAGGCTGATGTTGAATAAAGGATTTGAGTCGATTTCGTGCATTTGGTGAGGTGATATGGACGATTCAAGCAATTTCATAAGCATTTTCCTTAAAACTCTTCTCAATCTCAACCTATAAAGTTCAGCAGGACTATATTGAATCATTGAGACACCGGGATATTACTAGTAAAGGCATGAAGTTTGCGACCACTTTGAGGTCCGAAGAATGTTTCTGTGGCTTTAAGTTTACAATATTAAATTTGGGGAGGACCCTTCATGCTCTATTTCCCAATACTAATTTTTGCGTTAATTCAGCCCTGAAATTAAAATTAAAATATGTTGATGATTTGAGTTCTCTCTATCACATGATAACTGTTGAGGTATTTTTCACCAACGGAGCTAACTTGAATCTACCTATTGGCGACCTGTAAGGATAACGCTTCCGCGATGTCTAACATGGGACGAATTACATGTATTCTAAGATCTTCATAATTTACATCTTCTTAATTATCAGTTCGCGTCCTGTAGGTACACATATTTTTGCGTGAAAGAAATTAAAACTGTAGGAAGAAACCAATCTTTCTAAGGAAAACCACTGATCAACCACAATAAAAGAACATAAGCACTAAAAAAGTCCTTATCGCGGTAAGATCTCAAGAAAATTGATTCTTCGTTGGTGTGTGCCACATTATATGAGTGTACCCTGAGTTCTCTCTATCACATGATAACTGTTGAGGTATTTTTCACCAACGGAGCTAACTTGAATCTACCTATTGGCGACCTGTAAGGATAACGCTTCCACGATGTCTAACATGGGACGAATTACATGTATTCTAAGATCTTCATAATTTACATCTTCTTAATTATCAGTTCGCGTCCTGTAGGTACATATATTTTTGCGTGAAAGAAATTAAAGCTGTAGGAAGAAATCAATCTTTCTAAGGAAAACCACTGATCAACCACAATAAAAGAATATAAGCGCTAAAAAAGTCCTTATCGTGGTAAGATCTCAAGAAAATTGATTCTTCGTTGGTGTGTGCCACATTATATGAGTGCACCCTACCTATTTTGGTCTCCGCTTACACTCTGATACGCGCATCATAGCATAGTGAGGGTTATGTCTGTAATTCTCTTATTGGAAAACCAAGTTAAAGGAATGTACTAACATAAGAAAAACAAATTTAACACGGTTAAATCAACACGGTATTTTTTTTTTGGGAGGAGAAGTTGAGCTGATGACGATTTAGATGACAATGAGGAATCTGAACAAGGAACCTGTAATGTGACGGTAATTTACTATAGAGATTCACTGATTTATTGATTCCTCCTTACAATCTTCGACCATATATACATGGACTGCTAATAATATGTTAAAAACGAACACTGTTTTGAAACATATAACTTGGACGCACTTACGCAAAATTGATCTGCGCATGCGTCAAGTTACGGTACATATTATTGCTTATCAATCTATAATTTGCTATAAATTGGCGCTTTTTTAACTTTGACCACAAATAATTTGAAGCTATTTCTTGATCGTTAATTTGAGTTTATTACTTTAATTTCTTGAATTTCAACTTCGATGATATATAAAATTAAGTATGGATGAAGAAAATGAAGAATTTCAATTGTATGTACTTCTAATCAGTGTTGTAGGAACAAACCCAAGAACGAGAACGAAGAACAACAAGAACAGAGAATTTTCATTGTTCCTGAGGAACAGAACCAAGAACGAGAACATAAAACTAGTATGTATGAAGAACAAAGAACAGAACGAGAACAGAATATTTTCAAACTGAAAGATCAAAGAACGAAACGAGAACCAACTAATGTAAAATGCTGAGGAACGAGAACAAAAACAAGAACGGATGTAATTTCGGGTTGTTCTTCGTTCTTTTGAAAGTTAATGATTTATCACAAAATTAATAGATATCATGAGGGGAAAGAGAAAATAAAAAACTTCTAAAAGCGGACAAATGCTGCGTATACCCATATAAATCCTTTTTTTTTATTTATTTATTAATTAGCTTCAATTAATTAATTTTCAATTTCAACAACAACATAAACTGTAAACACGTTATCAAAAAAAAGAAAGAACAAAAGAAAAAGTTGAAGAACGAGAACAGAACGAAGAACGAACAAGAACGAGACCATAAAGGATTGAAAGAACAAAGAACAGAACGAGAACAACATTGTAAAGAATTAAAAGAACGAAGAACGGAACGAGAACAGTTGAAACATTGAGAATAAGAACGAGTTAGGAACAGGATCAAATGACTGGGTCTTTCCAGGAACAAGAACAGGAACGAGAACAGACATATGTTCGTTCCTACAACACTGCTTCTAATACTAATATTATTTTTACCATATTAATTCAAGCATTTGTTAAAATTCTGCTTATTTTATGCCTTTAGAGGAAGAAAACGCAAAAATTCTGGCTACAGATGTTTTTATTCTTCGGAAGCATCATATTTCCGGTACATTTGATGAAATTGTTGAATAAATTTGTAAGTTGCATCACTTATTTATGTCCAGCATGGTATGTTTTGTTTGTTATTGTTTCCCTGATCTAGTATTACGCAAAAATGATCATGAAAAGTGGAATATTGCCTTACAGTTACAAAATAGTAAAATTTCTAATAATACTAGAATTTGTAATCTCCATTTCCTAGCAAATGATTTCAATACAAATTCCACAAAAAAAAAGAATGTTGAAGAAAGACGCAGTTCCATCTGTTATTCTTCCTAAAGTGGAGCCATAAGTTTCATTTCAAATATGAACATTTATACTTAACTTGAATTAGTTTCTATTTTCATTTCACTTATATTGTAGGATAAAGAAATGTACAAAAAATAAGTGTTTCATTTGTAAAAAACACGAAAATTGTCTGTTTTCATTCCCTGATGATGCTGATTTAAAATTAGAGTGGATTAAATTTATCATGTTTCTTTTATTATAACTTGATGCTGAATCATAACTATTTGCAGAAATAAATCTGAATAAATTAAAATATAATCAAAATACAATAAATTTGGTAATCACTTTATCAATGAAAACAAACACCAATGGCAACATTTAGCCCATGCGCAGAACGATTTGGCGTATGTGCGTCTAAGTTGTATGTTTCAATTACATACCATCCTATTAGCAGTCCATGTATATATGGTCGAAGCTTGCAATGAGGAAAGTTCCGAATCGTGAATCACGGCTGCACAGATCTCCACAAAGCAAAAACTGATGGAAAGTGCACGAACTTAGTAACTCATAACAAAAATTTCAGCTGTCATATCAAGTAGGAGAGCCAAGGGGTGCAACTTCAAAAAAATATTATCCTGTGGAAAACGGTTATAAGGTCTCTAGCTCTCTACTTGAAAAACAACACGGTCCAGAATCCAATCGAGACCCTATCACGTGCTCAAAAGGGATGATGAAAGCATTGCTTGTGAAAGGTGTGAGTGGGAATATTTTACTTTAAAATACTACATTTCTAGTCAAAATTAGTATCAGCAACTAAAAATTGTCAGAACTCTATACTTACTTTTATACAATGAGTAGTAAGTCCTACATATCCTTTTCTCCCCTTCCTCTTCTCCCTACTCTTGAGGTTTGTCAGAGCCACAGATCCCTGCAATCTAGAAATGTAAGGCAAGTGGGGAGGGAGCGCCCTCAAGCTAGGGCAGATGAGCTATGGCTTGACTCTTTAAGGAGTGAAAGCAAGAGGGCCCAAAGGCAGGAAACTAAGACCTAGACTAAGAGCTGGGGAGGCGCTCTTCCTCCCAGAGTTGCCTGACCACCCGTCGCATGTATAATGCATGCTCAGAGTTAAAAGGTGAGAGACAGGAATTCGGTCGAACCTCAGCTAGACGAGGGCATTCACGAAATATGTGCTCGGAGGACTCGACCAGATGGCCACATCTGAATGGTGGAAGGGGCGCTGTTCGAAGCAGCCGTAGCCTAATAGGGTTTGGCTAACCCAGAAGTCCAACTCAGCGTTGCCCGAGAGACGTGCTGGAGGGAGGGGAAGAGTTGGGTCCACACAGCTTTGGTAGACTGCTCCCACTCCTCCTCCTAAACTCTAAGGCTTTTTTGGGCAAGGACCTTATTAATGGCCGCTACGGGAAAAATTTTGGGAGCTGCCCTCCATGTTTGTATATCCATAGAGCCGCTCTCTACTAGATGGAGTGGACCAAAGGGAAAAAATTGACGATTAAGATGGCCTCCTCATAGCTGACCGTGCGATAAAGTCTCGCTAAGCCCTACATATTCTTGAAAGGGTTAAAAATTGAATTTTTACTACTTTTGAATGGTTCTTAAATTTTTTTATCGTAAAATTTTACGGACTTCAATGGTCACTTCGCATCTATTTTATCAGCTATGCGTTCAAGTACTTGTGTTCCACTCTATGTGAAAATACTGAATTTATTTCACTGTTGGTGAAACGGTTAGAGATTCGAAATGATTATTCTGCGTTAGTAAATTTTCAAATGGTCTCTCGGGTACGGTACGGTCGCCAAGATGATATATAAATTTGTAAAGCTCGGTAGTCCTTCCTCGTCGATATTCGCCTTCGTTCTTTCGTATATTACTTTTGATCGGTGGTTTCCATTCGTAAACACGGCGATATATCAAGTAATAAAATGTTGCACCCATAATTTGCAATATCACGTTAGAATATCGATCACGGTGCACGCTTCAGTGCAAACACAGCGTAAGGATGAGAATAGGGGTAAAAAATATAAAATAACTTTCAATGCGTGGCGAAGACGGTAGCGGCGATAAATTGAACTGTTAGCAGTCGTCAGTTTTGTAAATTGGGATCGCGAATAGCGTGGTGGAGATTTAAAGTGGAAAATGCTCCCCTGACAGTCGTCGACCAGACTGACCGTCAGCATCGTATACCCCTTAAAAGCCCAAATAATAAAATAAACGTTCCGCTCGTTTCAACCGATACCCATTTACAGAGTGGGTAAACGAAGACGAAGACATTCGTACGATGGTTTTTATTTCTTCTTTTATGAGAGTTGATTTACCCACGACGAAGAAATTTTTCGCGAACTTAGTCGCCGCCGTGTGATTGTATTTTTTTTCTTCTTTTGAAACCAAAAATAATGTAGAATTTTGAACGATTTTAATTTCGTTAATTTCGAGTTAAGTGGCAACTGCTGCTCGCTGCTCGGCGAGTGTACTTTTCTTGTGAAATTCTTCGTACAGCTTAACTCTAATGTTTTTTCTTTTCCGTTTAATTTTTACGATAAATCCGATTTCGTTGATTTTAAGCGTAGCACGTGTAATTTATTGGCCGGATTTCGTTTACGCGCCGCACCGTTGTAAAAATACGAGTTACTTTTTCAACGCGCTTCGGCTCCGTCGCGTATTCTAATTAAGCGTCGAGAAATTGATTAGGCGTCGACGATAAGTACCTTAAACGCTGTATATTAGGGTGTGTATTCATACCCCATCATCGATGCTGTACGTGATGTCGAGTGTTATTTATGGGTTGCGAAAATAAACGCCTTTAACCGTTTAACGTATACAAGTCGCATTTTACGCCTGATAAAGCCTCATTTTGTCGCGTAA
This sequence comes from Phenacoccus solenopsis, assembly GCA_009761765.1. Classification (NCBI taxonomy): domain Eukaryota; kingdom Metazoa; phylum Arthropoda; class Insecta; order Hemiptera; family Pseudococcidae; genus Phenacoccus; species Phenacoccus solenopsis. The sequence goes on from CM019753.1 coordinate 48,801,250, forward strand.
ACGGCGAATAATGCGCGTGTGACGCTATGCCAACTTGTAAACGGCAATCTTCGACGAAAAGGAATCGCGCTTATTAAAACCCGCAAACGCATATATCATCAGGTTCGACTTTACGTCGAGAAAGAAGCTCTATACATTCGCTATACCGAGATGATATCGAATTTAATTAATATGTGGATGTAGATTAGCTGTACTCAACTCAGATACGAATTTAATACGTATCAAACGTATCCCGGATTTGTGAGATGATATCTGTTTTCGTGTGCGTAAGATATGTAGCGATCGATTGTGTGTAATTTTTTTATCCCCAGATGAGGGGAAATGGTTACCAAACGGTTGTATTCTAGTTAACTAAGCTCTGGTAGGTATTTTAAATTTATTAATGCGATGTGTTTACTAGGATTTGAGAAATATTCATTCAAATTTTTATGTAAAGGCCACGAGTGGCCTCCATTTTGAGCATCGTTTTCTCTTTTAAAGATTCAACGTTTGAAATTACTGGGAATTAAATTTTTTCTCAAATTTATGAAGTCTTATTCAGTTTTGTAAAACCAAAACTAAATCTTTAACTGGCAATTTTTTCAACATTTATGAAGCTGATAATTTTTTCAATCTAAGAAAATTATCGTATTATACGTAGGATATCATAATGCTTGATAAAAAAAAAATACAAATTGATTATTCACGATCTCAGAAACAGTATTTATTTGAAATATAGGAGAGAATTGAACTTGTTTTCCTTCTTCAGAATTCATTATGCCTTTATTTACTGAGCTTCAATACCGCATAACGAAAGTTATATCGGTGCTAAATTAAATGTTGCATAAAGAACTTTTGAAATGTTAAAATTCTTCGTAATTTTTTAGAATGCCCAAAGTGTTTAGCATATTTTTCATTATTGTATGTATTTCAGTTGAGATAAATTTTTAAGTCTCTAGGTATTAAAAAGTTACGTTGATTATTTAATTTTATTTTATTTCAACATTGTCTGCAGATCTGAAGCTCTGAACATACTTTATTAAAAACTCGGTTCCCGTCATGCAGCATGGCTGCTTAATATGTTCTCTAAACATTTTTCATGGTTATTAATTATTTAATGATTTATTCCCGTCTAATGTTTTTTGGCCAGTTATACTATGGATCACGAAAAAGATAAAAAAGAACGGAATGAAATCAAATCAAACTGATAAACAATTGAACAAATAAACAAAATAATGACTAAAAGAATAAACTAAATTGAGAATTTTTCGAATCATTTAAATTCATGTTGCTTACTCCTTATTTATTTTCTATAAATAATAAAGTAATTATGGTAAGTGGTCGGCTTTCTGATTGGTTGTACGTCACGCGTGTAACCACTAATCAGAAAGTCGGAAAGTGGTAAATTACTTCGACTTACTGGTAAAGTGAAAACATGAATTAGGTGATGATTTAAACCAAAAACGAATTTCAGTCATTCACTAAAAACTGAACTATATTATTTAGGAAGGTAGAAATGAAATTACCTAGATTCTATCACATTGTAGCCTTATGATTGGTCGTTACGTGCGTGACGTATGACCAATTAGAACGCGGAGCAAGTAAGGCGCTATAAGAACAGGTATAATTGAGCCGCCATCTTGGCTCGTTTTTTACTGCTTCTAAAACACTAAAAAAACACGAAAACGGTGGCTCTAGGGAAATGTTGATAATTACATTTTTTGTAGACGATGTAAAGAGCTTTCCATTGATCTATTGATCATTGAAATTTAATTTACTAATAATCTGTAATAGAGTGTGGAAAAAATTGAAATTTTTTCGTATGAAAATTTTCATCAAATATCAAATATTCATATACTATTGGAAATCTCTTTACATTCCCCACAAAAATTGCCATTATCAAAAATTTCTTCAGACTCACTGTTCTCTAGCCAGTGATGGGCACGCTCCAGTTGGGAGCGGAAGAGCGGTCGGAGTACTCCGCTCTCGCTCCGGAGCGAGAGCGGAGCGCGCTCTTTTTTTAATACAACTACAACAACCGGAGCGCGCTCCGGAGTACTCCAGCCTGGAGCGGAAATTTAAAGAAAAGAGCGCGCTCCTCTGATAACGCTCCTCTATCATTGGAACGTTTCAATAAATGAATATTTGAATTTTTTATTTTATAATTATTATTTATTAGACTGTTTCTTTCTATACCGTGCGCGCAATTGATTTATTACACACCGGCAAAAAAAGTTACAAAAATCAATTCATGTAATTTTGAAATAACATTACAACTTGAAACTGTGGATTGATTTATAGTTCTAATCAGTTTTATAGTATTACTTGATAAGAAATTGGTGTCAAAAATAATTCTATATAGTTTTAATAAGTTTTAATATTGATTTTGAAATCATGTAAAATGCGTTTTTAGCAGATTTTTACGTTGATGTGTAAAGAATTAGTTGTGCCCACGGTATTAAATCCTCATGTTATAGGTACTCATAAATCAAGATTCACCATTTCACCAGTTCACCACTCACTAAAATTGATTAAATCGAAAAATAATTAATAAAAATAGGTTTAAATTCGACCAACATATCTATATACCAAAATTCACTTGAAAAGAGCGGCGCTCCGACCGCTCCTGACCTCTCCAGGAGCGAGAGCGGAGCGCGCTCTTTTTTTTCTCACTTGGAGCGAGAGCGGAGCGCGCTCTTTTTTTTCTCACTTGGAGCGAAGAGCGGAGCGCGCTCTTTTTTTTCCGGAGCGTGCCCATCACTGTCTCTAGCAATCAGTGGAGAAAGACGAAGAATTTCCCCATTCAAAACCATGTTGTTTACATTAAGTAGAAGCCAAGATGGCGGCTCCATTATACCTGTTCTTATAGTGCCTTAGAGCAAATACTATGAATTATAATCACTCTAAGAATTTTAGTTATAATTCACAATAATGTTATTTTATTAATTTTGTTGAGGATGTTCGCAGATTTTTGCGCATTCGTCCACGAGCTGAATTATTTTCTCCAAAATGGTGACCCACATATCGCTTTCTTTTTATGTAACATTATGCTGGCTCCTATCATCCATCGTTTGGATAATGGCATCTAAAACAGGCGTCTGCATCAGAGAAATTAGTCCAGAAAGAGCAGCTAACTTATCGCTGAAGGTTCCTAGCATTAATGTAGAAGCGCAAGGTGATCTAGTTATGCTGCTAGAAAAAGGAACGATATTCGTTGATAAGACTTTATTAATTAAAGAAATTCTGGAAACGAAACAAAAAATCGTAATGATCCACGTGCCCGCCAAATGGGGTAAATCGATTAATATCAACATGATAAAATCGTTTTTCGAAATTCACGTGGATAGATTCACGGGTAAATTGATACCTGCGAATGAAACACTGTATTATAAATTCTTCACCGAAGGTATACTGATGGATAATTGTTACGACGCTACGTTATTATTGGACTATATTCCTTGGGGAATCGGAACACATCTTTGGAAACCGATTAAGCCATTCGAACCGTATGTTTCAGCGGTATACAAACCGGCCCCATTAATTGGCCAGCATAAGAGTATAGTAGACGAATATTTATCCAAGTATCCGGTTATTTTTTTGGAGTGGAAAATACGCACAGGCATATCGTTGCTGCCGATTCGTCATATTGTAGAGGTAGAAGTGTGTAAGTTGTTTAAAAAGTATACACGACTTAAAGGCATCCTCAACGATACCATTTTGAACGATGAAACGCTACCAGAGAAGAAGGAAATTTTTACACGATATCTGGAGAAATTCATCTTCATAGAAGAAGGCGTTAAACGAGAAGTTGGTAAACGTTTGAATGACACTGATATAGAAAACAGTGTTCTATTTCTGTCCGAAATCCTTCACGAGCAGTTCGGTAAACAGGTCATCATACTAATGGACGATTACATCGAAATACTGGAGATACGCGTCACCAAAGGCCACACTATAGGCGAATTTGGCGACCTAAAGGCCCAAGAAAAAGAACTCCAGTTGTTTAAAAATTTTATGAGGAAAAGCTTCATAGAAAATCCGTACTTGAAGAAAGCTGTTATTACTGGTGTCGTGTCCGTTGCGACCAAAGATATGTTCGGCGAACTCGACGACGTAGGGCAATTTAACACCGTACACAACGATTTCCAAGAGTTTTACGGATGGACGCATCACGAAGTGGATACATTATTCGATCACTTCAACATTTCAGCCCAATTAGCTGCCGAAGCTCGCGATTTTTACGATGGTTATACGATGCTGCGTAATTCCAACATTACCGTTTACAATCCATGGTCGGTGTTGCGTTTTTTAAATGAAAAAAGAATTCATAGTTTTTGGGCTCACGATGGAGAATTCGATAGAGTACAAGGATTGTATAATATCGATAATTATAAAGCCTTATTAAGACGTATGATATATGGAAATCCGGTTCCATTTGATTACGCCGAAGCTAATTTTAATCTGATGGATTCGTTCTCGAAGCGACGATTTAGTGAAGAAATAGACGATGGTAAGACTTATCATTTGGCTATGAAGTCGTTTTTCTCGCGTTTCTGCGATTACGGATTTTTAACGCTGGCTAGTCGAGCACGTGGCTATGTTGGGAGAAGGAAAATGATGAGCTCGAGGAATTATATTGCAAGAATTCCCAATAAGGAAATCGAAAAAGAAATTAATAATACGCGTGGATTATTCGGACGTTTTAACGCCGGCAATTTCCCCACTGAGCCGAATCGAAGATAGCATCAGGTGATGCATAATTATGGTTATATTGATGTAGTAAAACATATCGATGTGATGATCTTTGTGCAGTTCGATCAACATTTCGTGATGTATGGCATAATAAAGATTTAAATTTTTTACAAAAAAAATATATATATATTTATGCATAAATATAATAATTATAGTTTTCCTCGATCTCTTCTTGGTAGGTCTTTTGGAGACTAATTTCAAGCGTATAATGAGAAAAAAATTATTTTCGATGCTAAGGAAAGCACATTTAATGATTCTATCATACTGCACAAGTAAAGAAAGAAAATATCAAAACTTTGAAAAATGAACAAAATATCGTTCATTTTTCAAAGTTTTGATATTTCCTTTCTTTGCTTGTCCAAAATGATAGAATCATTAAATGTGCTTTCCTTAACATCGAAAATAATTTTTTTGCTCATTATATACTTGAAATTAGTCTCCAAAAGACCTACCTATATATTCCTACATTTTTTATACTTTAAAAAATAATAATAATAAATTTAAAATTCTGATTACGACCTTATCAAAAAGTAGATAACTAAGATAGTAATCGTGAATAGAATGCCCGTAATACTGACGTAACAATTTTCATGATTTAAATTTTTCAAATTTCCTTTAATGTTGTGCAACATACTTATGATTCTCGTACTATAATAAATTAGAAACAGAAAGAATTTAATAAATTATATAGACCCTGGTAATACAATCGTAGCATACCAAAATCAATGTAAAAAAAAAATTGCTACCAACTGCTATACCTTTTTCTTTAATGATAAGATGACTTGAATTTTGTTTTTATATCGTTTTACTCTTTTCATTATTATTTTTTGTACAAGTAAGTACCTATTTGAATTTTTATCTTTCCTGAATTACATTGCTATACGATTTGTTTTTGTATTCCTATTTCTTGTCTTTGTTTTTTTATTACATATCAGTATGACTGCATTAACGCACATGTCAAGAGGCCTTCTTAGGACAGCAAAATTTCTATAAGGATATCGTGCACGAAAAACAAAAAATCCAAAATCAAATTAATTTACTTCAGTTTTTCAAATTATTCTTTTCCTCATAAATATCAGTTTCAGCACATACTGGACCAATTACTATGTTGAGAGGTGATTTTCACTTTTAAAAAGAGGTGAAGGAAGTAATTATATCGTCATGTTGGTTATCATTTCTGATACACATGCTGTAGCTTAAGGCAAAAAAAAGATTGACCTACAAATTTTTTCATGAGATTGATCATATTTAAAGAAAAATGAAAAATATGCCTCTATAATTATAGCACATTCTTTGTTAATTTTAAATAAAGTAATTTTTTTTTTTTTTCATTCCAACAGTAGGAACTTTTATTTTATTTTTTTTATTTATTTTAATACTGCTTGTATTTTCGAATAATAGATGAGTGTAATAGGGGGCAGTATCTTAAGTACTAAAACAAAAATGATGTGATGAAATAATATACTCGGTTTTTCGCCGTGAAGGTAGGAAATAAATTATTTACAGAGAGGGCCGGTGAGGGCAAAATTTTCTGACTATGGCGGAAAAAAGCGTTAATACCATTCTGATTGTTAGTTAACTTTTTCACTATTCAAATTTTGATTCAAATAAAATTTCAATTCTTTAAGAAAAATCATCAGGAACATTAAATAATTTATGTACCATTCTGAGGAAGTTTAACTGGGCCCACGATCATTTCAGAGTGTTTCAATCTGCCGAATTGAGCCGAGTAAAAATGATATCAATCAATACGCTGTTATTTATAACCGCGTGTTGGACCAGCTTCAATGTGTACGGCGCGCCAGAACCGCAACCTAGCCAAGAATACGGTCTAATGTTTCGTAAAATCGACGAAGAAGAAGCTGTCCGACTCCAGATGGAGGTACCATGCATAGATCGTCGAGAAAACCACGGTTACGAAGGTTTAATCGAAATGAGTACGGTATTCGTGGACAAAAGTTTAATGATCAAAGCGTTCTTAGACGTGAAAGAAAAAGTATTGGTGATGCATTTACCTCCTTTGTGGACCAAAACTACCATTGCAAGTATGTTGAGGTATTTCTTCCAAATTCGCGTCTCGCGGCGAACCAATAAAGTAATATCACATACCAACGCTTCGAATTACAAATTCTTCACCGAAGGCGTATTACTGAAAGCTCACGATAGCCCGCTGCAATCAATTTCCTCCGCTCAAAGGTATATTTTTGGTCTCGGTAGTGAAGAAGAAGAGCCTCAAATGCAGGCTTCGTACGAGAGATCACCATTCATATCGAAACATCGAAATATCATGGACGAATATTTAGCCCAATATCCGGTTATTTTCATGGAACTGTGGGCCGGTGACGAATACCATTATCCGGCCACCATACGTAAATTTCTGATGAGCAAGATTAGTCAGACATTCAGGCAATTCTCATTCATCGAAGGAATGTTGAATAATACCCTGGCTGATCAGAAGATTGATGAAAAGCAAAGGAGAATGTACGAAGAATATGCGGAGAAATTCAGAGTACTCTCTAATACATTCGCTTATTACACCAATGAGACTTACTTGGAAGAGAGTCTAGTATTCCTTTCCGAAGTATTGTATAAATTATTCAACAAGCACGTAATCATACTGGTAGACGAATACGCCCATATATTCGACTACTACTCCTACAACGAAGGGCCTTATTCGGACGAGATGAAAAGGCGCTTCGAACCTGCCATCAAAAAAGATATCGCACTATATCGACGATTTTTGTGGAAAACTTTCAACGAAAATCCATACCTGAAAAAAGCCCTTTTAACGGGTATCCTGTCCAATACTACTAATCATCTGTTGAATGGTTACGAAGACACGAACATATGTACCGGTAACGATAACGATATATTCGAATACTTTGGACTGAAAAAAGAAGAAGTGAAGTTGCTATTCGATGTTTTTAACGTTCCCCGAGATTATGTAGACGAAGCTTTCTTATTCTATGAAGATTGCGCCATATCGAAACGTAATTCCGATCAGGTTGTTTATAACACCTTTTCGATTGTTACTTACGTTCATTTCCAGCAGATAAGGGATAACTGGGCTAGTTTTGTGAATACGAAAAGAGTCGTGTACTGGGTTGATATCTACGATCCTGTGAGGGCAAATGCTTTTCATAGAGCTAACTTCCCCGAGTAGAGATCATATTTACGATGGTGGTACACTTATTTTAACGTACCTATATTATTTCTATTGTTTATGTGAGTATGTTTAGAATACATTGTGATTGAGGGCTTAACTAAATGATATTTTAGATCTGCTTCAAGTGTCGGCAAAAAAGGAATCAATTCCTTAGTCCACTGTACCTGCAATCGAACATTATGTAATGGTTTGAATATTAATCTAAAAAAATTAAAATCCATCTTATATATATATTTTTTGTTCATCATGTAAATAAAATATTTCTGTGGCGTTCATACCAAATTTTTTGATTTTCTAGTTGATTTAATCTCTTGTGATATTCGTGTCTTTAACGTGAAAAAGTGGAAGGAAAATGAACTATGATATCTGTTGAAGCTTGCAGAGGATTATGAACCTCTTTTATTCCATGTAAATTCGAATAAGGATTTAACATTATGGTTTTAACTGAGTTTTCATAGAAACGATAGCTATTACATCCTGCTTGACTTGGGAAGGAAGATAGGTAGGAAAAAAGGAATGAAGGGAGAGAGGGCAGGGTCTTCAAATCTCTGCATTTCAGAACATTTGTAATCTGCTGGCAAATGTTTATGTTTTTGGTATTTATATATTTTTCCCCCGCGCGTATCGCCGGGAGAGTATTCATGAAATTCCTTCAAAATTTGGTAAGAGATTCTTCTTGAAAATGCGAAAAAGGTACTTTTGTTTTTTCGATGCACCTCAAAACAGTGGATCACTCAAATTTTGAGGAGGACTATAAAAGCCACAAATAGCTCAAATTTTTTGTTTTTGATCTTATATGGAAAAGTGAGTCAAGGACACCAACATATCCAAATTTTAACTTCCCAAGTGCATTTGTAGAAAGGTTAGAGCAAAAACGGATTTTTGAAGAAGTTTTGAGTTATAGGATTTCTTGAATCTTCTATACATATATCGCCTCGCCAAATAGACCTAAAAAGGTAAAACTTTGTGTGTAGGATTAGTTGATGACCAGAATATGACATCTTGAATTTCGGTTAAAACAGATCCATGCTGTCGAATCGTGAAAATTTGAGCATAATTTGAATTTCAGTAACCTATCCACGAAACTTTCAAAAATTGTAAGTTCAATACGTTTCCATATGAAAAGCTCAACTTTCACGATTAAGGAAATGCTGTTGGGCTGTCCTTTAAAAACATGAAAGCAATATAATTAATAGAACATTTTTAAGTGTATTTTTGAGTAATATTTTTAGAGTGGATAAAGCTCTTGTGGTGCGTAACTTACGTAGATATATGACGTTTACGATAAAGATGCCCCCACCTAATTGATTACTCGAAGTTGTGGCCAGCTATGTTTGGAAGGGTTTTTCAGAAGTTGAATTTTCTTTTTCTTTCACTCGTATTTTTTCCATCTACTTGATGTAACCATATTATGCTTTTTCATGTTATTCTTATTTTGTCATGATATAGTAACATTTGCTTGCAAATGCAGAATTTATTTTGTGCTTACTGCTATAATGTGCTACGATGTTATTGTTGTTTTTTATAGTATATTGAAATTTGCATAAACGTGATTTTTATTTTTTTTTGCATCCATTTGTCTTTAACGTCGAATTAAACTAACTGCATTTCTGTTCTTAAACGAGGGACTTAAATTGTACTAAGTTCTTATGTAACCACATCATCCAATGATCAAAATGAAATAAAAAAAAAAAAAACATAAAAAAAAATCCTCATCGCAACCACGGAATTTTGGATCAAAGAAAAAGGAGGAAACAATCAATTATTCAATTTGGAGACGAACATCGTGGATGGCGGTGCTTTATCACTCGAATATTGGAATCAATTTACAAACCCATCGCACGCGGTATCGTAATTGAAATACATATAATTAAACAGCATAACTACGTATTCATGTGCTCTTCTTATTTTTTTTGTTGTTATATTTGTTGTATTAGATTGCTTATAGTAATCCTTTCAAAAAAAAAAAACACTCGAATAGAAAATTAATTGTGTATAAAGTTGAGCACAACTTCGAGTAATATATAAAATTAGTCAGAAAATAGAGGTTCCTTTTTTTTTAAGTGTAATTCTACCCTCACCTTTTGATCAATAAGATTCGGATATTTGCCCTATGTACCCATCTCTTTTTAATTCTTTTTACATGCTGCAAAATACGCATAGCATTAACTGGCATCCCTGGTGGGGATCGAGAATTTTTTTTTAATTTTAAAACGGCTCTTACCCACGATACTTTGGATCAACTGTCGCTAGGTAGATTTGGGTTTTGATATCATTTTCATGTGTCTCGGAGAAATAGTCGGCAGTTGTTTTGATACTAATGTAATTTGATCATTTCGCTGTTAATTTTTTTTTTTTGCTTTTTGAAAAATATATTTAAAATAATATGAAGTAATGGCTTTTGCTTCAAAAGTAAATAATACGCTTGAAAATGCTGGGATAGAGCGAAATGTACGTGAAACAGGTGCTGAAACATCCATGAATGATCTATCACCTGATGATGAAGGAGCACGGGTCAAGATTTATCTAGGGATAGTATTTTTGAGGGTAATTTACCTACAGATTCAACCCTACATTTAAGTCAACGTGCTGTTTCTGCCCCAATGTTGAATAATGCTACGAATAACGATGGGCAGAGTGATCGACAGATGGCCGAACTAATAGGTTCAGTTCGTGACTTGATGAATGAGGTTGGTCAGTTACGTCGTTCGAATGCTGAACTGACCAATATTGTTCATCAACAAGGTTTCTTTCATCAACCACCATTGAGCGGGAACTTTGTGCAGCCACCACCAGGTATCCCATTGGGTCAAGCAATGAGTGGTTCTCACATTTTTCAGACACCACCACCTAGACTGCCACCTGGGGTACAAGGTATGCAAAACGCAAATTATCCTACACCGCATGTACCTATGCCAGCTATTCGAAATAATCCGAAAAGTATGACTAATATTACCGATAATTCTTTACTTTGTAAAAATGTTCCTAGGTTTACTAAAGACAACGAACATATGCCTCTGAATTTCCTTAAGGAATTCGAAGCATATGCAAATGCCAGGCTGGTACCTACCACTGCTCGTGCTGATCTCTTCCTTAGTGCAGTGCAGATAAATGACCTAGCCTGGGGCAAAAAATCAAAAACTGTGTTCACTTATGATGAATTGCGCGATCTTTTCAAAAAAATATTTTGGAGTACTACAAAACAGTTGGGTCTTTTAGAAAAATTCAGAGCGTTGAAATTAGTTAATGTACAGGCTGAAATTTTTGTAGAGGAAGTCGAGGGGTGGGTTGAGTCACTTTTAAGTATCGAAGTCGCTACTCCTTCAAAATTAGCAATCGCGAACGCAATTTATTCGAAAATTCACTATACGTGGAAATCAAAAATCTCGCCTAGGGCAGTATTAGATCTTGATACCATGTTGGATGAATTGAGATTATTAGCAGAGTCAGAAAAAGCATTTGGTGAAAATAGTGCTATGTATAGGAAGCCAATCGAACGTTCACGGGCTCAGGTCAATAACAGCACTGTATCTGAGGAAGAAGTAGAGACCCATTATGTACCTGAAAATGTTAATAACGTCGAAATTTCGCGAAAATATCGCAATGAAAAAAAGATTTCGAATACTCCAAATTATGATATAAATTATTTCCAACCTTGTCCTACTTATTCAAATTATGTGCCTATTCCTCAATATTCATATCAGTATCCATATCCGATGTATCCGATGCCTCACTATCGTTCAGTGCCTCCTGCATTTAATTATGCTGAATACCCTATTTTCCATCAGCAAGCAGTGCCACGTCAAATTTTACAAAAACAGGTAAATAACAATGAGAGAGAAATTTCGCAAAATTCACCACAATTTACAGAAGGTATGAGTAATAATCGTGCACCTATAGAAAAGGGTAAAGGGCGTAATGGAGCGGTAGAAGTTGTAGAGGTAGATGAGCAAGGGGAAAGGGAAATTGAGGAGGAGGTAATGAGTAACGAGGAAAGAGTAGAGGAAGATTCCGCTTTACGTGCTATAGGTAGTTACGTTGAGCTTGCTGGAATGACAGAGGGTAGTAATTTGAAGAAACAGGTGGAGATCGCGAATATTGATGTAATTTCGAACGTAGATGGTAATGCTAAAAATAATCACGTTAATTTGGTTGAGCATATAATTAGTTATCCTTTGAGTAATCGTGTTCGCGCTTTAGGTAGGACATATGCTCAAGTTGTCGCTGACAGATCGTTATGTAGAGAAAAACCTAAAAGTTCGGGCATTGTAAGGCGTTTCATGCCAAGACGCGAAACTCATGTTATTTGTAGTGAAAACCCTGATGCTAAGAAATCACCAAATTATTCTCAAAAGAAGGTACTTAATGGTATTGTTAAACCTAAAATTACAGCAAATTCAGAAATTCCATTATTCAATGCATTCGATATTTTAAAGATAGATGATGATAAAGATGTTGAATTGAATAATGAAATTGAAAATCACAATTCAATAAATGAGATTAATCAAAATAACAAGAAGAATCGTATTATAAAATTTAAGTCGAATAATAGTAACGATAGATTTGATCAGTTAATAGGGAATACCCGCTTTGCCTATTTTAAGCTAGAATTATTTGGTGAGTTTCGAGAGAAGGCATGTAACGTTTTACATAATTTACCATATCGTATTGATGAAAAAGAATTGATAGATAAATTGTGTGATATTGTGTCCGATCGATTTCGTTTTTGTCTAAAGATGTTTCGACCTGTTACGATTAAAGAATTCTTTGATTTCTTAAATGGTTTATTATTGGCGGATATTGAAGAACGAGATGATATAAATGCGTGTAATAAGCTTCGCACTTTATCGACTAATAAATCGAAACATAGAATATTATTGCCTAGTGGTAGCGATGATAATTATTACCGATTAGGAAAGATTTCTGATGAAGAGATAGGTGTCTATTTTAACGAGTTCGTATTATTAGGAGAAGGTGTATCATATGATTTGTCTCGTAAATATTGCGCGTTGGTAAATGGAGATCAGCAGATATTTAACAACAATAAGTTTGTGCGAAATAAAATGTTAACGAGTGAGCTTTTGAAATTAATTCAAGCGAATGAAGATAGCATGCCTAATAGAGTGATCTTATCAGTTGGTATCTCTGAACAAAACGAAAATATATGTGTGGTATCTTATACAGATGCATTACGAGATTTGATTTCTTTAATTCACTCGCAAGGGGCACGAATTATATTTGTTACATTGCCTCCACCAATTAATTTATTCACGAAAAAGATGAGTGATGCGCAAAGGGAGCAATACCGTAATATCTTAAAGTCATTTTTAGCGGTATCTAAAGAACTTGATTATGTAAAATTAATACATTTATGCGATTTTGTTACTATCAATTCATATTATTATTCGAGCTGTAACTCAGTACCGATTAGTGTGCCGTATTTACGAGACGATATGATTGAGTGGCGATGTGATGGTTCTATTAGATTAAGAGATATCGCGATACAAAAATTTGAAAGGTATTTACGTAATAAAATTCGAAAATATGATACTCCTGTTCTTGTGAATGAGTGTGATAATTTAAATAGGCGTTTGACACCTACTATAATGCGAATCCAAGGGGCAAGTGAATCATACTTCGTCGACGAGGAGTATGATCCGACGGATTGTTTCGCTCGCCTAAAAATAAAAAATGATAACGTTGTAGCATTGATTGATTCAGGCGCCGCCATATCTGTAATTAACAGAGATTTTCTGAATAAATTGATAGAAAAGTATAGTAACGATGGGGTTATTGTAATCAATACTCTCAATCGTTTTCCATCTGTGGTAATGGCTAATGGACAGAGGGGTGGTAAGATTACTGCTGCGGTAGACATATATATTTCGCTAAATGGGATTGATGAAATTAAATTGCATTTTTACATTCTTGATAGCTTAAAGAATAAAATGATTATTGGTTCGGATATAATAAAGCGTATGCGAGGCGGTGTCCTTTGGGATCAATATATGTTCTATTTAACTGATCCTCACACTAATAAGCTTCACACAAGTAGGTTATATGATTCAATAGAATTGGCAGAACCTCAAGTATATGATATGACCCCGACCCAACACTGTGATATTTTTGCAAAATTGTGTGATATCGATTTGAGTGAGTTACCCCCTCCTGAATTAGGTATTGATAAAATTTCAGATTGTGAGGAGAAGAAAATAGCAAATGAGGTATGGAAAAAATTATTGGTATCAATAAGCGATGGTCATATAACGTTCAAACAAGGGGTTGAGGCATTTTTTAGGATGAAGCCGTTTCTTAATGTTTTCCGTGATGAGTTAGGAATGTTTAATGGGTTGGTACCAAAAATTGAGGTCTATAACTGTGATCAATGGGAGACATTGTTATACCCAGTACCACAGGTATATCAGGATAGAGTTCGCAATATGATTAAGACGATGGTGAATGATGGGATTATATCGCACTCGTCATCCCCATATTTAAGTCCTTTAGTGATATCTATAAAATCTAATGGCGAATTACGTATTTGCATAGCGGCGAAATCGTTCAATAAAATTGTGCATCGACAAAGTAACGACCCACCTAACGTCCTTTGATACTGTGATAAATGCTTTGCCTGATAAATATATTTCGACTTTTGACTTTAGCCAGGGTTTCTTACAGATTCCAATAAACGAAGAGATTGGGAAATTTCTTGCTTTCAACTTTATGGGTCAGACATATCAATACAAAAGATTACCCTTTGGTACAGCTATAAGTTCAAGTGTTTTTATAAATGTAGTGAATTCGATATTAGCTGATGTGACTGGTCCAAATGTAAATGTGTACGTCGACGATGTAGTAGTAAGAACAAATTCGTTTGAGGAGAACCTAGATTATGTGGTCAAAATTTTGTCTTGTGTAGCTGAGTCAGGTATGACTTTGTCTCTAAAAAAAACCAACCTGTTTAGACACAAGGTTAGGCATTTAGGATTCACAATAGGGGCAAATGAAGTAGAATGTGTAAAAAAAGGTTTTTCATTCTTTGAAGGTTTTGAGAAAAGAGTACTAAAAAGCATGAAACGTCCATGTAAGGTGAGAGTAAGGGATATTAAGTCGCTTTTAGGCAGCACTGTTTATTACTCATTGTTTGTACCTGAGTATACGGAATTGACTCATATGTTTAATGATCTTACAAAAGGGGTTAGTGACTCGGCACTGTGGACATCAGGTCACGATGAGGCGTATGAAAAATTAAAAGGTGCGTTCCTGAGTCCATTGAAATTACAGAAACCTGATTGCCATAAGCCATTTAATTTACATGTTAAGCTAAATGATGCTGAGACAGCTATACATGGAGTATTGACTCAGATAGATAATGAGTCTGGGGTTGAAAGTGTCATATTATTCATTAGTAAAACCCTTACAAACAGTCAGGTAAAATTTACGTTTCATGAAAAGTATTTATTGGCGCTTTATTTATGTCTTGACAAAGTGAAAACATTAATTTATGGTCAGGTAGTTAATATAAGCGTGAAATTCGAAAATTTGTTGAAAAAAGCATATAAGGTCGCTATGTATAATCAAAAAGTGAGTAGTTGGGTATTACTTTTCAGCTCAATGTTTCTAGAGTGTACACTTACTGGTAGCACGAAGAGTAGTATCGATAAATTGAGTAATGATACAGTACCTGAAATAACTGTTAATAGTTTTTCAACTGATTCGGTTATCGACGCTAGGTTGAAAGGATTGAGTATTGATTTAGATAGTAATGAAGATCTTCTTATAAAGGTAAACGAGATTTATTGTGAATTAAGTGGACCTAACTTAAATATTGATTATTTTGGAGTGAGTTTAGAGGACAATATGCGTGAATCTTTACTTAATTTATCGCTTCACCAAGAGAGTGATCCGCGAATTACAAAAATAATAACCGCGTTAAATAAATCTGATCACAAATATCATTCAAGTTTTCGATACGATGCAAGTGATAAATTATTATATCGTGTTTTAAAAGGCGAAGACATTGAACTACCTGTTTTACCAAACCATTTAATAAATGGAATTATCCGGTATTTACATTTATTTTATTCTCATCCCGGATCAAAAAAATTAGTAATGATTGCTCAGCGTTTTTTTTGGTGGTGGGGGATGGAAAAGGGAATAAATCAAGTAGTGAATAAATGTAGAGTTTGTAAATTGAATAAGATTTCAAATCAGATAAATATTTCGGAATACAGGTCAGTTGTTCGTAACTGTAAATTAGGTGAAGTAGTTGCTTTTGATTTATTTGGGCCTTTGCCAATTTCGCGCGGAGGGGTCTCATCAATTTTGGTAGGTAGGGAGATTGCTTCTGGTTACATTTGGGCCTATAATCTAAAAACGACAACCGGGGAAAATTGTGCTGATAAGTTAAAAATTGTAGTTAACGAGTTAAAGGATATAATTTTGATGTTAAAAGCATATTAAGCGATAACGGAGTACAATTTAGGAGTCAAATATGGACGCTTACTTGTCAAGGCTTAAATGTAATGCCACGGTATACGACAACCTATAACCCTAAATCTAACCCAACGGAGCGAGTTATGCGAGAGCTAGGAACTCAATTGCGAATACATCTGAATTCGTCCGATGGAGAACCAATAACCCCTGAAAGTCATAAGCGGTGGGCGAATTGTACACGTGATATTGTCGATAGCATAAACGATCGTCCGTTAGAACATGGATTTACTCCTAATCAAATAATTGGAAAAAGCAATGTTGCCTCGCCATTTGATAACATAGTGATGATGAGATTACCGAAAATTGAAAATAAGTTGAAAAACTTAAGAGAGCGGTTCGATTTCTCTATTAATGATGAACAAGAAATTAATAGCTCATTTATAATTATCGACAATAGGGTTATGGTTTACACGGACGGAGCGTGTATTCGTAATGGAATGGAAAATGCGCGAGGTGGGATTGGTGTATGGTTTGGCGATAAACATTGTGAGAATATTTCTAAATTATTGGTCGGGCCAAAAATTACGAATAATATAGCTGAGTTAGATGCAATAAAAAGTGCTCTCGAGGTATTGATAAAGTATAATTTTCGTAAGATAAGTGTAGTAACTGATTCATCATATGCCTCAGGAGAAGTATCGCGTATGATGAACCAAAGTTCGATGATCAAAAAACCAAAGCCGGGACTAGAAATAAATCACAATTTAATAAGAGAAATTGTGGAATTAATAAGCGTGAATGACCTTGATGTAAGATTTATTCTAATCAAGGGGCATAGCTCTGATTATGGGAATAAGGTAGCAGATTTTTTAGCGACACGACCAATAATGCTTTCTGAATGTGACCAACTTGATAATGAAGGGGGCGATAAGAGTAAATTTGAACTTTTTCTTATCTCTGTATCATCGAATGGACGACCTAAAAAGAGAAATAAAATTCAATAAGGACAATCTCAATGTCACAAGTTTTGAGCCAGGTGAAAATGTGTTTATTACTCGTCACTCCGTTTCAAACTATGAGAAAGGTATTTCATCAAAATTGTGTCCTAAATATGATGGGCCATATAGGGTGGAAAAGAAACTAGGGGCTAATCTATATTTGGTTATAAATGTAGACAATCCGGCTTTAGTAAAAACTATAAATGTGTCCCAGATGCGTAAACATAATTGTACTCAAAATCTCGTTGCCTCTCTGAGTGTTCTAGAGGTAGAGCAGAGAAATGATGCGGTGAAAGTAGAAAAAGCTAGAACAAAAAAGAAACGAACACGGACGTGGGACCATCCAAAAAGAAGGGGTGAACAAAGGATGTCTTTTTCGGTAAATGCTACTGCTGTTTCATTAAACGATAGGTTCACACGAATGTGGAATGAAGAAGTAAAAATTCAGGGTTTTTATGTTGAGTATGTGTCGCGTCTACCAAGAACACTGAGTAAACAACAACAGCATGATGTCTTGTTGACTGATATTCGGGTGCCATTCAGCAAGCGCCGTGAGATGTACGAATATATCTTGAGGGAAGAGGAGCGAGAGAAAGAGAGGGAGCACCAGGCAAGATTACGTCATCCGGGAGTAGAGGTGGTGCCTATGTTTATTCATAGAGCAATAGATTTCGAGAAGTATTTTAGTCAGGATGAAAATTCTGATCCTATGATCATATATAGTCCTGATCCTGGCTATGTGGCAAACAGGCAAGGTTATGCGGGTAATCGTCCCCATTACCGACGACGTACCCGCTTCAATCGGTATTGATACCAATACGTCGACGTTGGGCGGGTATCGGGTATTACGACGATTATGTTGCATACGTGCCGAAATCTCTCTCCTATTTTCCTCTGTTATTGTTTTCGTTTTTTTTTTTTTTTGAATATTTTTTTTTGTTACTATGGAGATCCAGTTATTTATTTTATTTTTTTTCCCTCGATTATAACGTTTAGAAGTGGTTAATTCGGCATATGGGGTACCTGGTGATGGATGATGTAGATGCTCTACATGTTTTTTTATGCTGGCTTAGATTATTGGTTTGTAGATAGTTCTCTTAGGTCATGCGAGTTCGTGCCTCGTATAGCGAGTGGATACTTGACCTAGGAATACACTCCTTAGTCTATTCTTTGGTACTTAACAATGGTGGTTGAGGACTGGAGGTTGCACCGGGGGTCGAAATTTCCTATAGCCTGACCTTCCATTTTGGGTAGGTTGGGGTATATGAAATTTCGAGGGGCAGATGTGGTGCGTAACTTACGTAGATATATGACGTTTACGATAAAGATGCCCCCACCTAATTGATTACTCGAAGTTGTGGCCAGCTATGTTTGGAAGGGTTTTTCAGAAGTTGAATTTTCTTTTTCTTTCACTCGTATTTTTTCCATCTACTTGATGTAACCATATTATGCTTTTTCATGTTATTCTTATTTTGTCATGATATAGTAACATTTGCTTGCAAATGCAGAATTTATTTTGTGCTTACTGCTATAATGTGCTACGATGTTATTGTTGTTTTTTATAGTATATTGAAATTTGCATAAACGTGATTTTTATTTTTTTTTGCATCCATTTGTCTTTAACGTCGAATTAAACTAACTGCATTTCTGTTCTTAAACGAGGGACTTAAATTGTACTAAGTTCTTATGTAACCACATCATCCAATGATCAAAATGAAATAAAAAAAATAAAAAACATAAAAAAAAAATCCTCATCGCAACCACGGAATTTTGGATCAAAGAAAAAGGAGGAAACAATCAATTATTCAATTTGGAGACGAACATCGTGGATGGCGGTGCTTTATCACTCGAATATTGGAATCAATTTACAAACCCATCGCACGCGGTATCGTAATTGAAATACATATAATTAAACAGCATAACTACGTATTCATGTGCTCTTCTTATTTTTTTTGTTGTTATATTTGTTGTATTAGATTGCTTATAGTAATCCTTTCAAAAAAAAAAAAACACTCGAATAGAAAATTAATTGTGTATAAAGTTGAGCACAACTTCGAGTAATATATAAAATTAGTCAGAAAATAGAGGTTCCTTTTTTTTTAAGTGTAATTCTACCCTCACCTTTTGATCAATAAGATTCGGATATTTGCCCTATGTACCCATCTCTTTTTAATTCTTTTTACATGCTGCAAAATACGCATAGCACTCTTATGAGGCATACATGATGTTCCTGAATTTAAAAAATTGAAAAAAATTCACCATAGACATATGACATCTCTTTATGAGTATTCAGGAGTGCTGAGTACGATGATCAGCTTATTTTTTAACCCGACCACCTTGAAGCCCTTGAACTCACCTCCTTAAGTCACAGAGAACAAAGATTTTATAAAATAAATTTTTCGCTATCTACGTACAAATTACGGTATTCAGGGTAATTGGTAGGTAAGTTGAAATTTTTTTTGTAACTTGAAATTATTCCAATTTAAAAAAAAAATGGTAATATTACCGTAACTTACCACATTACGTAATTTTGCCCATCATTATAGTAACATGCATACCGTGCGCGCAAGTAATTACTTACACACCAGCGCAAAAATGTTCCAAAACTAATTCATGCAATTTTGAAATAAATGTTTTAACAGCAAATTGAGGGTTTATTTATATTTTTAAATAATTTAGTAACATAAATAAATTAGAAACGGGGATAAAAGACCATTTTAAAACGTGTGATATTATTTTTTAAATATTGAAAAACTGATCTTAATACATTTTTGCGCTGATGTGTAAGTAATCATTTGCGCGCACGGTATACGGCAATAGGTTTAGTGTACCTGTACATAGATGGCAATTTCTGGAGTTGCTATGATCATGGCAACTTTCGGTCATCATGGCAAGTCAACAGCAACAACTCAGGAAGGTGTGTTATCACTTTGCTCCCGCCAAAATATTAATAATTTGTGAATTTGTGTTTTGTTATATTTTTAAATAAAAATAATATTAAAATAATGAGTGTTGTTGAGAATGTCGATAATGTTGAAGAGGGGATTGATGCCGTTGAGGAAAGTTTAATTAATTTGGTAAGGGAGAATGAATGTCTTTGGAATATGAGATCAGCCGGGTACTCCACTAGGAGAACCAAAAAGAAAGATGAATTATGGCAAAAAATTGCCACTGAATTAAATCTTGAAAATAGTAAGTAAAAAATGTATTTCAGATGGACATTGTTCTATGATACCTACATCTGTCGAAATGCTTTTTTTTGGGCTTCCTTATAAGCATTCGCGTTGCCGAGAAGTTTGAAGTTGCTATGAATGTACAGTAGTACAAACAAAAATCTCAGAGTTGCCAGCGCAACTTGCCATGACCATGACAACTTCAGAAATTGCCATCTATGTACAGGTACACTTAATCTTTTTCTAGTTATGATCACAATTGTTCATATCTGGCTCTTCCCAACGGTTTTACTGCTCCTTATGCATTATCGTGCTGGTCGTTGACTTAGAAGTATAATTATCTTTGATTCCCGAATGACAGTTTCCCGAAAAGATTCATACCCAAAGCAATTCATATTTCCGAATGAAAATTTCCTAAATTGATTTTTAAATTTTTCCATAAAGTTTGCTACGCCATAGAACAGCTACAAGACCAACAACTTCAGTGAGAGTTGGTATAATCGATTTCGTGTGAATGTTAGCAAACATCAAACTAATTTGTATTACGTGCTGAACGAATATAAACAAAAACAAGCAGCGATGGAAGTTGCCGTAGCCAAGCTCAGCTTGAGTAACAGAGTTAAAAACTTACCTGAACTTGAATGGATTCAGTTATACAACAAAGAATTCAAATCATAATGTTGGGATATGAAGCATAGATAACATAGTTATACATACCTTACCTAGAAGTGGGACACTCATAGGGGTTTTCTGGACCAAAACTTGGTTGATTCGGGGCTCACCTTAAGCGCTAGCGCTACCCATTTTGGTCGTTCTCCCCTTTTCTCCTCTTTTAAACTTACGAAGTTTCCCATTTTTATATTCAACTAGCCAGTGACATGTTTGTTAAGTCATCATATCATATCACCACTTCCCCAAATATATTAATAATAAATTCCTTAGACCATATATGGTCTAAGATAAATTCAGTTATTTCATGTTAAATAAGTACTTCGAAGCCACATACGTGCAGTTGCAGCGCTTTCGATGATGGACGAATGAACTGCAAGGAAAAAATTGAACCACAAGTTTCTTATGAGTGCGCCCACCCTGATATGAAGAATATAAAATAAATAGCGATAAACTCAGTTTCCTTGAAACGCCAAACGTCAGAGCAAAATCCTGTAAAAAATACCTACTTTTCTCTTCCGTCAATGTACAAAAGTACTAACCAAAAAAGAAATCGAGGTCCCCTCTAGAATTTGATTAGGTATACGAGCCTAGAAGAATGGTCAAGAGAGGAGAGGACTTCATATCTTAACATCGCCTTTTTTCTTTGTTTACCTACAACAAGGAAATAAATTACTAACGTATTTGCGACATTAAAAGCCAGAGGGTACGGTCATCCATAAAAAAGAGCGCAAGAAAAATACTAATTTATTAAAATGCGCGAGAAGAGGAGCAAATTTCGTGGGCGAATTATGTAGCCGATAAATCATTGATGAATTTTTTTTTTGAGCCGAAAAAGCACCCGGCTAGGTATAGGAGGAGTCGAAAATTGAAGGCGAGCTTTATTTGGGGCGAAACGTCGAAATGAAAACCGCCACAATCATGTAAGTGTGCAGCGAAATTACAAGATGAGGTAATTTATGAAGGTTCCGTATACATGGAAATGCCTTACCCTTTCTACGCTTTCTCATTTTTCGCGGCAAACGGTAGCAAGGGCGAATCGATGTATCTATAGGTACTCCGAATAGCGCGGATTTTTACTTCTCTTTCGATACAAATCGTCGACAGTATAAATGATTTGGTAACGGCAACGGATAACATATAAATTTTCTTTCATTCGTGAAACGTGATCGTTTTCTAGGTGGTTTTGTTGTATCTATGGGAAAGGAGGTAGGAGAAATCTTCCATCGTATGGCTGGTTTGTTCGTTGTGTTGGTAAAGTTATCGAATTTTGGCATGACGAATAAGAGTGGAAATTAAAGTACACGATTTCTTTGTTGTATAGATGGAAATTAAATTTCCTCAGGATAAAATTTATCAAGCTTATCAATTCAAAGATTTATTATAAATAGGCTGCTCTTTTGTCGATTAAATAGGAAATATTTTTCATACGTGAAAGTAAAATATTTGTAAGCGTTAGAAAGGCGTTTATCGAAAAGCTAAAAAAAAAAGTTGACGTATACGATTGACTATAAAGAAGCTTATTCAGATACATATATGGGTATTTGTCGACATACTTGAAATGACTTTATAGACGCTTCCGCTACGCTTTAACTCCTCGGCCCTCGCAATACGTATGAGAGGAGAAGACCAAGGAATATTCCAATAAAATACAACCCTGTACAAACGTGCGCGTGTAAGTGACAGCCGGCGTGAAATAAATGTCAAACTCGACGACATCTTTTCGTCATATTTGTCGGCAGAAAATTCACGATTCAACGATGCCAATAAAACTCGTGTAATTATCGTAGATAAGATGAATTCTCGGGTAAAAGGTGGATTAGGTTATAAGCGTATGCGCACGAACGTAAATGGCTGAAACAATTTTAAACTTATGTTACCCTTTCGACGAAGTTTCTTTTTTCTAATTTAATGATAATTTAAACTTGCTACACTAATTTTTCAACTTTCACGCTATTTCTATTCTGGAAGAAACACGCCGCAAAATTATATTAACCGAAGGCGAAGGTCGTATCTGCGAATTTTTGTAAATTGGTGAAACGTGCCGTACATCTAGTCGTATACTTTAGCTGTTCTCTGATATACTTACCATGTAGCAGGGATAAGAGATGAAGTTTAAAGAAAATCTATACCCGTAATTCTACATACGTTAGCACTATAGCAGACGAATTCGAGAGTTGAAAATTCGTGTGTGCAAAAAAAAATTTTATGAGCGGATTTCCAATCCAAGTTCATTCAGTTTCGCTAACTGAGAATATCGAATACGGCGTTGAACTAAGGATGAAATATCTACGTAATAATTTGCACCTATGGGCGATTATGAATAAGATTTATTATGCCATAAAATGACTTATTTTCGAAGAGTGCCGTATCAATTCCTGTTCTTTCAAGAGCTATTACTATAATTATTTTAGATAACAATTTAAATATAAATTTTTTTAATCCTCTAGGAAATGGTAATCCAATTCTTTATCAACATTTATTTTGATTTTTTGGACATCCTGAAGTCTATATTTTAATTTTACCTGGATTTGGAATTGTATGGCTGTGGCAAGGAGACTTTTGTCACCCATTTACGTAAAGAAGGCGCCAGAAAAGACGCTGAAATGGGCGACTAAAGACTAACATTGCCTAAAAATATAATACAACATTTAAAAAATAATGTAAATCAGTTCTTACGTAATGAGCTTCGTGCCTACTAAACAAAAAAATAGTCACGAGGGCATCAAATTAAAGAAAAAATGATCAAAAAATTCACAACAGTGTCTAATAAAAATTGAAAATACAAAACGAAAAAAGGAAAAAGGGTCTCTCCTGATAAGATAGTGAGAAAGGCCCTTGACCCAAATTCGGTCACAAGTGGTCCTAAATGTTGCCCTCGATGAAAAAACTCCCCAAAAAAATTTTCGACTCTCCACCCCCACCCCTTCCTGAGAAATCGACTCCCATACTACACGTCGAAAATTCAATATTTTTTAATTCTGGATGTGATGGATGAAAAATTTTGAAAATTTCACTATTGATAGACAATTATATTAGTACATTTGTGGAAATTTTTTCAAATTTTTCGTTTTATATTTTCTTGAATTTTTTAGGCTTTGAAATTTTCAAAAAATTGTAAAAATTTTTTTTGAGGGGGGTACATGGCTGAATTTTTTTCCATAATTAGCTCGTACTCTAAGGTACAACATGATAATATTTTCAACTGCCCGAAGGGGGGTGAAAGTTGGTCAAAAAAAGCAAAAAAGTGAATTTAGGAGGCGTTCTTGTTACACATTTCATTGTAAGTTTTGAACACGCATAAATTTTATTGCTGAGATCAAAAATCATTTTTTTTTTTCAACTATTACCTATCTCATTTTGACAGGTGTTTCCATGAACTTTGAAGAGTTATCTAAACCCTAGTAATCTTGAATTTAATACAGATGCTTTATTAAGTTGTAAACAATGAAATTCTCAACGCATAAATCTAAATTAGGAAGCCTCTCCTAAACTAGATCAGTTATTGAAGTTCAGATTGAGATTGAATTTTAGTTGATTTTAGGTTTAGTTGAAGTTAGATTTGGATGAGATTGGTTTGTGGTTGAGTCAAAATTTACGACGAGGTTAGGTTACAGTTTTTCATATAAATCAGGCTCGTTTTCGAAGCTCTTAAATTTAATCAAATTCTATTCTTATCCAATATCTACTAATTTAATCCTTTCATCACGTCTAATAGACTGGACGTCTGGGTGTTCAAATTCTCGAATATGGCGTTAAGTCGCTTCATTTAATCAAGTGGCGAAACGAATAAACGGTCTTCGCCGTCGAAAGAAGCAGATAGAAATTCTATCGACGCGAAAATCGAATTTACGACGACCGGTTAGAATAAGGAGAATCAACTGCATCTTGTACGTTCAACCCGCGTTTACGAGTTTTTCAAAAAACTAATCCTACATTTTAATTCTAAACGTTTCGTATATAAAAATTCGTTCGACGATCATTAACGAAAACGAGAAAATCGTAAAAACTTACAAGCTCGGTTTACGAGGACTCGCATTGGGGAAAAAAGAACGACTCGGCGGAAAGTTAAAACGACGATGGTGAAAATCAACGCTGCCAATACAAACGATAGCGAATGAAAAATGATTTATAAAAGAACGTAAAAATTTTATCTATAAGTGAAAAGTAAATATATATGCGAGCGTTTGAATTTTTCAACTTTTTCGAATTACAAGAGAATCGAGATGGCTGGTACTGATGTTTCCTTATTGTCGTTACTCTTAAGTAGGTATACAATACGTATAAAAATACACAAAATAACTTTATTTTTACAAAACTAAAATTCAAGTATATACAAGTTCGAAATATTTATCAATTAAATTAAGATAAAGATAAATAGGTACAAGTTTCCGCACCCTTATATACATAGGTATATAAATTGCAAAATAACAAACATTAAAGTTAAAAAAAAAAAACCAAATAAACGTTTCAAAATGTAGCAAATTGGAATAGATTTTCCGCGATATTCAATACGATGCCTGTAGGTTATTAAAGGTTGAAACCGAAGGTCTTTCTGTAATCGAGATTAGATGATTTCGAAAAGCTTTTTAATATCGTAGAACATCGTGCAACGGAAATATTTGATGACAATTCATCAAATGCTTGAAACGTTTTTATTGTCATTTAAAGAATCCACTCCGGAGTACTTTCATCGATTTTTTCGTCCTCTCCACTCACCTACTGCTGTACTACTTGCTCTACCTATATTCATGGAAGGTTCTCGTAGCGAGTTGAAGAGAGTTGGTGTTTTTAAATTTTTATCGAGGGCCATTTATCATACTTATTTCATCGATGCTCTTCTGTTTATTATTATTTTTGAAGTTCTTACACTCATTTTTTCATCAGTTTATATCGAAATGAGAGAAAAATCGAATACAAGAGACGGAAGATGAGATTTCACAATTTTCGAAATTTTTATTCTCTACCGGACCGAGACATTTGCAAAAAAACCAAATTTTCATTCCTTGATACCTCTATAACCCTTAATTGGCACACATGGGTGAATTTCACCCATCGGTAATACAACCTCGCTAAGCTCCGGCGTAACCGACTACTCATCCCTGTGCACCCAATTTCTTCAGTTTGGGAGTCTATGTTAGTTGCATGCATCAATTTTTGAAGGGGCAGATTTACTTCTGAATTTTTATGTAAATTATTCATTGCATTTTTCAGGTCGCAAAAATTGAAAATAAAACCATGCTATGTTGTAGTTCGAACGATTTGCAAGAAAAAACATAAAAGAACAAATTGCCTATCTTCAATATTGAAGGAGCTAGAAATTTTCAAAAATTGTTGTATTCTATCCTATGTATGCTGCCCCTTCAATTTTGATATTATGCAATTTTTTTTGTAATGAAATTCTGCATTTCAGCGAGCACAATAACATATTATATTTCAATTTCTTGAGTGACTCAGCACAATTTTTATTTTCTAATTTAAATTACTTTTATGTGTGCCATTAGAGGGTTAAAGAGTTGAGACCATTACTCCCTCCCCTCTTTGGTGACAAAATAATTTTTCAAAGTTGTTGAAGTGTCCTGTACGACGAACGTTTTACAAAGATCAATAGTCCTCGACCCTGGAATAGTATAATGGAACCCAGGCGAACTCTCTAAGGTACATTTTAACTACATCCCCATTTGTATCTGCTGATTTGCAACGATGACGTCACTAAAACACTGATTTACAGTTGGTACTTTTAATCAATGTGTAATTTTCCGTAATTAATTTTACATTTATTACAAATTTGAAAATTTTGAATTTCTCCATAAATTTTGATAAAAAATTCATCAAGACTATCAGTTATCTATGTTAGTGAGAACTTTTAATATTAGTTAGTCTTTCAAAAATTCAAAAATTTTAAAATGTATACTTGGCAAAAATTGCGTATTTTCAACAGTTCAAAGGAAAAAGTTCAATCATAAGTATCAAAATTTCATTACTATTAATTTGACATAAATTTCCAAAATATTTATATTACCTAGTTAATGAAATTTTTTGAAATTGAAATTTTTGCAGAAATAAAATTTGAAATGTCTGAGGATAATATTTTTTGAACAATATTTAAGAATTTTTCCAACGTTCTGAAACTTCTGAAAATTATTTAAGCAATTGACAGTTATTTTTTTCTAGTTCAAAAGATCTAGGAAAAAAATAGCTGTCAACTTCTTAAACAACTGCCAATAGAAAATGGAAAATTTCAGCTCGGCGGAATAATTTTGCAAACATTTTTCAAAAAACATTATTTCTAGACATTTTGAATTTTATTACTTCAACAATTTCATTTTCAAAACTCTCATCATGCCCACCTTAGTTCATAGCTCTATTAAAGTAAAAAATAAAAACAAACCATATAAGTATCATAAATGTCGTAAAAAATACATATCTACAAGTACATTACTTACACGAAAGATTTTATTACAAAACAAACAACAAAAAGAGAGGCTTCACCATACAAAAAGAAACACGCCGAATAATAGTAATAATAAATAACGCCGAAAAATAGTTAACTACTTTGTTAACAAGAACGAAAAGAATGGAAACGAGAATGAGAATAAGAAGGGTAGGAGAAAAAACGTAATTACTAACTTCTAAAGGAACTTTTGAAAACTTAAATTTTATAATAACAAATTACGTATGTAATCTAAATAAGTCGAGCGAAGCAATTATTTTACTTTCAAATGTTTTACGTGTTTCTTCGCAGGCTGAGGGGTGAAAAAAAAAGGTCGAGGAAAAGAAAAAACTTCAATATAAGCGTCGAGAAAACGTTCTTGGTAATTTCGTCCTCTCGTTTTCGTCGGCGCGGTAGTATTCAATTTCCATATAGATGACAAATTATGCAATAAACAGCGTACCGCGGGAGACTCCGCGCCCCTGTTCTGCCTCCCATTAATCAAGCCGAGTATAAAAGTGGGACCGGGTGGATTAAAAAATAAGAAAGTATAAGCTTAATGATGTTAATGAGTTTTTAATTGGTTTCGGGTTTACGTGTTGGCGAAACGAAATAAGGGTATTTTTTTTTTCGGCGAATTAATTCGAAAATGACGGCTTCGCTCGATGGAGTAGTTGGGTACTGTGTACCTAGCTACCTATCTATAAAATCTTATAATATTGGTAAATATCGGATTCAAAACAGCGAGAAATTATAATATTTGCGTCGAACCTTGAGCACGTGTATATAATAAAAAAAAAATGGGGTATCTGGTAGGTAAAAAAAAAAAGGAAATTGAAAAAATCGGTGCGCAGTCTTCGCTAGCTTGTTTTAAAGTAATATGATCCGAGCGTGAAACACAATGCCGAAAAGTGTAATATTTTGTCGTATATTTTTCCTGTAATAAAAGAAGAAGAAAAATATCACCGATGAGGTATATTTAATAAAATGTTAATAAGGCGCGAGGTTCTCGTTATTGATAGTTTTCCGTTTGAAGCCGAATACGATCGGCTTTTAAGATACGCACAATGGCACATGGGTCGCCAGCGAGTATTTCTTAAATTACCCAATAAATAAAGCCGGCTGCTGGGTGGGGGGGGGGTGGTTTCGAAATGAAAATATATAGGAAGTCGGAAACACCATTCGAATGGTGTAGTTTTAGAGAACGATTGGTAAAGAAGAAAAGTACATTAAAAAATAAATTAAGGTACGTTTTTAAAAACGTTGAAAATAAAAACGTTAAGTGCCACCCAGGAGGATATGGAGGGCGATCCGTAAAGGAAAGCTAGTCGGGGACTCGGTGGGCCGGTCGTACTTACCGCTATAACTGCGCGAACGTGCCGGACTGAGGACGTGAGCCAGTTGCGGAGCATCTTCTAGCAAATTCACTTCGGTTCTTTTTCTGTACAAATTAAATTGGCTCGCCTCGCACGATAAGGTTAATTTGCCTTTTGAGAATACGTTAGACGTGGCCAACAGTTCGAAGCTCGACTTAGAGGTCTCGAATCCGCCAACGTCAATGGTCACCATCAGTGTCGGATATTTGACTATTTTCAAATTTCGGTCGTTGACCTGGGTCGAAAGAATAGGTTAGTTAACAAAGCTATAGTGCGAAAGGACGAAGCGTTAGCGAATTAGAAAAACGCCTTAATTACCTTCATGTCGTTAACGAACCAAGTAATGTTTGCCGCCGGATAGGCGCGACGAGACGTGCAATTTGCTCGAATTATGTCGCCTTCAGTGTATTTTAATTTCTCAGTGTACAGATAAGGCGCTGATTCAGGTTTCTCTGTGGAGAACGGTGATTAGATAATGTTGTATAATGTATATTCTTAAATACATTGATGGAAAAATTGACTGATACTAAGCATCTAATTTTTGAATAGATAAGTTTCATCTTAGCTAGCTGTGAAAATCGTCAAAACTAGCGTTTGAAAAAAATTTAAAAGAGTTTAGACCCTTTAAATTCAAAAAAAAAAAATTGAACACTAAAATTTTTTAGTCCTTGAGGATAAAAAATAATTGAATTCCTTGAAAATTAATATTTTTGAAAATTTCCACGCAGGGGTCTCAAAAATACCCGATGGGAAAGTTATAATGTGTGTCCGGCTTCTTTGTTGCACAATTTGTTTTCATTTCTTTGTCTGTTGTTTCTGCTTTTATTAATCATGATTTTAATTAATGGGGGGGGGGGATAAAAATAACCATTTTTGAAAATTTTGTATTTTTCAATTGTACGATAATTATGACGATGCGGAGAGCAAAAATCAATAGTGTTAAAAGGTTTTATCTTATAAGAAAGTGAACGAAGAAAATTTTTTACTTATTTAATTTACCCCTCCCCCTACTCCTTTCAAAGCTCTAAGCAAAAAACCACTTTTTTCAGAGGTTATTGCATTTTCACACATTTAGCCCGAGAGGTAGGGGGTGCAACTTTTAGTATGTTACTTAGGAAGGCATTCTTCGCATGCATTGTAAAAATTAGCTTTCCAGTAATGTTTTCCAAATCCGAACCTAAAATGACTGGGGTGCAAGTATCATCATTGCAGGCGGTAGTTGAAAAATACACGTTTTTATTCAAACTTCATTTTTTTTCAACATGTTGCAACCCCTAAAGGGACTTTCAAAAATTATATGTTTTACCTAAGGGTACGATCAAATTATGAAAAACAATTCAGCGATGACAGCCCCCAAAATTTTTTTCAATTTTTTTTTCAATTTTCACCCCCCCTCCCCTAAAATTAAGATAAAATTTCAAAAAAAAATCAAAAAATTATCGTACGAACATACATGTACTTGGTATAATCAGTGAAAATTTTAAAATTTTCCCCTCGTTTTTTCTGGAAATATCGCAAATTGAATTTTTAACATAC
Source organism: Phenacoccus solenopsis (assembly GCA_009761765.1). Taxonomy (NCBI): domain Eukaryota; kingdom Metazoa; phylum Arthropoda; class Insecta; order Hemiptera; family Pseudococcidae; genus Phenacoccus; species Phenacoccus solenopsis. Next base: position 48,831,768 of record CM019753.1, read on the forward strand.
AAAGTGCGATAATTCTGAAAGGGGTGGGGATTGGGGGTCAAAAATTTAGGTGGAATGTTTTTAGATCCCAAGTAACATTTGGAATCACTTTTGACCAAATTTGCGTCAAGGGCCGATTTCACGTACTTAATGAGGGAGGTCCTTTAAATATATTCATTAAATCATTAAATTCATTGAAATCATCCTAGGAAGAAGAGTGTAAAAATTAAGTTAGGGCAACAATTACGATCTCGTCCCTCCACTTCTCGAGTAAAAAAATCAATTTACTTTAAAGGTGCAGCCTATGGTCGAGATGATCAAATAATATCATCATTAGCCAGAAACTTATGCAAACATTTTCATATTAGTTGATACATTTATTTTTGAACCATCTCACCTGTGACTACTATCAGCATTTTTTTAATGTCTGTATGGAAAAGAGGGGCATCGGCTGACACCTCGCACATGTAGTATCCAGTTTGATCACGTTGAACAGACCTAATTGTGACCGATTTATTATCTGATTGAGACATCTGTAAAAATACGTCTCTATTACACCTTTCATGTTGAACAATATGTAACGCGAATATCTATTGTTTATACAATTTGAGCTTTTCCGAACGAACGAGCTTGTGAAGGAAAACAAATGAGGGCGGAAAACTTGCTGTTTAATGCAAACACTTCGAACTTTCAACTCCCTTTCTGTCACTGACCAATTCAATTTTATTTTTCTATCCCAGTCCTTTTCTATGCTCGTTTCTCCTTGGTTATTGGCAAAGAGCAACGATTAAGTTAGGTACAGGTATTTGATTTTAGGTTTTAGGCGGTAGGAAATATCTAAATTATTTTTTCATCATATTAAAATTTTAAAATTTTAGAAATTGTTTGTTTCGAGATAATTTTTTTAAGAATGGATTTTTCCTCTCAGACTAGAACACACTCTAATGAGGATAATTCATTAAGGAATAAAATAATGAAGAAAAAGATAGAAATGAGAAAATGAAATATTAGTATAAAATAATAAAAATTATGAGAATAATTTCACTTTGATAGAATAATAATAGTATCTAAATCTATGATGCAATCTAAGGTTAAAGAAGATCTTTCATTAGATATTCACAGATAAAAAGTGGTTTTGCAAGTGATAGAGCGGTTTTAGCATAGTAACTGGTGCAATTGAGCTTACGTTTGTTCCATTTATCTGCTCGTCTACACTGTCCAAATGTTTGATAAAGGAACTCGTGATAAAAAAGCTATTTGTAACATGTAGACGTTCAAAAAGTTCATAATTTTCGAAAAATCTAATTTGTGGCTGGACTCGATTAAAAATTATACAAATCACTCAAAAAGGATCAGATTATTTTGAACGAAATGGTAACAGTAAAAGAGCCATCCATAAACCACGAGTGACGTTTTAATTACATCTTCGTCGCTGATTTTAATTCATTAAAAAGTTGATAAGCGACGAAGTAGCTAAAATAGTTGATTCAATGGTTGCATATACGAATATACGATCGTTGCGAATTATATTATGTATTCGTCGGTATGACAGAATAAACGATGAACCGAAAGTTTAAAACTTATAAAGCACATTTTAAGATCTATCTGTTTGAGTAAACTTTCTTGGTTGGCTTTTTGTTGAAAATTTATTGCAGCGCTTTGAAATGTCATATAGTGTAGTACGAGTATTAAGCTGTCTGTAAAAAGAACTCAGTATTTGTATTCACCTTTAGACCAGCTAATGTGGAAAACTTTGTAACTTTAAAGATTAGTTTCTTTTATATTCGTGCAGCGGCACCTCCAGCCATGCATGTTCGGTTAACTAGCATTTGGCGAACGAACTTGTTGTAATTTTTATACTTGCGTTTACCTTAGAATAAAAAGAATCTCATTTTGGGAAACTGTTTCACGTTCTTAGTTAGTAGGAAATCATTTTTTAATTTTATATTGTGCCGATTTTTTAAAGAAGTTTTCTTAATAATACATTAACAGTGAATTAATAAAATTGAAGAGAAGTGGTTTAATGTGATTCTGTTATTAGCTGCGTTTTTAATGAAAACGATGGCTATTACTGCCTACCTGATTTGGGAAGGGGGTCGGTGAGGGTGAATTCTTCAAAGTCTTTGAGTTTCAGACCATTTGTTATCATCTGGCCAATGTCCAACTTCTTGGTATATAAATATATATATAACTAGTAATCCATACCCGTCCTTTGGACGGGGTGTTTAAGCATGTGCTTCTTTATACACTGAAAGGGGTTTTTTCATCTTTATTGTCAACTTCTTCGATGGTAATAGTTCTTCTTTGCTTTGTTTTGCGAATTATTCAAAGAAAAAAATTTTAAAACCACGATGGTAGATTCTATCATTTCTTTAACCAAAATTTTTTAAAATTGAAAACTAAATTTTTGTCAATGTTATTTTTAAACTTTTTTTTCAAAATTTGTGATCACGTTCAAAAAATAACTTTTTGCTTACTACTTGTTTAATGAAAGGAGCAATTGAAAAATTAAATCGATATACAAAATTTCATATACATACATAAGTAATGTTATTATTCATTTTAAAAAATTTTATTCATTCAAATTATATTCACGACGTTAAAATTAATTTTTTTTCTCTTTCATCTTAGTTAGCCACAAATAAAAGTTGCTTCAAACAACAAAATAAAAAACATTGATACATCTACATCGGAATTCGTTGAATTATTTCAAGATCTAGACAGTGAAAAAATGTCTAAGATAATAATTTCGTTCGCTAACCATTCAACGTGAGGTACCATGAGGAGGGATCCTTATGCTTTTTACTCCATATTACAAATGACCACACCAGTACTTTATTACAACTCCACCTGGTTCAATTACAGTGCACTCCATATTAGAACATGTGCTGGTTGAATGAAACTTGAGGACATCCTCTCACTTCCTGCTACATTTATAAAATTTTGCTTCATTTATCACGTGGGAACTAAAATACCTCCACTCATGCTCCGTCACGCCAACTCACAGTTCAATGAAACGTGAGGTCACAAAAACTCACATTCCATGCAAACTAAAAGAGCTGGACTCATGCCCCATCAAGCTAACTTACAGTTCACTGAAATGTGAGGTCATGCAAACTCACGTTTCTACAACACTAAAAAACTGCGAACTAAAAGACCTTGACTCATGCCCCGTCACGCTAATTCACGGTTCAATTTTTCCGTGAGCTCACACAAATTCACATTACTGGTACATATATAAAATTTTACTCCATAATATTAAAACATGAGCTGGTTCAATTTTTCCGTGAGCTCACACAAACTCACATTTCTAATACATATATAAAATTTTACTTCATAATATTGAAACGTGAGCTGGTTCAAATTAACTACTGTTCGGGGTTGTGGAATGACGTTTGATCGAGCGTCACAGATATGTGTACAACTTCTTCGGCCCATTTACTGGACGTTTCTTTAAAGTTTTTTTTTGAGCTTCCTGGAGCTTTTCGTGAGTTGCCTGAGGCGTTACGAATGATCTCCTCGTTCAGCCCTATCACATGAAACCACTGGCAACTTCTATCGTTACGTGTATCTCGACTTCACCTCGAACAAAGTTTTACCCTCCTTAATTATATAGTAGATTATTAGGGCTAGGATTTTTATGCAATTAAAATATGAAAATATGCGCTTAAAACCACCGAAATATGCAAAAATATGCGCTATAAAACTACTGCATCATAGATATCAAAATGCAGACATTTAAAAGGGTAGCAAAAAGAAACATTCATTTCAACAGTTACTGAATTAAGATTTACAAAAAGCTGCGATAACAAGAAATTTTAAACGAGATGATATTATTCTTCGAATACGGTAACTCTTCTCTATACTTTCAAAAAAAATTTTCATCGAAAACACAAATTTATGCAAAAAAATTTATGGAAACTTCGTCAATAAAAATAATTTTTAGACATTTTTTTTTTAATATGCGCTAAACACTTCAAATATGCGGTAAATATGCAAAATAAGCCCACTGTTTGGCAAAAATATGCTTTTTCATGCATTTTTGACCAAAATATGCAAAAATATGCGCTATAAAATTTCACCAATCGATTCAAAATTCCATGATTCACAAAAAAAACTTAAATATGCGCTATCTAGTATTATGAAAAAAAAGTATGCAAATGCATAAAAATTCTAGCCCTAATAATTATGCATTATTATTTTTCACCCTCACTTAGCACCAGCGGGTATCCATTAAATTCGCTCAAAAAAACAAGGTACTTTTTTGTTTTTTCGATACACCTCAAAATGACGGTTCACTCAAATTTTAGGAGCTGGAGAATGGGTAAATGGATCAAATTTTGCATTTATGATCTCATATGAAACAGTGAGTCACGGATACGAACATATCCAAATTTCAGATTCTCGAGTGCATTTGGCGGACGAAATTTTTGTGATGTCACATGATAAAATAAGCCCAAGTGACTAACTCACTCTGATTTTAGTTTCTCAAGTGAATTTGGAGGGGAGTTGGAGCAGAAAACAGCTTTTAGTGGGGAAATTATTACTGGAAAATTCATGAATGTTGCATATCATCACCAAATCGACCTAGGAAGATCAAACTTATTGTATTATAGAGTTAACTGATGACCAAAATATGACCTCTTGAGTTTAGGTGAAAATAAATCCAAAATGGCGGATTGTCAAATTTTTAAAACTCTTAATTTTTCATGTGAAAATACTAAATTTTAACATAAAATCTTTAAAAAATTATTTTCGGCGCTCGTTGGCGCAGCTGGCACCAAAACAGGTCGATAAAGGGGAATTTTGTACACAACCCTACGTCGCAACTTCTAGGTTCCCCTAGGTTCCTCTTCTTATTGACTACAAAAACTCTAAAAAATTCTCACATAAACATGATAATTGAAAAAAAAAAACACACACGATGAAACGATTCATCATTTTAATGTATTTTCATATAATAATATCATTCATGCTCAAAAGTGGATTTATAACCACTAAATCATTAGTAACATTTCATGATTTTCACGTTAGGGAAATATTTTGAGTAAAAAGGTAGGAGGTAGTATTACTAGTCTCTTTCTCTCTCTTTTTCTCTCTCTCATGACCAGTATAGGTAAATTATGCCTCTAACGACTTTTGCTTCTTATAGAGAAACGATATAAACAATTTTTGAATTTCTTAACTTTTGTCCACCTAGAATCGCAATCAGCTCCACAGTGCGATGCAGAATTCCAAATTTCATGATAGGTTTTTGTTTGCTTGATACGAATTTCTAACTTATATTAATAATAAGTTCGCGTTATTAAAGAAGTATTATATTGTTTGTATTCCGATTAAAATACACGATTCAACGATCAAAAGTATTTGGTGAGTATTCGTTTCAAAAGACAAATTCTCGTCAAAGCTAATGGAATGAGGTATAAGGGGAAGGTAGCTGGAGCGCGGAACTGAAGGAGTAAATATTCGGATAGGTATAGGAAAAAGGTCCTTAAATACTAACATTTAACACTATACATAAGTATAGAAGATGAAAACCCATTCGATTTGCGTATACGGCTGTAAAGACGGTAAAGGTAGGATGTTGTTAAAAGGAAATACAAACGTCATAACCGTTTGAAAATTTTCACATTCCGAATATATATAATATAACATTCCTTTGCGAATAATTTTCTTACAATGAATTGGAAATTGCGATTCGAGGTTGACGTTTTCGTCGTAAAATTGAAAAGATGATATTGCCATGCGACGCGAACTCGTCGCCGCATACGAATAGGAAACTATTTTAACTATCAACTCGATCGTATACCAGAAAGACTCATTTGGTTCGATTGTACATACGCTTATTTGTAACTCACAGCTCTGACGTGTGTGGGGTGTGGATGTGGATGTGGAAATATGACGACGCGTATACATTGGTAAATTGCGAGTTAGAAATTTTATTTTTTGACAGGCTCCGACTCGCACGTGTTACGAAACCCCAACGCAAGACATTCGTCGTCGTTTTGGGCGGCAATTAAAGGCGCGCGAAATGTTGCTCCGCCATTTATTCTTATAATTTTAACCGGCTAAATTACGAGCCCGACGTTCGCCTTGTGTTTAACCGGCGCGTACCTTTTTTAAATTAAAAATCCGCGTAGACGCGACGTTGTTTATGGGGTCTGCTACCACCGGTGCCGAGTAAATTGCCGACGTCGTTTTCAAATTGGCAAATGGTGAGGGAAACGAGCGCTGGGTGCGGTTTGGGAGGAAATGTTGTGCCGGTATGTGTTTCATTTTTTTTTCTCCCAATGACTCATCGATGACATGGTGTTAAAATGGTATTTTCCACATTTCAGCCCATTTGTAAATAGCTTTTCTTAACGAGCAATGTATCAAAGTTTTATAACAATTGTAAAACTCGGCGAATCTCAGGAATTACCAGAATTTCAGAAAAGGAATGAATATGAGCAATTAGAAAAATTCTTGTAGTAATTCTAGCAGATTGGCTTTGAAGTCCCAAATGGAGAGAAAATCTAGAAGCAAGAGCAGAAACGTGCTGCACAATTGAATTTTTTTTCGATATCTAGATAACTATGAAGCCTACAAAAAAAACAATCGCAGGTTTGGAATCTGCTTAAAATTATTTTTCTGACATCAGACGATTTCAATTTTGAGAAATGGAGGAGTCCAAAAAGGGAAATCAATTTTCAATTCTTATTAGTTTGAAATGCAGCATAGCATGCGGACACTGCGAACGGCGACATTGTATGAATTTAAATATCGATTCATGGAACGATGAAATGTTGAAAAGAATGCTTAGAAGATTTTATAAAATGAAGTGGCTTGTTACCATCATGAATATATGTACATCTTCCATACTTTCTTAAGTAATTTCAAAGGAGGTGTAGCGTGTATCGACGTGTGTTGTGCCAGGCGAAGCGAACGGCTGATCCTGGAATTCCCAGGATTGTGCTTGGTCGCTTGTCTGGCTCAACGCAAACATGATATCGAAAGCATAAGATCGACAGTACTAATTGTAACGACACGACAGCCACATCAACCACATTAACGCTCATTGCGATTTTTTGTTTTCTTTCTCTTTCGGATCGTTTTTTTAAATAAATGAATAGTTAGAACGTAGCCGTGATTGCTCCCTCATGATGGGGTAGTGGCCCGCAGTATGACGTATCGTGCTTCGTTTTTTTTCTCTCATTTATCTGTGCCGATGTACCTAATTCAAGATAATACATTTTTGCGACATATCATGGCGTTTTTATTCCATCATCGACGGATTGAAGGAGGAAAGTCACACTCAACAAAGGCTTGAAAACTTTTACTATGTTCCATCTTCTCCCTCAATGGGACATACGTATAGAGGCTACCGTCTACCCCTTCAGGTTCAGGTTAAACTGGGTGGTACAAGCACTATGCACTTTGGCCATTTATAGCCCATTGTACATCACTTTTCATTACTACCTATGTATCATTGTCCCTATATGGAGCCCATCTGATATAATAACTGCTTCGCAGTTATATGAACTGAGCAGTGTCAATAAGGGTCCCCCAATAAGAGCGCCAGCTTTTATGACCTTAACTCAACCATCATCATCAAGATTATTTCCTATCGAGTTTAAGAAGTTATTCAAGCCCGTCATTGCCGAGAAAGATCCTGTGTTTGAGCCCTTACCTGCCCCAACTTTGGACAGATATTTACTCCTCTTACCTGCTAAGGAGGGACAGTGCCATAGCACGTGTTCTACGGTCTCCTCTTCTAATTTCCACCATCTACAGCTGGGATCCGTTACTACTCCTAGTAGATATAAATATCTGTTTAGCTTATAATGGCCCATTAAGATTTCTAGAATCATTTTGAGCTTCTTTCTATCCATTCTAAGAATTTGTTCTGCAAATTCTTTGCTTTAATTTTTGAAATGTACTTTCGGCTGCCTCATTCCAGCTGGCTCTTTCTACCACGTCTGATGTTGAGCATTTGGCCAAGTATCCAGAATAGTTTCAACTATGCAGCAAGGGACAGGAATATTTGGCTTAGGTCCTTGTATTACTTCCGCTGCCTAGCGTCCTACTTTTAGCAGCCTCAGCTTATGTATTTACCTTTTGGGTGATCCGGAGTCCTACTAGCCTATACTTGAGTCCTCCGGATACTTCTAAGAAGGCCTTTTTATTTTGATATAGTGTTCTCCAAATAGGTTATAGCTATGTGATGTTACACTCTCAATAGCAAACCAGTTTTCGGTGCACATTACATACAGTCACCCAACTTCTCAGCCTTATTATTCTTTGAATTTATTCCAAGCACACAGTAAATGTAGCTATGTTTGCTAGCACATCTGTAGTGTCTCGTCCCAAATGTGGTCCAAAGTTACAGCCAGGGCTCACCACAGCTGCACCGATATTTCTATCTTTATTCCCAGTACTTGCAACAGCCCAAAAGATTTATTTACAGTTCATTTTCAGGGCCATTTTTTCCCAGGTTATTCCTTCTACCTCCTCTACTTCAAAGGTTTGTTTCAGTTGTATCACTCTTGGCATGTAATCATTATTCATTTGAGACAGTACTATGATCCTGTTCAATTCACCAATGACAGCTGTGTGTCCCCATACAGCTGCCACAGACCCAAAGTCCTCAGTTGATGAGCTGTTTTCAAAGCAGACAACTCTACAGTTATGCGCAGAGGTATCATATTTATGGCAGCTTCTAAGGCTTTGGATGCAGTAGTCCTCATGACACCAGTTATAGCTAAAGTGGCAATCTTATGAAACCTCTCCAGGGCCTCAATGCTACCTTTAAGTTTTACTCTTGGCCACCAGCATATAGCTCGATATATAATTATAGGTATTAGTATTATTGTTTACGTATTCCTTCTCATTCATTTCTTCATCCTGAAATCATATTCTTAAATAGATTTACTATAGTTTATATGAAACTTCCGAATTCTTTCAATTTGTAATTACATGACATATTCCTCCTCCTCTTGCGCATAGAACCCATAGGTATAAATGAAAATTGCTGAATATTTAGAGAGAACGCTTTTGTGGAATTCCGCAAAACTATTTTTTTGTTTTATTTTATTTATCTTGAAATGGAGGTTCACTAAAATTTCGAGAGGAAGGGAAGAGGGATAAGTTGTTCAAAATTTTAGTTTCTGATCTTGTATAAAAGATTGAATAAAGGACATTTTTTTTTCATATGATTCATTTTTTTTTCAATTTCTGAATTTTTTTATAGACATAATGAAACTTATATCATATGAATTTCTTTGAATTTTTTTTATGAAAACTGCCAACTTGAAAATAAATTTTTTCTTTTTCAACTGTAATAGGTAATAATTATTACAGCGATCACATTGAATAAATGCCACCCCTTCTAACCTATGAACTGTGAACACCTTCTAAATAAACAAATTATGCCTTTATGTACCACCTGTAATGTACCTATCACATTTATTACAATTATCCTATTTTAAGAGAATTTCCTGAATTTACTTGTGGCAGAAATATCTATTTTACCTAGCATGAAAAAGAACTCATCCTTGACATAGCTCAGTTCACGTCACTCTACTTCACAGTTAAGCTGTACCTAAACACAATCATCTCTAGCAGCTAGAATTTAAACAAAAATCGAGGAATTCAAAAATGAAAAAATTCAAAAAATTTGGGAAACTTTATGTGAAACGAAAAGATATTTAGTTGGCATTTTAACATGTTCCTAACCAAAGTTGGGCAGTGTGGCTCAAGAACAAAAGAACGAGACGTTCCACTCACTTTTTGTTCGGAGTGGAGAAGAGTTCACTCTTTCGCATTCTGAGTGGAAATTCTGAGCGAATTCCTTATTTTTCGCTTATCACTTCAACCAATCATGGGAGAGTACACACTACCTATTTAGGTCCCTATTTATCATTTTACATCATTTTTCTCATTACTGGAGAAAGGAAACGAAGAATCTGAAGAATGGGGGACTCATTCCTTTATTCGCGAGCGATTTGTTATTCCATTCTTTTGCGCTCTTCAAAGAGCGCATTCCGAGCGCGCTCGGAGTGATGCCCAACTCTGTTCGTAACCAAAGTTCTGAGTTATTTAATCTCTCTCCAGAAAAGTGTAAGATGCTTCTTTGTGTAAAATTTTAAGTTGAATTTTTTATGTACCACTTTTTCACCCCTACGAGTCATTATTTGCGAGATATTAACAAATAATCGATTTAAGCAGCTTCATTCAAAACCCTCAAAAAACAAAGCACTGAAGTTCTAGATTATTAATGCTGTATGCATTAGTTTCGTCAATTTAAAATCATTTCCAGTTTGTTAGTCCTGTTTTCCTGATCGTATTTCAAATTCTCCTGGACCAACGTACTGATGTTGGTTTAGCTCTAGGAGGACCATTTCGCATGTTGTATGCTCGTTAAAAATTCTTTAATCCTATTACACGGTTGTATCGTCTGTGGCGACTATTAAAATTCTCGAAATAATAATTCAGCTTTATTATAGGAGGAAAAAATTATACAGAGGCTGGTTTAATAACGGCGCCAAGAGATAAAACACCCTTTTAATTTAGCTTCTTTAAACGGTGCGACGATCTGGTACACGTTAACGACGCGGCTGGCTCAAAAAAATAGGACATCGGAGCGGGCGGAGTTGTGGAAAAAAATTGAATTCCCGCAACGATGCCCCGGTGCTGGCGAAATTTTCGAGCTCATTATTTCGGGCTAATTGTGTTGATTGTTCTCGCAGCTATTTATCAAAAATCACACTTAATTACATCGCATGGCTACAGCGTACAAGTTGCAAGTTGGTAGTTGGTACGAACTTATAAATGTGGTCAACAACAGCTACATCGGAGCTGGCGATATTTTTTGCCTGCGCGCCGCGATACCTGCGACAAAAAGCGTTCGCGTAACGGCAGCCGGCGTTTTACACAATGATTAAGCTCGTAATGGAATATAACGGTTGTAAAACAAATGCCATTATCAGTATAATACGTTTTGAAAAATAACATCCCCTTTCAGTTGAGCAACTCGCGGTTGTTAACAAAAACGCGTATATTTCAGCCTTATCCTCGGGTGTCGTGAACGGGTATACTCGGTTTGGTAGTGGGCGCGGAAACCCGGACGCGTCCGAATGTATAAAAATTTTCATCCCTATCTTTGCTTCCTTTTTCCCCCGAAACTCAGATTAAGTACGAAAGCGTAAACGTTTTTGATAATTTAGTCGAGTGAGGTTTTCCCCTTTTCCTTTCGAGCCTCGATGACGCTTTCAAAAGCTTCGTTTTTTTCTGTGGACGCGCACGACTACACGGTCTCGATGTACTTTTATTTTCATCCCAATGTTCGGCGCGATTTTCTTTTTTAAATCGAGCTCGCGGTACGTGGATTTTTCCCCTTTGCTTTCGTTTTTTGATTTATTAGATTAGATTCGCGAAATTGCGAACGTGATAGAAATTTCCCTGCGAGCCTGCGAGGCCTCGAGTATTTTTCTCTTTTGCCGCGCTGATTAATAATTCATACCAGTTGCGTAATTCACGCGTTACCGCGAGACGAGTTTTACGACGCGCATTTTTTCACCCTTACGAAGACACGGTCTATAGAAACAATGTTACCGCTATACGTTCTTTTGGTCGTATTATTCGTTGATTTATACGCTTTCGCCGAGAAAATACTCCGTTCTGTTCGAGAGCAAATATTAGTTACAGCTGACGGTGATATTAAGCGTCCTTAGTCGCGTCTGTACCCCATAAAGATGGTCGACTTTATATACTAACAAGTGAATTAAAGGTATTGGAGTGGCCTCTTTGTCATCACCTAGCTCCGGCACATTTTTATGCCAGCATAAACAGGTAAAAACGAAATATAAGCGAGTGTGCAGTTGAATGTGAAGAATTAGCTTCTCGCGTACAAATTCAACAGTACGGAGGAAGATCTGGATGGAATAGATGTGGAATTTGTACTCTTAAACTCTCAAGTTCACCTTAGCTTTCAAAATGTAAGTCATCACTGATATGCCTCTTCACAACACTCCATTATTCCTGAAAGAATTCATTTTCATCGTAAAGTGCATAACTTTGGAAAAATTCTCAGAGTGTATGTTACGTGAATAAGTTCGCCCCAGAATTTTAAAGTGACTGAAATAACAAACTAGGTACGACAATGCGTAAATAGTGAACTTTACCATAATGTTGAACAATGACTGATGTGTAGGTCTTCGTGTGTAGAAGTGGTAAAAAAAACAATAAAAAAAAAATCAAAGTTCAAGAGCTCAACTTTCCAAATTTGGAGTCAATGTATTTTGTTTTACTTGCGTTATCGTCGGAGAATAAAAACATCAAACTTTCAGGGAACAAAACGTACCAATTATTGGAATCTTTGTTTTAAGTCATTTTACCGGAAAACTACAAGCTTTCGCAAAAAAAAGTATAAAAACTAAAGTGGTAGAGCTTGAAATTTACAAAGACCTAATTGCTATTCATCTTTCTCATCGACCTTTCATTTTCGAGATGTTTAAAAAAAAAAACTAAAAAAGCTTCAAAATTCAAAACCGCAACTTTCGACAAACTTTCATAAAAATGGACAGAAACAAAGTTGTAAAAAATAAAATTTTCTAAAACGTGGTTTCTATATTATATTTGCAAAAAACTGAAAAAACTTAAAATTTCGAAAGTTCAACTTTCAGGGATGGATCGACCTCAAAAACAATAGAGCTCTTAAGCTTCACTTCTTCTGCTAATCCTCCAAATTTAGAGTTAATTCGTCACTAAAAAAACTTTAAAGTTCAAAAGCTCAATTTTCGACGAACTTTTATGAAAAATGGTTTCACCCAAAATTGTGGATGATGACATTTCCTACAAATTTGTTCTTATTTTTTCTTTACGACTGAAAAATGTTTAAAATTAAAACCACACAATAAGAATTATCACACCAAAAAATCTCCAAAAACAATTGGGACCCGAACAAGCGTTTGAGCGCTAGTGTTCTAGTGACGCTCTATGGGGCATGTATGATTTTATCAGTAGTTTCCACCAATCCGACCAAGGTTTATAAATCACTTTAAACACGTGGCAAGTAAATTTTTTTAAATACACAAAGAAAATGAACACTATTTGTTTACATTATACATGTCCCATACAGCCTCGCTAGAGCAGTTACACTTTTCGCCACTAGATGTCAGCCACTTTGCGTTCGGGTCCCAATATGGTGATGATAAACTCCAGGCATTTGAAAAACATTGATATTATTCAAAGTACGACGATATGAAAATCATAAAAAGCAAATTCTCAGCAGACAAAATTGTTATCAATTGAATTCCAAAAAAAAAAAAAGAATTAAGAAAAAATTTAAAAAAAAAAACATAGGAATCAAAATGCTGACGCGTATAAAATCTGGACACAGAAAATGCGACAAAATTACTCAAGTTATGAAAAATACGTATTTTTCGTAATTTCATATATGTTTTCCTTCAGGGAGTAGTATAGGCAAACCATCAAACACAAGTGTCACAGGAGTTGTCCTACGTGTGGTATGAAGGAGGTTCCATTATGATGAAACACGCTATATAATGTTGTTTACCTCATTATTCCCACATCAAGTACACAGGCTGAAAACCCCTATCCTTTTCAAAGTACCGAAGAAGTTGAATTTATGATATGAAGTACTTTTTGCCCAGTAGAATCACATACTTAAGCCTATATTTATTTAAGTTTAGCTGTTTGAAATTCCTTAAACCCTTTTCGAGTATATGCAATTTTATTGTTCCATTTTATGACCGATTTGTAAAATGTTTTAAAGAAGATATCTCATTATTTTTTCTTTTGAGCTTCTCTGTAGAACAATAATTCGTCCAAAACTGCTATAGAGGGAGCCCAGATTTGGAGTACAACAAGCAAATCCAAGATCGAGATATTAGAAAGATTTCAGTCAAAATGCTTAAGAGAACGTCAGGAACTGTACCAACTTGAGGAATCTCCAAATCAATACTATAAAGGAAGAAATATCGAAAGCAAATGCAGGGTTTAGCAAACGACTGAAAACTTGTGAAAACCCCATGATGATTGATTTCATTCGTAAATAATATAGTTATAAAGCATCTCACTTTACTATTGTCCAGAAGGATAGACATCAATAAACAACTTTGACTGATTGTAAAAAAAAATTTATTCAATTTTTATCATCATAATCATTCATGCATTTCAGTTGTTCTGCAGTAAATGATTTGAAATTCGAAATTTTCTATTCCTACTGGTTAAAATATTTTTTGATAATTTGGAAATAATTTTTTTTGCATAGTTTTCAAGTAAACGATGTATACAGAGACTGAACTTTTCACGTATTAATCTTCTAGTTAACGTGAGATGAATTGTTAAGATTTCGATCTTTTATAGTTTCCAAGGCCTGTATTTTGTTTCACTAGATTCTAATTTTATGTCGAGTTTGTTTTTCAAGATTTTGAAAATCAGGTCTTTTCATCAACGCTGTTTTAGCACTGAAGACTGATACCACTACGTACATCATACATTCGACTCATAAGCTAATTAATTATCGGTTATTAATTTTTTGAAATACAAAGTATGGCTGGTGTGAGAGAGTTGAAGAATTTAGATCCTTCGAATTCACGAATTAAAAGCATCGAAGTAATTTGTCTAATTTTGAAGACATTCGTGAAAAAAACGACTTCGTAACTCGCTAACCTTGCGAACAGACTCGACGAATAGACGAATGATATATCAGCGTACTTCAAGGATCACTCAAAGGAAAACTTTTCCATCTAATCGTGTTTCCAAGTCACAGACGTAATAGAGAATTTCAGGTCGTTATTTTAGCGAAGATAAATCAACGCGCCACAGAAAAAATGACTGGCAAGTGTGAAACGTCAAAGTTTTAAGAAAGTTGTAAACTTTTCATTTGATGTCGCTAAAAAGCTCGTCTTCAATTCCGAGCGATCGCGTACCGCATATTAAGAATGGTACAGAGCCCAATAGTAAGCTTTGTTCAGGATACTCGTCGATTTAACAATTAATTCTCGAAGAATGAGTGAGATTTATTTAACTTAGCTTGCATGCGGGCCATGGAGAGGGAGTTGTACTCTATTATTATTGGGAATTTGGAATTCTTGGAGTACGCGAACTATAGTAATTCGATGTTTAGTGGCGGTTTCGAACGAATGTCGTTCGCAATTTTTCTATAGCTAGAGATAAAAATACCCTCGTTCACCTTCTTTTTTTTTTTTCGTCTATGAAAACGACGAGAAGGCTACAGTGGCGAAAAGATGCGGCCATAAATTAAGAAATAAACGTTGCCTAGTTCGCGTCAACGCTTTCTCTTAAAGGGAAACCGGAAAAAGCGACGGTGTATCGTGTAAAATAATTGAGTAGAGAAAAGCGAAAGAGTTAAAATTGAATAATGTAGTCGATGCGCGCACGCGAACAAAAACAAACATCAGAAAAGAGTCGGATGTAGAAGATTTGTTTGAGGACGAAGTCGCCTGCGAATAACAAAAGAAGAAAGATGATTTGTTGGCGAAATACTGTCCTGAAAATGTATACAGGAGAATTATTCGCCGCATTAAGCGCATTGTATACACTCTAACGCTATATTCGTCGACGACGATAACACCAGCAACGTCACTGTAACACCCGACGCTTTTTTTTCCTCGCCTCGACGCTACTCTGCGACTCTCCGTACTAGCCTTTCCTTCGCCGTTGTCCAGAACGTGTGTAAAATTTTCGCGCCGGCGGCGGATGTTCCAGCGCGCCGGAAGAAAACTCTCGGTACATGAAAATTAATTAAAGATTAATTGCGCAGCAATGCGGTATCCGCCAGTTGATTATTGTTACACACCGTGTCCTGCTCTAGTATACGCTTTCAAATACCACCAAATTAATTGGCCGTAAAATGCGAAAAATAATTAGTTACAGGGCGGTATGGCTGGCGGTGCTTGAAAAGAAAACGCCGAGCGTTCGCTTCGCCAATCTACACACGCTCGCAGAATCATGCTTTCGGCGTTTATCGACCTCGTATCTCGCTCGCGCTTCTGTCTCTGTTTAAAATAATAATCACGTAGGTGTTCGATCTTCAACAAATATCTAGCGAAATAGGAAATACTGATTTCTAAACTTGCGAGTGGTAAGAAAATACTGTTCGTGTCGAGTGAACTCACCATTATGTAATGTACATCTTTATGATGAAAATCACTTTTTGCTGAGTTTTTAGTACAAACCGCAGCTATTACAGTCGCCTTGATTTGGAGTGGAGTTCCTAATGGACAGCGGAGTCTTTACGTCTAGACCATTTGTGGTTGATTGTCCAATACATAGTGTTTTTAAAAGATACTCATATCGTTGCATCTCCATAAAAATACTCGAACATTGTGTGACACTCGATCGAGATCGAGAACTACATATGAAATCTTGAATACATTCAATTCATCTAATATTGAAATATGAGTCGAAAATGAATCACTTACACTCTAAAATTTTTGAAGATAAGTAAAAGTGAAAGCACAAAGATACTGGCTAATTCTACCTTATTTTCATAAAAGATGTAACTAATGATTTAAATTATTTATCACGTCTGCAAGTTGCACGATTGTAACACTGTCTCGACGAAACACACTCGAGAAAACCAACCCACTTCCAGATGTCGCCTTTGCTATCAAACAAATATATTACTTCGTCTTACCACTAGCCAGTTACCTCGTCGAAACGTATATGAAATGCGTCATTTTTTGGGCACTTGGAGAGTTTATGAGGACTGCTACTTTACATTTTGCAAATTTTTATTAACTTATATGTAGCTTTGCTTTATGGCCTTTACAATGGTGTAAATTAAAAATTTGTAGGATAAGCAGAGCTAGCACTATTGTGGTCAACGTTTGGATCTTTCGATCCTAATAAATGTTACCTTTAGCGTTTATGATTGATGAGAAATGATAACGCGGTAATGTGAGACAAGTACGTTTATTGATAATTGTCGAGCAGTATGGAGTCCAGCGGGCATCCGCGGCGTCCAACACTCATTAAGCGCTTATTTATAAGAACAAAACATACGCGCTGTGTGTGTGTTGATTACCGAATGACTATAACCTTATGTAGTACTTCGCACACCAGTTTATCTGCGAGAAGCAGTTGGGAACCGAAGCACTACATAAGTATAAAAATTCCGCGTACGTCTGTTAATCTTCTAAAAATGTTTAAACCATTAATCCGATAAATCTCATATTTGCACCATATTATACTATCATATTCTGGAATCCTTACGATGGAAAAGGTGTAAATACATCTTAAAATGGCGGATCAGTCAAATTTTGAGAGGGACTAGAGCAGGGGCGAATGACTCACAATTTTCGTTTTTGATCCCACCAAGCTTGGCGCAACCCACCCGACCACTGATATTCGTTTTAAGGGCCGCAAGACCAAAAATATTACAAGCGCAATTCTAAAAATATTGAAAAATCCTACAAAATACACCTAAGATTTTTACTTGAAAAGAAATATCCATGTATTCTCATTTTACTAATCAGCATTGTACCGAAGGCCGGCACAAATAGCTGTTTTATTATAAATACGTAAAAAGTCAACAGCTGATCTAATTCGTTTATTTACTGCGCGCGTATTATGCACACCTAATAACTACGTATAACTCAACGCATCGTGTTGTGGGCACCCCCACTTTTGAATTTAGAAATTAAATTTTGTGCATGTGTTTATACTGGTTTGTGCCGCAAACCCCGTCGTTTGTGCTGCTTTCCTTTTTGAGATATTCAAAATGAAGTTGGGGTGCTGTAGAAATGAAAGTTTTTAACTGGGGCTTGTTAACGTTTGCATATAACATTGCTAACCCCTTCATGTCTACAGACCACACCCAATATATAGTCTGAAAATTCCTACCCTATCCCTTCCAAAACCACTTAAGAAGTTGAATTTAGAACAATAATATAATATTTCTTACCATGCAATAATCATATGAACACATAACTATTTCTCAAATTATGACTACTTAAGGCTCCTCAAATCATCCTCACATTTTTACGATCTGTCATTTTGGAACCATTTTGACCCAGATTTAAGAAATCATATTTTGGTTATCAACTAATGCTACACACGAAGTTTGACCTTTGTAGGTCGATTTGATGAAGAGATATGGAAGATTCATGAAATTCCCTGCAGCAGTTTCCCTTCTGAAAGCCGTTCTTTGCACTAACTCCCCTCCAAATTCATTTGAGGAGCTAAAATCAGAATAGGTTAGCCACATGAGCTCATTTTACTATATGACATCTCAAATAAAAAATTTTCGACCTCTCATGTACCGCGCACCATATTTTGAGGTCGATAACCCCTCCTCCTCCCTTAAATATTATCTGTGAAGGTGAATTTGGGGTATAATATACTTTTTATCCCCAATAATGGTATGAGTTTATATTAATTACATTTTAACTAATTTGAGGCTCCTCAAGCTGTACTCAAGTTTTGATAATCCGTCATTTTGGATCCATTTTGACCCAAATTCAAGAGATCATTTTCTGCTCACCAACTAATCCTACACTCAATGTTTAACTTTTCTAGGTCGATTTTGTGAGGACTTCCTCAAAAAGTCGTTTTTTGCTCTAACTCCTCTCAAAATACACTTAAAAAGCTGAAATTTGAATATGTTAGTGTCCGTAACTCTCTCCTTTATGTGAGATCAAAAACGAATAATTTGAGCCGTTTGCCCCGTTGTCCAGCCAACCTCAAATTTTGAGTGATCCGCCATTTCGGAATTCATGGAAAAAACAGAAAAAGCGCCTCTGCGAATTTTCGAGAAGAGTCCCTCACCAAATTTTGAGCCAATTTCATGAATACCCGCCTGTGCTACGCGCGGGGAAAAAATAATTATATATATACCAAGAAGTTGGACATTTGCCAGATGATTACAAATGGTCTGAAACGCAAAGATTTGAAAACCCCACCCTCCCCTGATCTTCCCTTCCCAAATCAGGTAGGCTGTAATAGCTATAGCTTTCAAGGTAAAAACTTGGCTAATAATATCCTCAAAGTCGTGTCGTTATTTTTTATTTTTGGTGGGGGGGGGGGGATTTTACAATTACCTCATAGGGGCCGCTACACATGGTTTTCCCCGCGCCGATCCTGAATGTTCCGCCAACCCTGGATCCCTCATGAAACTGAATATCCAAGTTTTAGATGTGCATTTAATGTAGAGTTGAAGCAAAAAATTGTTTCGAGGAAGTTTTGAATCATGAAATTTCTTGAATCTTCCATAACTTCTAACAGAATCTACTTAAAAGGTTAATTTTTGGGTGTAGGATTACCTTGGGACCTGAATATGACCCATTAAATTTTTTGCAATGTGAATGTGATGCCTTAAATTTGAGTCAAAGTGAATCCAAAATGGCAATTCACCAAAATTTGAGAAGTGCTCGAGGAGCCTCAAGTAACTAAAAATGTGATTCATTTATGGATTCACACGATAACATTATATCATAAATTTACCTTTACACGTGATGTTGGAAGGAAGGAGGCATTATATAAACCTCAAAACTTGGTGAAGACGAATTAGAGATTTAAAAATTTAGATTATGGTGTTATATCATGAAGTGAACCCAAATGACTCACCTATTTTAATTCTAGCCTCCCAAGTGAATTTGGAGGGAAGTTTCAGCAAGAAATGATTTTGGAGAGGAAATCTCAATAATAAATTTCACGAATCATCCGTATATCCTCACCAAATGATACTAGAAAGGTTAAAATTTACATAAAGGGTTAGTAAGCGATCATTATATAATTACTTCAATTTACATGAAGATGAATCCAAAATAGCAGACCGTCTAGTTTTGAAGAATGCTTGTGGAGTCTCAAATTGCTAAAATTTGAAAAACATACGTTGATATAATTCTTGAGAGCAAGAAATATTACATTGAATGCCAAGTTCGACTTCTTATGTGGTTTTGGAAGGGATATGGTGGGGATTTTTAAAGTCTGTACTGTGTTTAGTCTCTCAGCGTGATGAGGTTAGCTACGTTATCTGGAAACCTGAGGAAGTCCAATTTCAAAATTCAGCTCCACTAATGTTGCCTGACTGCTTACTAAATTTTAGCAATATCATAGAGTAATTATGGTAACTGGTCCGCTTTCTAATTCGTCATACGTCACGCGTGTAACAAACAATCAAAAGGCTAGAATGTGATAAAATCTGGGTAATTTCATTTCTACCTTTCTAAAGAATATAGTTTGATTTTCAGTGAACAACTGAAATTCGTTTGTGATTTGAATCATTAGCTGATTCTGAGTTTTTACTCCAACTTACTGATTGATTGTTACACACGTCACGTACTTACTCTATTCGTTATTTTATGAAAATTCTAACTTCATTTAAGAGTATTTTTTGTAATACATGTACATATTATAATTAGAAGTTTCAACATTCATGTAGTTCGAGTATGTGTTTGTGTGAGTGCAAGGCGCTGCCACAGAAGAATTGCAGAAACAAAACGAAGTCTGCTTCGTTAGTTAGTTTTTCATATTTATTAATTTTTTGAATTTTTTCAATTCCTTAGATTCTTCATGTTACGCAATTAATTTTCTCAAAATCTTCAAATTTTTATATTCGTTCGACTTTTTATTAAACTTTGATTAAGGAAGAAAATGTAGGCGCTTGATATTATCTCAATTCGATGTAAAATTCGAGGAATTTAAAGAATTTTTGTATTTTGTTACTTGTAAGTCGCCTATCTTAGAACTGCGGTGAGAAAAACACTTTTGAATGGGAACATTCATTAAAAAAATAATAATAATAACTTCTAGTCAGCTCCCTGATACTTTCCTTCTCTGTGGAAGAAAGTTATTAGATTAATCTTTTTTCAACTGTGAAACTCAAAGGATTATTTTTTCATCTGCCCACCCCAATATGCTGCCGAAAATTATTTTGGGAACCTCTATCGTATACTTTATCTTCTCTATTAAGAAAGAATGCAAAACGCAAAATCGACGTGCCTTCTTTCTGCGTAATTTTAGATCGTCGAACTCGTATTCTTTTGTTATATTGTGGGTAGCCCTTGTCAACTTGGTGGCATTCAACTTTCTCATATTTTCTATCTGATGGATGATTTATGAATGAAAAAATTTTCTAAATATCAAGTTCACCAGTTTCTAGTGACTTTACTGATGTGAATTTTGGGCACTTACGTCAACGATGAATCCTGGCATGGCGAATACTCGAGTTGGCGGCGACTCCTTCGGCACAAATCTGTAAAATTCTTCTTGATTGAAATACCATTTGATGGAATAGAGTTGAGCATTTTCCAGATCGTATTCGCATATTAATCTCATAGATTCGCCGGCTTTGACCGCTTCCGAGGCCAATATTCGGACATTTCTTAACGCTAAAATACCTGCAAGGCAAACGAAAGGGGGAAAAAGTTGATAAAAAATGAGCGCAGGTTGCAACCGAGGCCGGCGTGAAAAAAAATTACACCAGGCGTAAGATTCGAAATTGAATTTAACCTCGCAGCCGTTCCCGTCGGACCGTGAAAAAGTACGCGCGCGAATTCTTCGGTGGCTGCGTAGAGAGACTGTGTAATTTTAATTTCCCAAAAGTGTACCTATTACGAGCCAATTTACATAGGAAATTTTCGACTGTAAGTGAAGAATTTGAAATGCCGACGAATTTACATAAACTGTGATTAAGCGCGCGAAAACGGCTCGGCGTATTTTAACTCGTATCCGATCTAAATTGTAATCAATTACGCCGCGTGCGCGTTTGTAAACGTATGCACGCCTGCCGCGCCTTTCGTGTAGCTCTTTTGCTAAATCAAAACGAATTAAAACGATTGAAATGTAGATGTCGAATTAAATTCAGTTCCGACTAAGAGATAATAAACGCTTTCGCCGCCACTCCTCCTCTACCGCGTACTTGTTACGTTTCAAAAGATTAGATACGTTGACCAATTTTCTACGTCATTCGCAAACGCAACCCATTGCGAGTTGCGGTTTACGATGGCGAGCTGCGTTTGCACTATTATTATGGACGACGATAATGCTTTTATACAATTGCTCGATTAATGATTATAATGATGTCAAGCTGGCCCTTTCGACGCCTTTTACAACAACCAGCCGGCCGCTTCATTGTTTCAAGCTTTCGATAGGTATACTATGGCGGATGTGGTCGATTTTATACGCTTTTAAATGAAGTCTTGTTAAGGAGTTGAAGAGAACTCTCTTTCTGATCGTGTTTAATGTCGATACTCGATAGGAAGAAGCCAAGACGTTTCGTATTATGATATTAAAATTTTAGAAGTCATTGAAATGCCTTATCTGTCAGATAAACGGCAGTTATAAGAACTAAAATTCCAAAAGGGAAAGATAATACGTAAAAATTCTAATTTAAATTTCTTGTATCGAAACAACGTCGATATTTCCTTCAAAAAACCTAAAAAATACAAAATGACTAAATTTTGATGATTTCAGCTCCATCATAAATCATTAAATTGGTTGCGTAATATTATACTTTATTCAATAGCATAGTCACAATTTTGATTCAAAAAACGAAAATATATTTGGAATCTACATTTTTGTTGCTTTTTTTTTGTGTATAAATGGAAAAATAGCGCTTTTGAGCTTTTAAATGGGCCATAAATGATTCAAAAAATTCAAAACATAGAGTATTTATCTTTGACTATATACTAGATGGACCGAGCAAGCAATAGGCAAATGCCAATCCAAAAACGGTGATACATTACATGGATTTTCTCAGAACACTCGTGACTAAATTCTAAATGCGCATGCGCAAATTTATTTCGCACCTATAGTGCAGCAAGGGGACATCGATAGTACTACTTAAAATCAGAATAACATGAATGTGATAAAGGACTTCAGGCATGCGCAAGATATAAAGTTGCAACTAGTGTTCCGACTCTGATGCATGTAATGTTTCACCGCAGTTTTCCTACACGTAACTCGGTCCATCTAGTATATAGTCAAAGGTATTTATAATGACTGGTCTAGGTTCTAATTGGTCATACGTCACGCCTGTAACAACCAATCAGCAAGTTGGAATGTTATAAATTTACCTCGACTAACTCATAAAATAAAAACACAAATCAGCTGATGATTCAAATCACAAACGAATTTTAGTCGTTCCCTGAAAACTGAACGATATTATTCAGGAAGGTAGAAATGAAACTAACTACATTTTATCACATTCTAGCGTTATGATTGGTCATTACGCACGTAACATATGACCAATTAGAACCTAGACCAGTCATTATAAATACTCTATAGGTTTCAAAATTCTCTATTCAGTTTTTCAATTCCCATCTAGATTCGAACACTCAATGTATTTTATTTATTTATTTTATTATTATTATTATTATTATTATTATTATTATAATTTTTATTATTATTATACCGTGCGTCGCATTGATCTTCGACGCCCTCAGCACAGAGATCTCTCCCAAGTGGCTTTAATAAAAGTATTTTGGATTCGCTGCATGGTAACACTGACTATAATGGGGATATCTTGAATCAGTGTTACCACACAACGAATCCAAAATACTCCTATTTAAGCTACTTGAGATTTTTGAGTTGAGGGAGACGAAGATCAGTGGGACGCTCGATATAACTTTGCTTTTTTCCCTGTTACAAAAAAAATGGTAGAACTGGCTGCAAACTCGCTTATGAATAGTTTTAGTGTTGGTAGTGATGGAATAAATAGTGTGGTAATTAAGACTTGTATTAATTCACTCTCGGGTGCTTTAGCAGATTTAATTACGTCCTCTGTATCGTCTGGTACATTTCCTTCTTGTTTTAAGAAAGCAGTTGTCCCAATCTATAAGAGCGGAGATGTCCGGAAGTGAGTAACTATAGACTAATTTCACTACTTCCAGCCCTGGGTAAACTTTTTGAAAAAATTATTAAAAAAAGATTATCAAGTTTCTTTGATAAATTTGGACTAATCGCTAAGAGACAGTTTGGCTTTACACATGGTTTGTCCACAGAGGATGCATTAGCATTTCATACTACATTGTAGCGGATAATTTTGATGTGGGCAAGAAGGTAGTGGGTGTTTATCTTGACCTAGAGAAGACAGGCCGTTTTGCGATACGCGATCATAATCTGAGGAGGGGCAGCGAAGTACCACTTAAAAAAAAATTAAAGTAATTCAAAAGAAAGCCTTGAGGAGGATTGGACAATTCCATTATGGTGTTGGGTCAGTTGAGCTATACTCTAAATTGAGAGTGCTTGGAGTCTCCCAAATTTATAAATATGCCCTGAGATGCTATATTTATTAGAGAAAAGAGTCTTTTGGTTGGGGAATTAAGAAGACTAAAACTCGGAGAAGGGGGGAGGGGTATGGTTAATACAAAAATATTTAAAAAATGGCATTCTGGTTGGTAGTTTTGTAGTCTTGGGCCAAAAATCTTCAATACTCTTCCACAGACAATCCTACTCTCTTCCAAATTCAATGATTTTAAAAAAGGACTCAAAAAAGTTCTGGAAAAAGGTATGGGATCGGGGGGGGGACTAATTAGTAGATGAAGTACCATATCGACGGTGTTGATGATGTATAATTATTTTTAATTATTTTTAATCCTTTTCCCCGCTCGCCAACAGGCATACGATGAACGTTAAAAGAAGATATATCTTTTTATTATCATTGTTATTATTGTAAAATATATTTATTTTTTTATTTTTTTTTTTATTTTTTTTATTTTCTTTCTGAAGGAGTACAGATTGACCAAAACTTTTCCTCTCCCCCTCATCAAGTAAACAGGGCGTTAGACATGACCTGAAATATGTCCAATAGTATTACATTTGGATTTAAATTGAAAAATGGAAGTGCGGTGTGATATTTTTCAAAATTTTGTCTCCTCTTCTTCTCCCCCCGTCCCCAAACACCCACCTTTATATCAAATTTGACATCTGCAAAATGTGCTTCTCTATCAAACGTTGTCCAGTTGAAGTTGATGATTCACAATTCGGAAGCTTCCCTTGGAATAGTATATTTCACAACTAGGGAGGTAAAAGTGATTCTTGACGAGTGTGCGAGGGTGATAAGTCATATGAGTCTAGAATCAATTTTTCTCCAGAGTAGTGAACGAAATTTTTCCTAAATGCGGGAGAAAAGCGCTCGTTTGCGACCCTAGTGATTAGCGAGCGGGAGGTAAAGTAGCGTTTTTCTCCCGCATTTAGGAAAAATCAATTTACGGTGCTGTATTTCCTTTTTTTTTTTTGTCGATGATTTTAATAACTGCTATTTCCTGATTGTCTCCATTTAAAATGAAAGTGAAACTAGGTACGGCTATACGTAAATAGTGGACTTTACGATAATGTCGAACACTGATATGTATGTAGAAGTGGTTACAAAGAAATTAAAATAAAATTCGAAGTTCAAAAGCTCAACTTTCTGCGAACTTTCATGAAAAATAAATAGAACAAAAATTGTAGGGAATAGTAGCTCCTACAACTTTGTTTCTATACATGTTTTCATTACGATCCTTCATTCCCTAAATATCCGCAAAAAACTGAAAAAGCTTAAAATTTGGAAAGTTCGACTGTTAGCGGACGAATCGACTTTAAGGGCAATAAGGCTCTTAAGCTCCACTTATTTTACCTGTCCTCTGAATTTAGAGTCAATCTGTCAATTTTTATTCAAGTCATCATCAAAGAACGGAAACTTAAGTTCAAAAGCTCAACTTTCTATGAGCTTTACTGGAAAATATATCAGAACAAAAGTTGTAGAGAATAAAACTTTTTACTACTTCGTTTCCACAAATTTTTTTTCACAACCCTTCATTCTAGAGATATTTGCAAGATACTAAAAAATCTTTAAAGTTCGAAAGCTCTATTTTGAGTGAATGGGTCAACTCGAAAAACAATAGGACTCGTACGCTTCATACTCTCCCAAAATTTGGAGTCATTCTATCATGTTTTAGTCGAGTTATCTTCGAAGGATAAAGACATCGAGCTTTTAGGGAACAAAAGGTACCAGTTACTGGACTCTATATTTTTAGTTAATTTTTCCAGATGATCATGAGCTTTCGTGAAAATTGTATGAGAACAAAAGTTTTAGAGCTTGAAGTCTGCAATACCTAATTGCTATTCATTTTTCTCACTGGCCTTTCATTTTCGAGATGTTTAAAAAAAAACTAAAAAAGCTTCAAAGTTCAAAAACTCAAATTTCGACGAATTTTCATAAAAAATGTATAGAACAAAACTTATAGAGAATAAGATTTTCTATAGCTGATTTCCTATACACTTTTTCTTCACAAACCTTCATTTCCGAGATATTGGTAAAAAAGTAAAAAAATTTAAAAGCTCGACTTACGACGAACTCTCATTAAAAATGGATGGAGCCAAAGTTGTAAAAAATGAAATTTCCTACAACTTGGTTTCTATACATTTTTTCTTTACAACCCTTCATTTCCGAGGTATTTGCAAAAAGCTGAAAAAGCGTCAAAGTTTAAAAGCTCAACTTTCGATGAACTTTCGTGAAAAATGGATATGATCAAAGCTGTAAGGAATAAAATTTCTACAACGGTCGACTTTCAGCGGAAGGACCTTTTTCAAAAAGAATGGGACTCTTGAGCTTCACTGGGTCAATCCATCAATTTCTACTCGAGTTATCATCAGGAAATTAAACAAAAAAAAAAACAAAACCATAGTGAACGCATACGTAGATTTTACCTAAACGTATGAAATCTGCTGGGCCAGCTTAATATGTAAATAAATGGAATTTTACTGCATGGACTGCGAGCAGAAGTAAAATGTATAAGCTTCGTTTCTGTCTTTCTCCTACTAACTGGTTATCAAAGGTATATGGAAAGAGGGAAAAAATGCCAGTTGTAAACGTTAAATTTGAAGTGAATTTTTGAAAATGCAATAAACAAAATAATTACTTTAATACTTGAATTCATAATTATTAATATAATAACGTAACTCGAAAAATTTAGTAAAATTATAATTTTATTCTTTTGCCTTAACTGTAACTTGCCTCGCCCTCCTCCACAATATGAGCATCCTTCTCTATTTCTTTATATGAAACAATACTTTGTAATTTTATCGCAGGAACTGTTATAGGCGATTTTAATTTTCGTTGTTTCGGAAGTATAAAATAATAATATTTATTGGTACGCCGGTACGTTCACGTTGCCTTTCGATATACCTTTTAGAGCGTTTAGAGCTGAGCGATACCGTTTATCGAATAATTTAAAGTGTTCCTTTCGGGCAACGACGTTAATTCACGTAGAGACGTAGAGTTGGCAGAACAAACGAAATTATAAAGGTTTTCACGTCTATATCGAAGGTATACCTATTACCTATACGAGGGTGATGGAGCGTTTAAAAATTACTTAAAAACTGGTAGGTAACTTTCATCGGGATGCTTTAACGGGGATTATTCATTTTAAGGTTCGAGGATGGGCGAAAAAACGAGATAACAAGGCAAAAATACACGTAAACTTAAATTCGATTTATTTATTAACAAGAAATTTAATTAAACCTATGCTTTGGAAGTACTTTTGGAGTAATTTGGTTATAAATTACTACAGGGGCGCATGATGCTTTCGTATAAAAGAGCGAGACTAGGATTAATTCAAATCCTCTTTCGCTATAAATTACACTCTTCCGTCGCTGACGCTTTTTGAGAGCCCCCTTCATACCGAAACTCTTAAATTTAAATAATCTCTTGGACGTTTTACAAACGAAGCGTTATGTTTTTTTATTATCTTTTTTCGCGCGCGCGGAAGAGGCGCGAACGAAAAAATACAAAAAACTCGCATATTTATAAACTGCAAGAATTAAAAATATTTACTACGGATAATCTTCTTTCAAGAAGTTTTTTATAACTCGCTCACTTTACATAATCCGGGGCGGTGGCGGCAACTAGGGTACTACCGTTAGGTTATTGCATCCAGGGTCGCCAAATTTCGCGCAAATATTTAAACGTAATTTTCGGTGGCCGGAAAATTCGTCTCGTGATGGCGATATTTTTTTTTCGCGCGATAAATTAACGTACTTAATGGATCTCATATTTCTGGTCGCGTATAAACGTCGTCGTTGGAAATAAGCTATTAGCGTAGCCGGATTTGGTGGAGGTATTAATTTTCATTTTTATATCGTCACCCGCCCGACGAGCTTTTCGCGTCTTCGCGATAAGATGTCGAGTTATTTGTTTCGCTTTGGTGGTGCCTGTTTTGGGTCAGCCGAGTACCGCGCGTATACCATCCGATGATTATGCTAATAAGCGTACGTATTGTAGAGTTCGTCAAAAGTTCAGCAAAGTCAATGTATCCACATTCAACGCAACGCTTATCTATACTTAATCGTTCGTTCAACTACTTTTCATCGTTCATTTTTCATCCCTTTTTCACTGACTCGCTACCAAGTCGAACACTTTACCGCTCTTTTATCCGGCGAATAAATTATTTTACTCGTCTGCGTTTCTTCTTCTTTTCTGCTGCCACATCTTTAGTATTTCTTTTTACAATATTCCGCTCGTTCGCTTATCGCTGGCTGAGAATTCGTGAAATTTAAAGTCACGTATAGTGGCTGAAGGGGCAAATGCTTTAATATTTTCTTTCGTGATTTTATATAAGATAGCGAGTTGAGAACGTCAACGTATCCAAATTTCAGCTTCCGGAATGAATTGAGAGGGGGATTAGAGCAAAAAAGACTATATCTTGGGTATATATCTTCTCAACAAATCCATCTAGAGAGCTCAAACTTGAATGTAGAGTTAATTTGCGAGTAAAATATTACCCAGTGATTTTGGAACAAAATTGACCCAAAATGATAGATGGTAAAATGGAAGAGTGTGTATATAGGAGCGTGTTTTTTTGGGCCCACCTACTTCAGAACTTTATTGCCCAAAATTTGTGGTAGATGATGCTCTCGATAAGTTCCCAGCACCACTTTTTACTACGTGAGAGTTTATTTAAGAAAAAGAATTATGAGTTGAAATCTTTAAAATATATTCATTTTCATTCCAAAATTATCAAAATATTTTAATTTGTATTATAATTTATATTTTTTAATTTTTTTTTTGTTTTTTATTTTTTAATGGTAAAAAAAAATGAATACCAATTGGGATATAAGATCTTCTGGAAAGTAAAATGAGCTGTAAGATAACAAATCCATTTGTCATTTTATTTTTGGCCCCCTCTCTGAGAAAGATCCTCGTTACGCTACGTATTGCCAATGAATTTGTACCTAGTTCATTATTATTTAATAATTTTTTTTGACAATTTCAAAACTGTTATTGTTTTTTATTTTTTATATTTGTTTGTTTGTTTGTTTTATGATATGTATATTTTTTCCAGAAATCTACGTTCAGTTTGCGAAGATCAGCTGCCAGATTTGCAATCTACGCAATATGCCATCAGGTAGCAAGTTCCCTTGGCTGTTCTACGAATATTGCTCTAAAATCCAAATGGTTCGTATTCAATGAAGTACTCTATTGTAAACTTTCGCAGTACCACAAACAAAAAAAAAGTAAGCAGTCATACCACATCACTGGAGCTGAGTTTCTAACTGGGACTTGTTTAGGTATACAAATAACATTACTAACCCCTTAATGTCTACAGGCCACATCCAATACCAAGTCTAAAAACCACAACCCTATGAGGCTCCTCAAGCTCTACTCAAATTTTGATAATCCGCCATTTTGGATCCATTTTCACCCAAATTCAAGAGGTCGTATTCTGGTCACCAACTAATCCTACATATAAAGTTTGACTTTCTAAGTTAATTAGGTAAGGCGGTGTGGAAGATTCTAGAAATTTCACGACTCAAAACTTCCTCAAAAAGTCGTTATTTGCTGTAACCTCTCTCCAAATGCACTTAAAAAGCTGAAATTTGGAAATATTGGGATCCATCATTTACTCATTCGTATGAGGTCAAAACCAAAAAAATTGGGCTATTTGGTTCTTCTCCAGCCCCCCTCAAAATTTGAGTGATTCGCCATTTTGAGGTGAATCGAAAAAATAAAAAAAATACGTTGTTTACATTTTTAAGAATAGTCTCTTAGCAAATTTTGAGCGACTTTCAGTTGGACATTAGCCAGATGATTACAAATAGTCTGAAACTCAAACATTTGAAGATTTCATCTTTCCCCCCTCCCTCCTCCCTTCTTGAATCAAGTAGGCTGTTATAGCTGTTGTTTTCAAGTTGAAAACCCAGTTATGTTGTATTTTTATAAATAATTATACACCAGATATTCTTGATTTCTCATTTTTTATCCCCCTCCCCAAAATAGCTTGTACCGTTATTGAACGTATGCGGGGTTTTTTGAAGACTAGAATATGACTCTTTGAATTTCGGTCAAAATAGATCCAAAATGCTTAGAAAATGGTGGATTGTCAAAATTTGAGGAAGGCTTGAGGAGCCTGAAATAGGTGAAATTTTATGAATGTGAGGTCATGTGGGTGCAGGGTTGCCAACCCTAGGGATAAATCCCAGGATCTTGGGATTTTTCGACGTTTTTAGAAAACATGCTGGGATTTTCTGGGATTTCTTGATTTCTGGGATTTTTCTTATTTTTCTGGGATTTTTTCAACTTTATAACGTTTTTACACATAAAGTTTGATTGAACAAATTAGATTTATGTTTTAAACTTTTAGATTTTCTTTTCGAATTTTTCCTGTTCAGTGTTCACCATTTAGTCAAGTCTCTGAGTTAGTAGCAATGACGTTATGTTAATCTGTTTACATTTTTACCGCTTACCTGGGAAAGCAAACTGCAAAGCCACACAAGTAGTTAAGTTTGTTGAATTGAATTTTATAATTATTTTTGCATTAATGTATTTTACTATTGTTCAAGGATAGAAATAATAATCTCTTGATTTTATCTTTAATTTATTTATTATTTTTTTATAATTTATATTAATCCAATATAAAGTAATTCCCCTAATTGCAGTAAGGTGTAATCTAAAATTAATAAAATTTTTCAATTACAATTTCAATTTTAATGAATATATACTTTGCAAACAAAAAAAAAAAGGTCGTTCATATTTTAAAAACACGATCTGGGATTTTTTCCCGTACATGCGATTTTTTTCCCGCCAAATTCGGGGATTTTTTTCCATTTGGGTTGGCAACACTGTGGAAAAAGTACTACATGTCTTAGATTCAACTACTGAAGTGATTTTGGTAGGGATGAACAGAGGTTTTCAGCCTTGGTACTTGATGTAGACATGATAAGGTTAACAACGTTATACAGAGTGTTTCACGACAATAGGACCTCCTGTATACCATATGTGAAGCAAATCTTGCGATAATTATGTATGATGTTTTGCCTACTATACTCGCCAAAGGGCCAAGATGTGAAAGTTTAAAAAAATATGTTATATAACTTAGTTATGATCAAATTTAAAAATTATTCTACGTAAGATTATTGACAAAATATTGATAGCAGTGAAGGGGAAGATGTGACGGACATGCTAAAACAATGGTCAAAATTATGAGATAAATTTGTAATTTTTTCATATTTTTTGCAGATAATTATGGAAAAAATATAATTTTTTTTCAAATTTTTCCACCATGACTTATATGTAATTTAGTTATTTAATATACTTTTTCATCATCTATTAATTATAAAAAAATTATTTTCATTATTCCCGGCCATACTTTCATAGCGAATTACATAACATATCAATAATAACAATAAGTAATGCTAGCACCTAATTAAATATTCGGTCAGCAATTTTTTCTTCTATTAGTGTCGTGTACAGCCACTGAAGCTAGAGGCACGTGCTCAAGGATTTAGACCTGTTTGAAGAGGCCAGTTAAGATGAGAAAGCTGAAAATTGATCGAGTAGTGGACTCCGAGTCTCCAAGGAGATCAGAGAGGAATTCGGATAAAAGGAGCTGTCGTCTGTAGAAGCTGTATTTTGGGCACTCCACGAGAATAAGTCTTACTGTCAGCTGGAAAGCACACAGGACACAGGGATGGAGCAGTTTGAGAAAGAAGATGAAAATGAGTGAGGGCATAATGACCTATACAAAGTCTGCGAAGAGAGACCTCTTCTCTCCTATTATTTCTAGGTGATTTTTTATTCCAGGGGTCAGTGTTATCTTTGATAGATCGAAGTTTATTTATGTTTATATTTTAAGAAGCTCTTATAGTTGAAAATTGTCTAAAAATTGTCTTTCACGTCTCAATTAGGTGAAATTAACTGATTAAGCTTCTCAAATTTTTAATTCATCGTAATAAGTGTAGAGTTTTCTCAATAATATAAAGAAAATTTCTATTTCGGGAAAAATTGGCCGGTAAATTTTTTCAGACCAGTAAGACACGAAATATAATATTTGAACAAAAAAAAATGTTTGTAAAACAATTCATTGTTTTTAAATTTCTTTAAATATTTAAATTTTGAAAACTTCAGCTCAAGATTTCAAGAGTTGAAATTATTTTTTCGAGTAGAAATTATTCGATGTTGTATTTAAAGCCCAAAAGAAAATTTTTGGGGAATGCACAATGAATGATAAAAGCCCCCTAACTGGTATTTTATCTCTTTAGTTCTTAAAAAGAAATTTACTTAATTCTATGCTATTTACTCGATTTCTAAATTATTCCTTTATTAAATATTTTCAGGAATAATAAAAATATTGGAAGAAGTTTTACTCCCATTGTGTCATGAATGCGAAAAAAGTTGAAAGATATTTTTTTTCATTCTTCTGACCACATAATACTTATCTCTGGGCTCAATGATTTCTGATTTCTCAGTTTATGATTGACTCCTTTCGAGGGGTATCCCTCGTAAGATTTTTCGACTGTAATGGTTTCATAGATTGTGAAACTCATTTGAAAACTTTTTTCCCCGACCCTACTCATTTCGTTAAAATATGCGAAATTTGCTTATAAAGGCCCATAATGGACATGAAGAGGAGAAAATTACCAATCAGTGTGAACTAATCAACTATTCCGCGAATCTTGAAGTGCCTCATTAAAGTGGTGAAATTTAACGTCAACGAAAATATCCCGAACCATTAAAATGATACCGCTATAATTGGCTGTTCCGCTTCATAACGAAATCGCCTCATAAATCCATTAAAAAGTGCGATTTTTCAACGCCAGCGTAATTTTTCTATAAAAAATGCTACTTCGAAAGCGACATCTCAACGAAAGCTGTAAAATATGCGACTTCGTCGAGCTTCACTCGGTAATCGCAGAGATGAACCAAAAAAAAAAACAGACCAAAAGGAATGAATTAAAAAACCAGCGATAAATGTGTAAAGTGCAAACATGCTTTAAAAATTTATGCTCGATGTGGTAAATTTTCAACCGAGGTATTATCAATTTAAAGAGTAAAACGGTTATTTTTTATTTACATTTATCTTTCTACTTTGGTATTTCTTTAATTGTTTATCTAGCTCATTTAATTTTGTTAAGCCGATTAAGAAGCACTCGGAAAACGTTTTAGGTTTTTTGGTCTCCCCTTTCGCGTTATTCTTTCTCTCTTATCAAATTCCGAAGCCGAAAGCGTGGTTAAAGGTGGCGCGAGGAAAATGAAGTAATGAAGACGTTAAGTGACTCTTGATTTTTCTTTGATAAGGTAGAAAATTGCTGAAGAAAAAGTAAAAATGAAAAAAGCAAGAAAACCAAAAGAAATAAGAAAAAGAAAATGGTTTCATTTCAGCTTTAAAAGAAAAGTACGAGTTAAATGTTCCGTGTGGAAACAAAAAAGAAGAGCTTTTTTGCTAATAATATGGGGGTTGGTAAAATAGCGCGGTTACGTTATTGTTATTACCGTTATTATTTATTTTAGCCTCATATGATTTATCGAGCAGATTAGAATGGGACGAATGATCGATAGGTGTAATAATTTTCATTCGCGAAAATTTTCAACGTTGGAGTCTTGAAGAGTTTTTCTTTTGCATCGATGAAGCGAGAGATTAAGTACTTTTGATTAATTAATTTATTTTTTTTTAACGTATGGAATTCCAAGAAACTCATGAGGTTTGTGAAAATACGAATGGTGTTTCCGGTATGGGCAATTTTAGGAGGGAGAATAAAAATTTTTTTTTCAACTATTCATTTTAATTTCAATTTTTACATATTTACAATTTTTATTTTAGAGTTATGAATTTTTAGGATGTGAAATTTTTCATTTAAAATTTTTGATATTCTTATTTGTAAATTTGTATTGATTTTTAGTTTTTTTTTTTTTTTTTTTTTCAATGTGTCACGAATACCTTAAGGTAATTTACGTTATAATTTTTATTCCTTTCTAAATTTCTATCAACCATTTTTCAAATTTATTAATTAGAATTTAACAATTATTTATAAATTTTTTTTTGTTATTTTTTTATTTTTACCATTTTCATCAATTTTTTTTTCTACGTATGAATTTTCTTCTTTCAATTTTTAATTCCTTTTAGGAGAGAACTTATTATTTACGGGGTTGAAGTATGCAATTTTATCGACATCTAATTCGACTGAAATACTAGGCTCCATGGTACTCTATTATATCAACATGAATGTCGAATATATTGCTTATACTAACACCTTAAGCAGTTCCAATGATTTATATTGAATAATATTGCGGGAAGTAAAAAAAAGAAAAAATGATTTTCAATTCCTCCATTTTAACCTGAAAAAAAAAACCCTCGAGAATCTTCGAAAAAATCGTTTATAAACTCTTATCATCCAAGTTTAATTATATTCTGATAAAAAACTCGAATTAATGATTTTCCAAAAACCTGCTCCGAACCTTCTCTCGAAAAAATTAGCATCTCGAGAGAAAATACGCTAATTACGCGAATAACGAAGAAAAAAAAGATCGAATAAAAACACTGCGAAAATGTTAAGAATCCCCGAATAACTCAATCCGGAAAACGACGACGTTACGAAGGAATTTCGCATCGAAGAAAGGAGAATACTCCGGAGCGATACGCCGTAAAATGAAATGAAAGTGAATTAACAGATTGTAAAACGCGACCAAATGAAAAGTTTCTTTTTCCAGACTTGGCTTATTTTTTTGTCTTACTCGTTTTATTCCTTGCGAGTCTTTTTTTATGTTTTTATGTTTTATCTTTTCAGAATTCTTATTTTTTTTTAATTTACTCGTCGATTTAATTTCAAGAAAATTAAAACCTCGTTTATTCTTTTTCATTCTTTCTCAGTTCGCTGCTTAATGATAAGTACGAATGGTTTGTTTCGATTTAACCGTGATTAAATTACGACCGAATGGTTCGTTAGGGAGAAGTTACTGTGATGAGTTTTATACGATGTATCTACGTTCGATTATTCGAGCGTACCGACGAATTTCGATTCCTTATTTTTTTTAATTTTCACGTAGCGCATGAAAGTTACGGTGGAGGGAATTTTTTTTTAGGAAAACCTAGTTGAGAGTTGCAATATAAAAACAGTGAAATTTATCGCCTTTTTGAACAAACAGTAACCGTGAGCTTGTTTGGAATATACAGGTATTTGCTTTAGACTTTACCTCAATTTATTTTTCAATACGTATTATGATAATTTTTGCTTTCATGTTTTTGTAGCGGTATTTTTTCGTGTTTTTTTTCTATGAGTGAGAAGATAATGATATTGATAGGAGCGATATGAGAGTTTGAATAAATAACTTCAACGATATTATTTCTATTTTTTGATAGTAAAAATTGGAACGTGGAAAAACAAGTCGAAATGAATGTATGATTTTTTCTAATCATATGACCCCTTCACGGGTTGCGATGTCAATGTCGTTTATAATCAGTCCTAGTTAAAACTCATGTTTACTTGTTATTTTACCATTTTGTTATCAAACTTAGATACTAGATGATTTTTTTTTTTTCATAATTTTTGGTTCCTATATTGCGACTTGAGTAGTAAATCAAAATAAGGAAAATTGACGTTAGGTGGAATTGATACATTTTCGTGATATCTATATTAGGAAGTCCCTTTGAATGTCGCATGATACGAAGTCGAGTACACATTGAGTACAATTTTTCTTTGATATAATTAGCTGAAGGAGGAAGCACAAGAGACTACAGAAATAAGAAATTTTCTTCGAAGATTTTACCTATAAATCTGAGTATGGCGCAATCAACATACTGTTTAATGATAAAATCATTTTTTAATAATCATAATCTAATATTTAATTCTAATTTAATCTTGATTTTTTCGACTTTACCGTGTATGAGTATAATAGTCTACGACATATATTTCCACTCGTAGATAAAAAAAGCGGGGGTTGAAAAAATAATAAAATGAACATGCACCATGAATTGAATAAATTATTTAAATTATTATTATTTAATATTCTTTTGAATTTAGTTTAAATTAAATTTTTATTACGCGATTCGGCATCAAATTGTTTTATTATTTGAATTATTTATCAAATATTTCGCATTTGTCGTCCGGCGCGAAGTAAGTAATTTAATAATAAAAAAATTCTTCATTTTGAAAAGCAAAAAGAAAAAAAATGATCAAACTCAACTTACCATGATGTTGGAAATAAATCAAGAATAAAAACCCGAAGTAACGAAAAATAAAAAAATTAATGTTCGACATTCGAAATTCGCGTAAAATTTTCGCGAACGAAAAAGACACCGGCTATCGACGAGCGAAATAAAATGTAAACTGAGTTGATAATCGCATCGTTGTGATCCTCGTCTCATCGTCTGTTATCAAGATATTAGCGAGCGCAGACTCCGTCATTGGGATGATAGAATTGAAATATTGTCGCTAATTTTACACGTTATTGTATAGGTTTCGCATTATTTGAGTTTTTCTTGAAATATCATTTATGTGTTTTGTTAAGCGGTGGTTGTGAATTTTCCAACGTGAAAAGTATATTGGAATGTGGTCCAGTTTACTAAATATAAATATTTTTTCAAAAAAATACTTTTTGAACATTTTTGAAATACTCCAGTTTTGGTGAACTTTGAGCCCATTATGGCGATAATAAATATTGACGTTGAGGGTCTAACATTTTTAAGCATGCTGTTATGCTCCTTTGACAAGTTTTCACCCCATCGCTGTCGATTTTGAAAAAAATTTAAAATCGATTCAACTTTTAGTGAAGAATTAAATAATCCTCCAAAAATAAGTTTTTGACCAGAAAAAAGAAAAGAAACAAAATTAATCATTTATTATTCTCAACGAAAAAGATTTCATTCATTTTTTTAATTAAAATACTTCTCAAGGCTAAACAAGTTACTTAGCAGGTTATTCTCAGTTTAGACTTGTTCATTATGGCGAATTTTTTTCATCTCGATATTGTGCAATGTTGTGAGGAAAATGGCGGATTACAGAATTATTTTATTTATAATTCCCTACAAAAAAGGTTCAATCCATTTTTTTCGTACCATGTGCTGAAATGTCAAAAAATGTCCTTTATTTATCATTACATATATAATATGGTCAGGGCCAAAGAGAGGGGGTGGGACAAAGGTGACATTTTGTGCCGGGCCCTGAATTTTACATGGGGCCCGAATTGATTTTGTTATTATTTATGTTTTAGATGTTAAGTGAAGCTGCAATTTTTCAAAACTCGATGGCTGTATTATATCTTAAAAACATTCACATAAGATAAATGCTTTCCTCGAAAAAATGGAGTGTTCATTATTGTTTATGAAAGTTGAAAGTATTCAAAAACTCAGATAAATTGCTTTTTAAAAATCGTAAAAAATTTCCCGGGGACCAGTACCCCCTTAATAACATAGAGGCCCTATCTTCTTGTGTTTGCCCCGGGCCCACTTTTCCTCTCTGCGGCCCTGAATATGGTAATATATCATTTACTTTATGGTATTGTAATATATCATATCAGCACGCAGTTCCATCTAATGTTCTTGCATTTTTCACGGTATATATGACAATAATGAAGAATACTGCGGTAGGTATATAAAATTGATTGATTTACAAATTAGTAATTAAAAAATGTATTAATTTTTTCGATTCAATGCACTTTCAAGTCGAAAATCTCTCTTCTTTAGTCAATGTATACAGAAAATTTAATGAATTTTTCTTACAAGAAATTAAACGTGTAGAATTATTTTATACCTAACTATATTTGTCCCATAAACGTTATATGTATTTAACTAGATGAATAATGGGAAAACTTACCAAAATGAACTCGTTAAAACAACATATGTATCTATTTGAAAAATTAAAATTTGTAGTGATTAACTTTTTGATGTAGGGAAGTAAGTACTTCAATAAAAAAATATGTAGAATCCTTTTTGCTTAGAAGTTGAAAATATATTAATTTAATTCATTTTCATTTTTATCGTTGCTGTCATACTGAATGAGATAAATGTCAAAAATCTATTTTTGTGGTTCAACTGATGGCCATGCAAGAGTTACTGCAATCAAATTTCAGTGCGTTATTTGCGATGTTGCTATTGACGAATTTTTTAACAACTAAATTATTCCGATCATTCCTTACAATTAAAAAATGTAATAGGTTCACCTTACGTCTTTTATAATGGCTAATATCTCACTGACAATAGATGAACTTGAAGACACTCCATGATTTGCGTCTCTGAGAGCCTCTCAAAGAACAACATATACACAAGATATCATGATTCATTGCATTTTATTTCGTCCTGTTCGAGGAAGTTTTTGGGAAGCACGATAATTATCAAAGTTGTCGTCCTCATTGTTCCATCAAAATGCATTCATTATTGCTGTGAATTGTTTTGTTTTTTTTTCACATTTGTTATGGTAAATTGAAGAAATTTAACTTTTTCAGTACCACTAAAAAACGTCATTAGGTACTAATTTTAGGTCTGATTACTTGTTATGCAAAAGCGCAATGGGTGAAGCACTGTTTTAAACCAAGAAATTTTCACGAAGGAAAGCTGAATTATTATTTTTCTTAATCTTCCGTAAAATAGAGATTTAAAAAATTCATTTATGCGTAAAAACATTTGGACTAAATCTCTGCTCTATTTATTAAATTTTATCGCAACACATAAAGACAAGAAATAATTTTAAATCGCATAAAAGATCGTATATTGAAAGTTATACGTAAACAATTTAAAATTTACTAGATTATTACTACAAGGTTGAATAATACAAATAAAACCATAAATAAAACTAAAATTTTGATTACATCACAATATCATAGTCTTTTTAATAAATGTTGAAAGTTAAACAAGACTAAAATTTAATAATGAAAGTTTGAATTGGTTGAATTAAAATTTGAATTTGGCAGAGAAAATATCCGCTTGTTAATATCACAGATTAAGCTCTTTAATTCTGGCGCCATCAGATGCGGTAACTACGTAGAAATCGGCTTTTTTCGAATATTCGTTGTTTACGTTTTTTATAAGATCGTCAACTGCTGAAGCTTCAACCTGAAGGTATAAAATAGTTGAAACATAGAACAGAATTTAATACAGGTACAGTTTTCTTCAACTCACTAGTGTAATGGTACATCCTCCGAAACCTCCACCAGTCATTCTAGATCCATAGACACCTTTGGTTTTGCGAGCGATACTTACTAATTCGTCG
This sequence comes from Phenacoccus solenopsis, assembly GCA_009761765.1. NCBI lineage: Eukaryota > Metazoa > Arthropoda > Insecta > Hemiptera > Pseudococcidae > Phenacoccus > Phenacoccus solenopsis. The sequence continues at coordinate 48,871,176 of CM019753.1, forward strand.
AGTTCTTTACATGAAACTTCATAGTCTTTGCTGTAATTGAAAACCAAATTTCAGTAAAAATGGATTTTCGATATATTAATACAAATGGTGTTTTCGAATACCTCAAAGAGTCATGACTTTCGTTCATTAAAGTGCCGAATTCTTTTAATGACTCGTTCATTAGGGCTTTGGAAGCATTGATGGTTCTTTCGTTTTCGGTGATTACGTGGTGAGCTCGTTTGTACATTTTTTCATCCAGTGCTTCGATAGAATTTAATTCTAAGAGAAAAATTTTACCATGTTATTTCATAAAATTGGCAAAGATAATGAGTAATAAGATAATTATTTAAAGGGCAAGGTGCGATAAGAAAAACAAAAGGAAAGTCATTAGTTTCGTTACACTGATAAGGAACATTTCAAAGAGGCACGTTTTTGATTAAAAAATGTATATATTGTGCGTCATAGGTATGTGATATTGTGATGAAAATTATAAAATTATTTACTGTCGAGTTCCGCTAAGGTAACATCCCTTAAACTCTTCTTTTTCATTTTTTTAGCGACCTCTTCGCAAGTTTGCCTTCTAACGGAATATTCACTGGAGGCAAGATCATGACGAACGTTCGAGTTAGTTATTAGGAAAACCGTATCGGACTTTGGAATTGGAACATTTATGACTTCCATAGATCTTAAAAAAAAAAAAAAAAAAAAAATTATCGATCAAAGAAAAACTACTTACATTTAAAAAAATGAAAATTTTGATATCTTTAAATGACCAACCTACAATCGATCAAGACGGCTGAATTCTTTTTTCCATGAATTGCTATCAACTGATCCATGAGACCGCAAGGTGTCAGTGCAAATATATGTTCGGCTTTTTGGCAAAGTAAAGCTTTTTGCTTTTCACTGTAAAAGAAGACTAGATTAATACTTCGTATAGCAAGTTTTTACAACATGAAAAAGCCACTTAATATACTTTGTTTTAGTTCCAGTTATGCCTTCTAAAAATGAATACACGGCCACCTCCAGAGCAGCGCTGCTCGATAAACCACCACCAAGAGGCACGCTCGAGATTACAGCCGCATCAAAGCCCACCTTAGGTCCTAAAGCAGTCAGTAAGGAATGACGTATAGAATACAAGCATAGGAATATATAAGTAAATACTTTACCTTCGAAATATTGTACGACTCCTTTGATATAATTCGCCCATTTAGGTTCACCCGATTGTAAAGGATTTTCCTCAGTAGGTACAGGAAATGATGTAAGTTTCTCAGATCCCACTTTGGTGCTACAAGTGAGAACTCTGCATTGATCGCATTTATTTCGCTTGCCCGCCACAACGGTGACCATGGGTAAGGCCTGTGGAAATCAAATAATTAGAAGATATAAATGGAGATATTAACGTGAGTCCTTACCATTGGGAAAACGAATCCTTCATTGTAATCTGTATGTTCTCCGATCAAATTAACTCGGCCAGGAGCTATTCCCGCTATTTCTGGAGGGCAACCAAATTCATTTTGGAAAGATTTAATAGCATGTTTGATTAATTCGTTTACCGGTGTAATTTCGGAACCCATTGTAACGACGACCGATCAATTCATTGAATGATCCTTCAATGTCAAAATTAATACCAGCCGGTATCACAACTCTTAAAATTACGATAAGAACACTACTTGAAAAATCGAGATAACGTAATTAAAGAATTAGCGGTTATTGGGGGACGGTGTTGAGCGTTAACGAAGGTCTTCAAAATAGTGATTTAATTTTGAACATTATATGGGTAAAAATAAATACTACTAATTTTTCGTAACATTTGTCAACAAATTAATGAATATTTTTTCGTTTTCGTTTTTTAATTTCAAGAAAATAGTTGATTTGGGTGAAGTTCAGACTTGTTGGTGATTGGTCTGTAGTTGTTGATGTTTACATTATTCACCACTCGCCAGTAATTTTTGAGTTGCGTTCAATGTTTATTAAGTAATTTACCTGCCTTCATTATACCTATATAAATAGTGTATTCCGATTTGTGATTGATGGAAATTTTCTTCAATAGGTTTTATAGTGATTCAGCCGGATTCAGACCAACATTACAACGCCTTTTGATTGGTTTAAGCTTGTATTGATAGGTTTATATGAAATGTAATAAAGTAATATTTGGTAAATTACCGAAAATAACGTAATTTCAACTTGACGGTAATTGTAGCGATCTAAATTTTGAACGCATGCATAAACAAGTGATTTTTATTTACAATTTTTTCGATACATCAGCAAATTCGTAATCGTAATTACTGAGAGTGAATTGTGAATTTTGTTTCGTAGATTCCCTTTACTTAAAATATACAAACGAACGATCACACGCAAGTGCACGTTTTTCTTGCTCATTCACCATCACTACTTTCTGTTTATCAATAACACTCAAACAGTACATGTGTTTGGTGTATCTAATGCCCAAATTTAATTATTTAAAATATGATGTTTGGAATGAAAACTTCAATAGTAGTTCTACTAACAATATACGCTTCACTGATTTCCGTCATTTGCAACGATTTAGATATCGAGGAAAGCAAACCGAACGTAAGTCTCGTTTTTAAACGTTTCCAACATAACTGAAGTATATTTTAATTCATACTTTCCTAAAGGTATGTGTCGACTGTGGAACTGAGTTAATTAACGAAGAAGAATCGTTACTATTCATCTCCACCTTAGACGGTACGTTCAACGGTGTAAATCGTAGAAATGGTAAAATTCTATGGAAATTCAAAGAAGGTAATTCATCCGTTGCATTTTACTTCGCGTGTTTTTCCGAAGTGTTTCATTATTACGTCATTTTTTTCAGAGGCCGCAGTTAAAGTGCCATTAGAAAATAAAGACGCATTAATGTAAGTTCGTTGTTTAAACGCATCAAAAATTTTTTTCCAACTTGCAATATTCATGTAACAACGTCGATTTCTTAGGCCCATGTTTCTACCCGATCCTAAAGATGGTTCGTTATACATGCTGAATTCAGAGAAGGATTCGGGATTGAAAAAATTGCAATTTACTATACAACAGTTGGTCTCCACCTCACCCTGCCGTAGCGCAGATGGCATATTTTACACAGGTTATTTTTACATTAACCTAGTTGTTTTTCAAATTTTACGTTGTGCTGTATTGTCGTGAATTTGATGCGTTCGCATTCTTATATAAGGTTTTAATTGTGATAATTTTCAGGTAAAAAAGTTGATAACTGGTTCATGGTCGATTGGAGAACCGGAGTGAAAGAAGAATTACTTGGTATTGATAATCCGGAAAAAGTGTGCCCTATCGTTAATCGTAACGCTATGTTTCTAGGCAGAACGGGTAATTATTGCATTGTAATTAACTCAATTATATAGCGTTTCTGTTTGGTATTTTATTATTATTTTTTTGTGTTATTCCAGAATATAATTTAATTATTCACGATATTACGAGGAAAGAAAGAAAATGGAATGTTACTTTTTACGATTATGCTGCTAAAATAATGCCCCAAGAAATTCTGAAAAACTATGGTGAGTTTTAAAATTGGTTAATTAGTTCGATTTTGCTTCGCCTTATTTTATTAGTTTCTTATCGCCTTGATTAGCAATCAAATGGAATTGTGGGATTTTCCCATCTTTTTTTCTGTTTTTAATCATCGATAACACCGCCAATGAACCAGAGTTCATCGATGATGATGCACGAAGACGTTTTTAGATTATGATTGAACGAATTTTCTTTTAATTAGCGTAACTCCTCGTTATGGTATTTCAGAGCACATTTATTTTTCTGGAAGTTCAAGTGGTAAATTCGCTGTTATGAGTAACGCTGAAGGTGGATCGCTTTTATGGGAAACGGAGTTCGAATCGCCGGTCATCGGGGTATACGTGAGGGAAGGAGATGGTTTAGTTGCGTTACCTTTTACCACCATGGATGATAGTTCGATGCATTTGCTAGCCTCGAAAGAAAAACGCATACAGCTATAGTGAGTATTTACGTCGGTACGATATGACCACTAGACACCCCCCTGCCCTTGTTGATAATATAACGAGTTAATTTAAACCTTATCAACTTGTGAAGTGCGTTGTGCTAGAATTGTGTCATCGGTTATCGGTACTTTTTTACATTTATCGGGTAAATTAGTGCGCCTGAGATGTTCAGGAAAAAAAAATTCCGATAACGCAAATTATTATTTTTCCATATGGGGGATTTTTTTGAAAAATTAAGTTCTTGTAATGTAGGCGATAACGAGTGAGCGAGCGGTGTTTGAACAGTTGTTGAAGTGGCATTAATTTCGTTGAATTATATCATCGTTTAACCTACAATTGTATGATTTTCTTGTTCACTTGATAGTTCTACGTTGTACATCGGAGAACATACGCACGGTTTGTATGCCCTGCCTGCGGTAGCGACTACCGGTTCGACGATATTGTTATTGGACGGTCCTTTGTCCGCGGAGAACGGTGGTTCTATGATGATGAGTGATGATACTATCAGCACAGATATATTAGGTAAATGGAGCCTCGTTGTTAGTGATTGAATAAATCGAGTTCAGAGTATTAATTTTATGTCGAATGTAGGATATTATCAGATGCCCGAATACAGCGTCGAGAGATTACAGATCGCTGGCAGATCAGATGTCGTTATTGAAATGAATCGTAGCGATTATGATCGCAACGTGTCCTCCGTTCGATCAACGTTGAAAACCATCGCCGTGCAAACGGATGATAATACTACAAGCACTATTAAGCTCGATCGATATATTATTTATCAGCTGGCTAATATTTGCTTGGAGTATATAAGATCTCAAGAAAACATCGCGTGGAATGTTTTCGTTGCTGTTGTCATTATAAGCATAGTTTGCGCATTTATGTATTTAATAGCTGAGGTTGGTATATGAGAATCAGTTGCAATGAGTTAATCATTCGCTAGCTTGGAGTATTTTCAAAACAACGAAAAATGGTGGAGTATACGTGTGGTCTTATTTATTCGTAGTAGAAAGTCAGACGACGAAAAGCGTGTAAAATTATATTTTATTGAAATATGAGTATGAATTTTAGAAAAAATATTGATCTAGGTTCTACGCATTTAGAAAAATTATTCAGATATATAAAAAAAAGAATTGTTAATGATTGAGTATTTTTCAGTAATCAACAGATTTTTTCATTTAATTCTTATTTGATAAATATTATTTGAAAGTCATCACAATTTTTTTACTGTCATTATTGGCATCGAATAAGAAGAAATGAAAATTTGACATTTTTGTAAAATTAAAGGAGCTGCGGGACAGAGAGTAATTTCTTTTCTTTTTTGATAATTTGGTGTCAAATTATCTCATACTCTTTATTCGCAATAAAAAAAAAAAGAATTCAAGCCGTAAAAAATTTGTATGAAGGCGATGTGAGAATTTTTAATTTTTAAAATCCGATTGATTTTTCTTCGTTTCACCTGGAGCTAAACTTCCGTACGTCTTTATATAGAACATGGCAGCTAGAATAATATTCCCTTATCATTTTTAAATTGATGATCTATTTCAAATGTACCTAACTACCTATCCTACTACCGTGAACTGATGGACCACATATAAACTGCACCTTTTCTGGTTATTTTAAAGAAAATAACACGCTAAACGAGAATTGATAATTCATCGTAAATCCAAACGTTCGTTGCAATCGAGGTTAACGAACGCTTAAATTTTACGTAGGTACGTGAAATAAAGCAGTCTTCTAGTCGTGGTTCATCTCGTGGATCGAATCCGTACAGCGGCGATATTACAGCTTGGGCGGAGGAGTTGGCGGACGGGTCTACAAAAGTTGGCAAAATAATTTTCAATACCAAAGATATATTGGGTAAAGGCTGCGAAGGAACGTTCGTTTACAAGTAAGCGCCAAGTTGAGCTCATCGGTGTATCGTTGATTTGTAAGACGAATTATAAACCTTAATGTACTTTTATAGAGGCAAATTTGAAAACAGAGACGTCGCTGTGAAGCGTTTGCTACCCGAGTGTTTTACTGTGGCTGATCGTGAAGTGTGTTTGTTACGCGAATCCGACGAACATAAGAATGTGATTAGGTATTTTTGTATGGAACAGGATAAAATGTTCAGATATATTGCCCTGGAATTGTGCGCGGCTACTTTGCAGGTTAGATGCGAAATTTTCATTCGATTTTATAGATCAATAAAATCTATCCTCTCGTTTATTAATTCATTGTATTTATTTACGCAACATATGAAATTATGAATGTAATTTTCCAAAATTTCAAATGAAAAAATTGGAGTAGTACTTGAAATTTTTCACAATGGAAATGCCGGAGTAATGATGTTCCGATTTCGACCAAACAAATGTCGTTTGAAAATACGTGTCTAGGGAACTTCATATCCAAAATTTCAATAGCTGTTTTTTTTCAATACCTATTCGTATTTGATGATGTATGCTAAAAAATGGGATACGGGGATTGATACTTGAATTTCCACGATTGTAACATAAATCCTTGTTAATGGAGAAAAGTAAATGTTTTGTAAACTTATAGCTGCTTTCTTCAAAATTTAGGCGATTTATCGTAATATTCATAGATATATCACCTAAGCCTTCCCCCCCCCTTCCCCTTCTTCTATATAAAGACAATACTTACTAGGTTTAAATATGGATAATGAATGAAAAAATATGATTTATTTGCGAAAAACGACGAAATGAGGTATTTGAAAAATTCGTAGCTCCCCCTCCCCCTCCTCCTAATAATTTAAAGCAGCAGAATTTTTGGACAGAAGTAGTCTAAGCATGTACTTTCGAATGATGTTTGCACGGTTGAAGATCTTAGTGTCGCCTCAAGCTGTTTGCTTCTTTTGTATGAATTTTTTTTTTTTTCAAATTTCATTTTTTAATTTGAAGTTTTAGAAATGATCATTTTTTTGTTACGACAAAATGTGAAAAATAATTTAAAACTTGTTCCATAATATTTAAAAAAAAAATTGAAATTGTTAAAAAAATACAAAAATAATTTTGGAAGAAACAAAATCTAAAAAAAATTCCTGTCATAAAAAAATAGTCCAATTTTTTGAATAATATCAAAATAGCATACAGTTTTTTTTTTTTGGTAACAAAAAAATATGTAGTTAGCAGACAAAATAATGAATTTAAACAAAATTAAACTCATTTAAAATAATTTTCTGTGAAATTTCTTGATTATTATTGTGAGTTATATGTTTCAAATTTCATATCAGCGTGTTGAGCCCCTTGTCAGTATTACATTCATCAACCCTACAATACACATACCTTCACGAAATTATTTTATTTTAAATTTACATTCATGCGAATTAATTCATTTTTCACTTTTTTTTAAAACAATAGGAATTAAAATTTTCAAATTGGAGGAAATAAAGTGTACCTTTATAAATTAATAATGCTACTTGCTACTAAAAAATTGCAAAAAAGAAACGCTTGAGAATGCAAGCTACCTACAAAATTTGTAGGTAATTTGATATAGTTTAATTTATGTTACAGGTAATTTTTTGGTTTCCGTTATTGCAAACGAGAAAAATTTTGAAAACTGATTTTGGGGAATTTAAATCCTGATATGGGGCCATGTGTCGTGTTAACGTGTGGAGAGTTTCAATATATTGTTTGTACGATTACTTTTCATGACTGTACTAAAAATCAGCGTGATAATAATAATTTTTCGAAACGACACAAAATATGTCAACCATCACTGGAATGAAAATTTCAAAATTAAAATTTAATGTAATGAATTTATTGCATTAATAATACAAAATTACTATCGGACTACTAATAACCCGCACACAGAATTTAATTTAATTTTTTATTTTACATTTTTTAATCAAATATTCGAATATGAAACATTTACTATTCTAATTACTTTTCATTGTTATTACTTATTATTATTATTTTGAAATAATTTTTCATTGAAAAAAATTGTCATCTTGAATGATTATTTTTGTTGTTATAATATTCAGGAATACACGGAGAAAGGCCTACTAAATGATTTCATCACTCCGACAGAAATCTTAGCTCAAGCTACCGATGGCATGAAGCATCTACATTCGTTAAATATAGGTAAACTTCGAACCATACGTAAAGTGCAAACATCGAATTGTTTTCACGTGCTGCCGCGTATTACTCATCATGTCGCATTTTCGATTTATGTGTTAACGGCGCTCGAAAATATTTATTTTTTTAATTCGCAGTGCATCGAGATATAAAACCTCACAACGTACTGTTGTCGTTTCCTTCGGCGCCGGAAAATCAAGTAAAAGCGATGATAAGCGATTTCGGCCTATGCAAAAAATTACAAACTGGACGAGTATCATTTTCGAGGAAATCAGGTATCACCGGTACCGATGGCTGGATAGCACCGGAAATGATACACGGTGATGGTCGTACTGTGAGTGAGAATGAAAGTCCTAATGAACATCGTAATTTTCTATTTGTTAAGCGTATTAATCACGTTGTATTGCATCTTAGACGGCTGCAGTTGATGTATTCTCTTTAGGCTGTGTATTCTATTACGTTTTGAGTGGAGGTAAACATCCTTTCGGAGATGCCTTAAAGAGACAAGCGAACATTATGGGAGGCGAATTTAGGTACATTAATATTTCTCCGGTTAATTATTTAAGAGTGAATTTTATTCGGTTTTAATTTTTTTCATTTACATTTAGATTGAACGAGATTCTAGAAGATAAATACGACTTATGGACGCATCTTATATCCAAAATGATAACTTTAGATCCATCGTGTAGACCTTCGATGGACGTGATCAGGAATCATCCTGCGTTTTGGAGTAAGGAAAAAATTCTAACGTTTTTACAAGTGAGTAAAATTATTGATGCTGCGCATGTCAGCACTGTGGAGGAATTTATATGATTTTCGATGAAATTTTGTCAATTAAAGGACGTTAGCGATAGAATCGAAAAAGAAGATTTGAATAGCGAAGTACTCATGGAATTGGAGAAAGGCAATTCGTTCGTTTTACAAGGCGATTGGCGCGAAGCTATTGAGCCGCAAATCGCCGAAGATCTCACCAAATATCGTAGTTACCGCGCTGATAGTTTAAGGGATTTACTACGCGCACTTAGAAATAAAGTAGGTTTATAGCGTAGCGTGATCTTCGATGCGAAATCGAATAAGCGAAGTCCAGTAAATGGGGTACATTTTAGCAGAAAAAATCCCCAAGATGAATACCTGTGGAATGACTACCCAAACAACGTACTAAAAGTTCATTTGATAGATTCGTTACCCACCGAGGGGAGCTGTGAGGTGAAAAATTCCAACAATGGAGTTTTCACCAATATAATTCATTACATAATAATTATTCTTCGTGTATTTATTATAATTTTCTTTATAACTAGCACTTCTTATTATTGGTAGATTTAGAAATTGATTATTACCCTTAATAATTTTTTCATCGAACATAGAACGCTCAAAAATTCCACTTCAAATCCGCATTTTTTCTATTTATAAATGAAAACATGGAGTTGGAAACAATTTTTTTTTAATTTCGAGTAAACCATGAAAACTATCGTCAGTGTCTTAATAACTAAAGTTTAGAGAAGTGAACGATTATCCATGTCTCCTTTTGCTTCTCCCCTCTGTAATAACGGCCAATTTTCAGAACCCTCTAAAGCAGCGTAATATAGGGATATCAAAATTTCCATATTAGTGGTCAAAAACATTATCCCTTAAGATGTCTAAGCAGTATCCAAAATTTTCCTACCATTTCTTTTTCAATTTGTCCAATGGTTCTCAAACAGTGGATGATAAAGAATTAAATATTACATAATTGGGAATTTTTTCTATATTTTTATTTAAAATTAATAATGTAATTGAAATAAATGTTATTACTTTCATGATAAATCAATTTATAAATCGATTATTAATAGAAAAATAAATTATCAATAAAAAAAAAAGAACCCATATGTATAGGCAAAGCGCCAAATTCCCTTTAAAAAAAAATCAGAAAAAATAGGATTCAGGTTAAAAAATTTTATTTCTTTAATTCATTGTTTTTATAATGATAAAACAAAATCAATAATTTATTTTGTTCTTAATCGAATGAATGAAGAAAAAATTTATCTCCTTTTTATGGTCAATCATTTTGCATCACTGATTAGTTTTTGAAAATTTTTTGCTGAATTTATTTTTATTTATATTTTGTAACAATCAAGTAACACTATTATTTGTTGTTAAATTTTATTTAAATTAGGGAATTCGGCGTTTTATCTTAATATATTATATATTATTAATATATATTTTAAAATATCATTTTAGAGACAGGGACGTACCGAAAGGGGGAGGGGGGCAGCTTCCCCCCTTGGCTTTTGGAAAGTTGGTAAATTTGGAGTTCAAGCGTAAAGTTGGTAACTTCATCTTATTTTCATGGAGCAAAAAAAAAAAAAGAGGTCAACAGTTGGTAAAATTTCATGGTATTAGTTGGCAATTTTTGGTTTCCTCCCCCCTCCCCCTCTGAAGAAGGTCCTCAGTATCCCCTGTTTTGAGATTATATGTAATACTTCATGTAGGAAGTACTATTGTGGACGGACTTGAATACGTTATTGGGGGTTGGGGGCTAGGACCTCATTTAGGTGAAGTCACATAAAAATGGAGGTAAATGTAGAGTAGAGAAAATTTTATACAACTATTGTGACTGCAGGAGCAATTCTGCGGAGATGAAACGAAAAATAACTTGTGGAGAATGTGATCCCTTCCCACTCGCGTAGGCTAAGCGTCACTTCTACCTGTTAGGACTTTTAGTATGTTGCCTGGAGAGTCATTCCACAGATATTTATGAAAAAATCGCAGTTTGGATTTTTTCCATAAACGCCCATTTTTTTTTTTTTTTTTTTCTAAATTTACTAAACTAGTATCTTACTAATCGATTCATTTGTTCCTGTCTAGAAACATCACTATCGAGAGCTTTCTGACACGGTTAGACAGATATTAGGAAGTATACCGGATCAGTTTGTGACATATTGGACGGACAGGTTTCCTAAATTATTGCTTCACACGTGGCTGGCAATGCAATGCGTGAAGAACGAAGATATATTCAATAAATATTATCGTCTGGCGTATAAATTTCCGCGCCTCAATAACGATAACCAGATTCCGTTGTGGCTGCAGAACCATCATACGGTAACACAATCGCCCAGACGGAGGTACCCGACGTCTAAAAATGGTGCTCAGAAATTCGGCGCCGAGTATTCGATTAATAATTATTATTGCACTAATTTTTTCTCCGGTACTGGTAAAATATCGAGCACCGAGAACTGGAGGCGTAGGCCGTCGCCTACAGTGACCATTGATACCGAAAAGGGCATCGAAGGCGAGTCTAATCCGCACGATGTATGTGAACGTTTAGAGAACGGAGACGTTGTTGAACAGAATTTAAAAATTAATGAAGATTCGGTGAATTCGAACGAATACGTTACCAATGATGATTCAACGATTAATGAAGAATGGCAGAAAAAACGTTCGAAGAATCGTCCCAGGAATCGTGGCAAAAAAAAGATGAATGGGACGGTGACTGCGGTCGACTGAGAAAGAAGTAGTGGTTCGTCGAAAGTGTTATGTTGGGCGAGGATTCGTAATTGGAACGAATTTCTTATCGTTGGGGTGTACTTTTGTTTGTTCTATTACTTACACAAATGAAAGCTTCACTATGTTGTTGGATTCTTAGTGAAACTCTAAAGAGAAAGGGACTCGTTTCATCTTGTAATTAGGCGCAATATTTTCGTATTTTTATCAGTATGGAATGTCTTTCTTCTCTATGCTTTTTATCTGGCCCAGTTGAGGAATAAGATTACAGAAATGAGGTACAAGTTGAAATTGTTGGAATATTTGAGTGAATATGTACATTTTACACGCTTAATTTTCTCGAGATGGTTGAGGACTTCTCCTAATGATGCGTAATCATGTATTTTTTGTATAATTTTAATGATTGTTGCGGATTTTTTTTTTCATATTTACTTTGAATTGTTTGAATTTTTCAACTAATTTTTTTAATGTATTTAATTATAAGTATCAAAATGTTGACTATTCTGTGATTGTGCGCTTATTTTTATAATGTGCACGTTTGTTTGTTAATTATTATTTTTTGTTAATAAAACATGAAAAAATCAATTATTTGGTTGTGCTCATTAATTACTAGAAATTCATCTTTTGTTTAAAAATGCAGTCAAAAGTATACTGTAGCTAATAGGTTTTCGTGAATTAGGCATTGAATTTTCGATTCAGTATTTACAAGGTATTTGTAACAATTTAGTGAAACGTAGCGGAAGGTTTTCTGGTTTTGTTTTCGGTTATAATTTTAAGAAATTCTTGTCTATTAGGTGGCTTAAAGTATTTGTTGAAGGAAAAATTTCCACGCTTTATTTGCTTGGCATAAATTCGCAAATGAAAGCAACTACCTTTTTTTCGCTTTTAAAAACAGAATTTCATCTCACAACGAATTTTTCAACCTTAAAAAAATGAAAAATCAGGGGCATAAATAGGTAATTCTTCGTAAAAGTGTGTATCCGGTGCTCTCCAATAAATTTCTTACGCACCTCTTCTTTAAAAGGCTCTTTTTTTTTTTTTTTTTATGTGCCATGTACAGCAACAATGGCTAGAGGCACAGCAACAATCTAGATTTTACTTGTTAATCCTGTGGACTTTAGAAAAAGGAATAATATTATCCATAAAAAAAAATGAAAAAAATGTGTTCAAACGTTGTAATACACCAATGAAAGTTGAAGATTAGAATTTATTCCAATTCCATTTAGTTGTAGTTTTTGTTTTTTATACTTTATGATTTCTTGAAAATTTCATTGCCTCTGTGTGTTATCATATATATACACCATCTACATACGTAGAAAAAAAAACTTGAAGGTTATGAACTCTACACCCTTCCAACCCATTTACATCATTATCTTTAATATTGATTGGATTTTTTTAGAAAAATAATCAAGAGGTTGATTGTACCTAATTAGGATCGCTGATTTCGAATATATTATCAGTTTCAATTAGTTACCCCACCTACCCTCCAAAGTGATGTTTTTGAAAGATAATCAAGCTTATTTCAGCAAAAACCCATGATTTGGGGATACGGACCGCAAAAATGGATTTCTGGGGTACGAAAACCTATATTCTAGATACTTTGCGTGGTAAGATCTGACACAATTTTTTTTTCCCAAAAAACGAAGAAGCCTATAGGTCCGACGATTTCAAAAAAATCAAGATAAATGTCGATTTCGACTAATTCGAGGTCCCTGATTTCGAATATGATGATATTTATTGGCGCTCTCCCCTCCATCACCTCTAAAAATTCGTTTTTTTGAAAAAAATCGCGATTTCTAAAATAATGAGGGGAGAGAACCGAAAAATATTATCATATTTGGAATCAGCGACCTCGAATTAGTCGAAAACGACCCTTATATTGATTTTTTTGAAATCTTTGAAATTTCGAAAAATCCACGACAAATAGGCTTCTTCGTTTTTGGGGCAAAAAATTTTTGTGTCAGATTTTACCGTGCGAAGTGTCTAGATATAGGTTTTCGGAACCCAGGAATCCATACCTGCGGTCAGTTTCTCCAAATCATGGATTTTTGCTAAGATGAGCTTGATTTTCTTTCAAAAACATCATTTTGGAGGGGAAGGTGGGGTAACTTGTCGAATGTGAAAACATGTTCGGAATGAAGTAGACCAATTTAGTGAAAATTAATCAAAAGTGCAACGCAAGAACATTAACCATGCTCTGATTATCTATTGTTTCATAATTCACGATAGAATGTGTTTTCCTTATATCTAGTGATATGCAACTTCACTAACGTATTTTGAAAATATCAAAATTGCCTTTCACTGGCTGGGAATTGTGACCGCAGAAATGGATTCCTGGGTACCGAAAACCGATATCTAGACACTTTTCACGGTAAAATCTGACACAAAAATTTTTTGCCCCAAAAACGAAGAAGCCTATATGTCGTGGATTTTTCGAAATTTTGACGATTTCAAAAAAATCGAGATAAATGTCGTTTTCGACTAATTCGAGGTCGCTGATTCCGAATATGATGATATTTTTTGGCGCTTCCCTCTCTAACACCTCTAAAATAACATTTTTTGAACAAAAAACGTGATTATTGCAGGAAGGAGAGGGAAGCGCCAAAAAATATCATCATATTCGGAATCAGCGACCTCGAATTAGTCGAAAACGACATTTATCTCGATTTTTTTGAAATCGCCGAAATTTCGAAAAATCCCCGACCTATAGGCTTCTTCGTTTTTGGGGCAAAAAATTTTTGTGTCAGATTTTACCGTGCAAAGTGTCTAGATATAGGTTTTCGCAACCCAGGAATCCATATCTGCGGTCAGTTTCTCCAAATCATGAGTTTTTGCTGAGATAAACACGATTTTTCATCAAAAACGCCATTTTAGGGGGTAAGGTGAAGTAACTGTATGAATCTGATAACATATTTGAAATCAGGGTGCTCGATTTAGTGAGAAATGACACCTAGTTCAGTGTTCTAAACAATTCCCAGCCAGTGAAAGGCAATTTTGATATTTTCAAAATACGTTAGTGAAGTTGCATATCACCAGATATAAGGAACTAGATATAAGGAAAACACATTCTATCGTGAATTATGAAACAATAGATAATTAGAGCATGGTTAATGTTCTTGCGTTGCACTTTTGATTAATTTTCACTAAATTGGTCTACTTCATTCCGAACATGTTTTCACATTCGACAAGTTACCCCACCTTCCCCTCCAAAATGATGTTTTTGAAAGAAAATCAAGCTCATCTTAGCAAAAATCCATGATTTGGAGAAACTGACCGCAGGTATGGATTCCTGGGTTCCGAAAACCTATATCTAGACACTTCGCACGGTAAAATCTGACAAAAATTTTTTGCCCCAAAAACGAAGAAGCCTATAGGTCGTGGATTTTTCGAAATTTCAACGATCCAAAAGCGCTAGACGGAGACAGTAGTTTTCATTTTTTTCCATATTTGTATAACATAACCTTCACCTTACTTTGAATGGTATGCAACTTTACTTAGACGTTGCGAAAATAATTACATCTCCAATTTTATTCTTAGTGGCGTAAATGCTTCTTCCGTGGTGCGGTGGTTCAATCCTCGAATGTTATAATGAAATAAACCATAAATTATATTCGTAGACCTAGGGCTTCCAAGTAAAATTTTAATCGTTTCCCCTCTCTAAAAAACCTTCATCTTCCAAAAAAGAGAAAGAAATAACTTAAAAATTACAATTTATTCTATTTAGTTGTAGTTTCAATTCTTCATCGAATCTTGAAAGTTTTAATTATCTCATTAGTATATCATCACACATACTATACATCAGTACATACATGGAAAAAAGCTCGGGGAAGGGTTTGAACCCCAACCCCTCTATGCATTATGGCACTGAGAATGAAAATCGTTGATTTCTGGAAAATTTCCAAGATTTCCAAAAAATCATATTTCAATGTTTATCATCATAGCTGGTTTTTGGGCCGGTTGGTAGTCTACCCCTCCAAGAGCTTCTTTTTTCTTTTTTTTTTAGGTGTTTAAATCAACTTTTTGGCAATTCAAACAATTTACTATCTTTCCACTTGACTTTATGGAAATGAATTTCCGCGCCCCCTAGCAGCGATCCTAAACCGGTACTACCTATCATTTATCCTTTAAGAAATTCCCTTCAATACACTCTTCGTATATAGGTACCTTTCACATTAGCTGCAACACACTGACCACACATCCGTATAAAATAAAGACTTGTTTTATTTTAAACTGCGAACATTACACATTACAGTACACTGATCTTATGTTACCGAAAATATAATAATCAAAAGAAACGGAAATATTAAGGCGATGAAAAAATAGTGTACTACAGTAGTTATAAAGAGCTGCTATAGTTCAGCATTCACCATAATTAGCCTGGCCTTGTTGCTGTATCCAAATAGATTGTGGCAGATAGAGGTAAGGATAGGAATATATTTATCAGCTTTTTTGTTTATGTAGCTTATGTGATCGTTCCAACAGAGTTTTTTGTCGATGATGACACCTAAGTATTTAAGAGAGTCTGTTCCTGGAATTAGCGTATCTCCAATGATTACATGGGTGCATGGAGGTGGTTTAGGCCGGTCACGGGTTTTTGCGAATACTCGTTGGGTTCGTGGTCTGCGGTCAAGAATGATAGCTTCAGATTTCAGAACGTTAAGGGACAAACCATTATCTGATAGAAATTTTATAATCTTGGTTGTGACAAGCTTAGATTTTTGGAGGAGATCGTCAGGGTCAGAAGCTCCGAGGATGATAGCTGTGTCATCAGCATAGCATATACATTTAGCCGTTTGCTCAGATTCAATGATGCTGATAATTGGGTTGAATGCAATATTCCAAAGCAGTGGACCAAGAACGGAGCCCTGGGGGCAGCCTCGGTGAATTTGTGTCTGGATATTAGCGAGAGAAACATAGCGCTGAGTGAAATAACTTTTGAGTAATTCAATGGAGTAGTGTGGAATGTTAGCATCACAGCAACGTTGAAGAATAATACTCCAGCGGGCAGAGTCAAACGCGCTTCGTATGTCAAGTGAAATAAAAGCGACGATTGGGAACTGGGCTTGAAGAATTTTGATATAATCCATTACTTGGTGAATAGCTACTTCGGTGCTTTTCTGTTTTCGAAACCCAAACTGGTATTTACTGAGGAGATGATTCTCTTCAAGATGTGATTCTATATCTCTTTTGATGATGTGTTCAAAGGTTTTACCAAGTGTAGGGAGCAAAGTAATGGGACGGTAACCATCGGGAGAGGACAGGTCTTTTCCAGGCTTAGGTATGAGTTTAACGTCTCCAGTTTTCCATATGGCAGGAAAGTATCGTTGGTAGTTGCAAGCATTTAAGAGGGCTGGAATAATCACCGGATGGCATTTGTGGAGGGCTTTCAGTGTTTTGTGATTAATATTATCATGGCCAGGGGCGCTCCGGTTCTTCCTTTTTTTCAGGATTTCGGTAACAGTTTTTGAAGTTATTAGCTGAGGAGGTCCCTCAGAACCTGTGAGGTTCATTGAATGGATGAGGTCAGGCGAGGGTTCGTGCGGGAATTTTGAGCGAATAATGTATTGGACTTTTTCAGTATTGTTATTAAAAGAAGCAGATCCATTCTCGTCCAAAGTGATTTTCTCCAGAGGATTTGCAAATTTGACATTTGTATTAGATTTTTTTGCAAGGTAATATGGAAGGCCCCAAGGGTCTGATTGGTTGCAGAAATCTCTCCAGGCTTTGATTTTATTCTCGTTTATTTTAGATTTATAAATTCTTCGGAAACACGATCGTATTATCCTAAGGATTTCGCCTTTGATGGGGTCGCGTACACGTAGGATGAGCCGTCCAAGTTTGATGAGAATATTTTTATATATGTTGAGTGAGTTGTCCCACCATTTGAGAAATGGACGTTTTGGACCAGAGTGTGAAGCTGAAGTCATACATGCTTTAATGGCGATGTTGAGTTCTTGGATATAAGTATCAATGCTTTCTTGTGAAGATTGTGTGGGTAATGGTTGTAAAGGAAGGGCTGAAATAGCTGCTAGCAACTTGTTGTAGTCAAGGATGGTATGTTCTGGAGGAGTAGCATGTGAGTCTAACAGCAACTCAAACAGGATACCATTATGGTCAGATAAGCAGTCATCTGGAAGGATCGACCAGTTCGTTGCCTTTATAGAACTACTAGATGTGAATGTATAATCTAGGGTGTGTGAACGTAAGTGTCCTCGGTAAAATCTTGACCATGTATGAGTAGAGTTATTCAGGAGAGTGAAACCATTATCGAGAAAATCATTAAAAAGAGTTCCACGCTGGTTAGTAGTATGACCTGGAATTTTTTCCGTTGTACAGTTGAAATCTCCTCCAAAGACCGCTGGTCCGGTGTGGGTTTGGTTGAGTGAGTCTAGGTAATCTAGGAGGTGAGCAAGATTTCCATTAGGTGGAGCGTAGACGCTAACGAACATAATACCTAGGTAGACAATTGCAACAGCATCAGGGTGATTGATTGGGAGAGGATGGAATTCATATCCTAGGGGAATAAGGATAGCGGTGCGACCATTCTGAATAGACGTCCATCCTGGGGCTGGGATGGAGCCTTTTATATTAATGTACGGATCAGCTAATAAGATGATTTCGGCCTTTTTGTGTTTGGCAATGGCTAAAATATTGGCTATAGCACCTTTATCGTGGTTTGCATTGAGCTGAAGGCAAGTAATTTTACTTTGGTTATCCATCATTATACTCCATGTTTTCCGATCCTCCTGTCGGGGAGTGGGTGGGTTGCTCCAAAGAAGAAGGTGAAGGAGCAGAGCCAATGAGATGCATGCGAAGTTTTTTGAGATGTGCGAGTAAGGATGGGCAGTTGGTATTATTTGTGGAGTGATGGATATCACGTTTGTGGTTGTTCTTTTCATTAAGATTGAATCTTTCACAGTCTAGACAGGTTTCTTTTGGCAGGTCTGAAATGAGTTGTTGTTCACAAAATTTAGCACGATGTCCAAGGAGTTTGCAATTGTTACAACGAATTGGTAAGATTTTCGAGTCAATGATACAGTTGTTCCACCCAATACGAATACGGTTAGATTTGGAGATTTTAGTATATAGTTCAAATGAAGTTTGAATATACGCTATTTTCTTTTTGGGGACTGAAGAGGGGCTAGTATGACTAGGGTCACTCTTATTGGTAGTATATTCGCTAATAGTGATACTAGCTGGAGCAAGTCCATATTTATCGAGGATTTCTTGGTGAATTTCATCGGAGGTGGTATCCGGATCAATTCCATGGAAACGGATGGACCAGTCGTGTTTAGAGTATTCTTTAAATTTAATCCCTTCTTTTTCAGCAAGATATGATTTAAGTTGGGCGATATTTTCTTCTTTTTTGCATTTAATGAGAAAGGCTCCGGACTGGTATTCGATCGTTCGCTGGATGCCAATTTCGTTGGGTTTAAGGCCGCATTTTTTAATTATTTCTTTAGCGGAAATGTTGGTTGTTGGCAACAATAATACGGATTTATTCGAGGGAGTGAGTGGTTTGGGGGAGTTGAGTATCATTGTAGGGGCTGATTTAGGAAGGGACGACTTCGTAGGTTCCTTCTTCTTTTGTGTAGAATTGATAGTTGGTCTATTAGATGATCTACTAACAGCAGAAGCATAATTCCGAGGATTGTTTGGGGGTTTAACACCCGTGTAGATTAGAACGCGAGTCTGAGAGTTTGCAAAGGACCGGATAATAGCTTGTTTTATGGTGTTCCAGTCGCAATTATCTAGACCACTAGCTATGCGAGGCATAGCTACCGTTGGTATGTGGAGTTCTTGGCATAATTCTGCTAGACGCTGAATAGATTGGAAAACGTTCTCAATACGAGGTTTCTGCACGCTTTGTTCTTTTGTTATTAGATAAAAGATGTTTCGGCCCTCGTGTTGGATAACAGCTACATCACCAACATTTTTGTTTTGGCTTATAAGGTCATTGACTTTACCAAAGCGAGATTTAAAGTCGACGGCTATGCCAGCCGACATTTTGAAATCGCGGGCGACACAGTGGGCAAGCGCGAATTTAGTATCTGAGCTGAATAGATCCCCTGCCACCTCTTCTACCTGAAGCGATGAGTTGAGATTCAAGGGAGGAAAATTCCAGTTGTAATTCATGGCCTCCTCATTGAGAGAGGATTTTGGAGAAATTGGGGCCTTGCTTTGTTTCTTTATATTATTTCCCTTGCTGAAAGAATGAAGGGGACTACTGGTTAGAGTAGGGACTCCCTCCGGAAGGATTTGAGATAAATATTCCTTGACAATTTTCTCTATAGATGGACGAAACAATTCTGTAGTATTTTCTGGAGAAGTGGTTGTACCGCCAAAACTAAAATTATTCAACCTATTAGCTGTAGAATTAATTACGTTGGTGAAAGTTTCTTCACTAGGTAATATGCGGCAGGGGTTAAGTGAGTTAAGTTGAAACTCTAGTTTGCTTCGGATTACCCGTTCTTGTTCCAGTTGTTTAGTGAGAAGAGCAACTGTTTCACTCAGCTTCCGTATTTCTGTTAATAAGTCGGAGTTGTCTCCACTTTCGCAAGAAGGATCGAGCATCGGACGTTTATTGCTATTTTTAATTCGAGCGCTATCCGAATTCGGAGAGTTTACTGGCACTGTTTTATCGGTGGGAACAAAATCTTTATCATAACTCTTGTTGTTACAGTTGGAGGGCTGACGAGTTAGGAGGTCATCCCAAGAGGATTCGGCCGCCTCAAGGGCGTCGAGATCGTATTTTTTGATAATATAATTCCGTAGTGCTGTACCTTCACGAGCGCGTCTAGATCGGTAGGCTGATGAAGATTCGCCTTCTGCTACTTTGAAGTCAAATCCGGATACAATTTGGCTTGGGTCTATATTGAAACGTTTAATGAGGAACAGTTGTTTCGCATTTGGTTTTGTCGGTTTGACGAGTTTAGAGTCGAAATTTTGTTTAATAAAATCAATTGGCGAAAACTCACATAAGGAGGAATCGTCCATGATTATATCACTTGTTGATAACGAAGGAGCATCAGGTGCTGTAGGGTTGTTGAAAAAAGCACCTTCAGGTGCATTGTTGTTTTCGCAACTTAAGGTGGGTTTAGCTAAAACATTGCTACTACTGATTAGATAGTTGGTGGCCTTCATAGGGCCCAGCTTCGCTTTGGGATATAGTTGTAACGTAATTAATTAAACCTGTACGGCGTCCTCAAGGAATGAATACTTCATTAACTGAAAAACGCGCAAAGAAACATCAATGGAGCCGAATAAGACAAACCGCACTTAAAAAGAGCGCATTTGACCAAAGTTATTCAACAAACACTGAAGAGCCAAACAAACACGAAAACGAAGAAGAAAACGAAGAAGCCTATAGGTCGTGGATTTTTCGAAATTTCAACGATCCAAAAGCGCTAGACGGAGACAGTAGTTTTCATTTTTTTCCATATTTGTATAACATAACCTTCACCTTACTTTGAATGGTATGCAACTTTACTTACACGTTGCGAAAATAATTACATCTCCAATTTTATTCTTAGTGGCGTAAATGCTTCTTCCGTGGTGCGGTGGTTCAATCCTCGAATGTTATAATGAAATAAACCATAAATTATATTCGTAGACCTAGGGCTTCCAAGTAAAATTTTAATCGTTTCCCCTCTCTAAAAAAACCTTCATCTTCCAAAAAAGAGAAAGAAATAACTTAAAAATTACAATTTATTCTATTTAGTTGTAGTTTCAATTCTTCATCGAATCTTGAAAGTTTTAATTATCTCATTAGTATATCATCACACATACTATACATCAGTACATACATGGAAAAAAGCTCGGGGAAGGGTTTGAACCCCAACCCCTCTATGCATTTATGGCACTGAGAATGAAAATCGTTGATTTCTGGAAATTTCCAAGATTTCCAAAAAATCATATTTCAATGTTTATCATCATAGCTGGTTTTGGGCCGGTTGGTAGTCTACCCCTCCAAGAGCTTCTTTTTTTCTTTTTTTTTAGGTGTTTAAATCAACTTTTTGGCAATTCAAACAATTTACTATCTTTCCCACTTGACTTTATGGAAATGAATTTCCGCGCCCCCTAGCAGCGATCCTAAAACCGGTACTACCTATCATTTATCCTTTAAGAAATTCCCTTCAATACACTCTTCGTTATAGGTACCTTTCACATTAGCTGCAACACACTGACCACACATCCGTATAAAATAAAGACTTGTTTTATTTATAAACTGCGAACATTACACATTACAGTACACTGATCTTATGTACTACCGAAAATATAATAATCAAAAGAAACGGAAATATTAAAACATGAGATCTTTACACAATCGCGAATTATGTACAAATCAAAAGCATGAAAAGTTGTAGAAAAAAACAAACGAAAAAAAAAAAAAATAAGAAGAAGAAAATCTCGTAATCATAAACTCAAAACGTTAATACATAGCTAAAACAGAGTCGAAAATTCTGTTACGTATTATATACATAAAATATCAAATAAAAAGGTCCGAATAAATGTCTAACGTACATAAAGATAAAATATTAAAATTAGTGATTTATTTTCTTTTTGAACAAACAAATGGTAAATATTAAAAAAAAAAAAAATTAAAATAAAATAACGATAATAAAAGCGAAATGTGTGAAAATATTACATGGCTTGTGCAAACGATTACATCGTCGCATCATCATAATCCCAAGTTCTTTAAATATAAAATTACGTCTAGAATTTTTTTTTGTATTATCTAACTTTTTTTTTTATCATTATTCGGAGTAAAAATACAATTTATAATTATTCTTTAATTCCAGCGAACTAAACCCGTCGGAATTAAAGAAAAGCGACTGTTATACTGGTGGAAATTCCGAATCGTCATCCAAACGCAAGCCGTCTTTAGGCGGTTCAGCTACAGCGGCGGACATCTCGTGGTATTTATCGGAATCTGCGAAACATAAAATACCGGTTATTAAAAACGACCGCGATCGCGATCGTTACGGCTATTAATATCGAATGAAGTAAAATGCCATGAGTAAAAAATGAAACATACGAAAGAAGCGGATATGATTAAAATTTACATGATATTATATCGATACACGTTAATCTTTTGCTTCATTTATACACACCATTTGTTGCTGAGTATGGTCTTACGTAATGTTAATTAATTTACATATTATGTGATTCGTTACAATGTAACGTCGTAAAATATATACAAACCTTGATTTCATTCTGTCCTGATTTTGTTGGTTTTTTTTTTTCATTTTACAAGCGTACAATACGTAAAATTAATACAACAAATAATTTTACATAATTAAATTACTCGTAATACCTGACAGAGACGTTCGTGAGTGTCC
Source organism: Phenacoccus solenopsis (assembly GCA_009761765.1). Taxonomy (NCBI): domain Eukaryota; kingdom Metazoa; phylum Arthropoda; class Insecta; order Hemiptera; family Pseudococcidae; genus Phenacoccus; species Phenacoccus solenopsis. The sequence continues at coordinate 48,894,033 of CM019753.1, forward strand.
TTTGAGTACCCCCGCATAGCTACCAATGCGTTCTTTTGTATGGGGGAAAAACACCGAACCCGAACCGCAACAACGAGCGCATACGACAAGCAGCACAAAAATAGCCACGCAGTTGGTAAATGGTGTCATAGTAAATAAAAAAAATAACAAAAAAACCAAGACATCTCATATTAGTCGGGAAAAGGTAATAATAAAATTAATAAAAAAAAATGAAAAAAAAAAAATAAGAAGGTAAAAAAGGTCGTATTTGGTACAATTAAAAGCAATAAATTATGGTCACGAGCGTTTTCCAATATCGTAAATAATTATTCATAAAATAATCAAAATTAAGTGTACATGAAGGAAACATGAAAAATATTCTACACACATATAATTATATAAAAAAAAGTGCAAATGAATGAAACGTGAATTATTTTACGCATATAATTATAAAGGTAAAGGCATGCGAAAATTGAACACAAGTCGTGATTTCTTTACATGATACAAAAGCGCTACTACACCAAGTAGGAATTTCATTTTCGAAAAATAAATATTTCAACGGATATATAATATGTTGGTTAGCAAGGTCTGAGGAGCAACTATACCAAAAATAAATTTTATAACAATTATTTTCATACTTTAGCACCGAATGACTGGCCTACAGAGACAAATGGTTTTCGCAGTTCGAATATCCCATTTAAATGAGATTCTAAATTGCCCACTAAAACTTGAAAAATTCTGTGCTGAGTTTATAATATTAAAGGCTCAATTTCTTTCACATGAAAATATTATTTAATACCCCTTTGAAAATGAAAAAAAAAAAACGTAAGCAGCCATGCCGCATTACTGGAGCTGAGTTTTTAATTAGAGCTTGTTTTGATTTAGTAATAACCTTGCTTAACCGTTCATGACTACAGGCCACACTCAATACCAAATCTGAAAACCCCAACCCTATCCTTTCCAAAAACACTTAAGAAGTTGAATTTGGCACAAATGTAATATTTCTTGCCATGAAATAATCATGTGAACACATATTTCTCAAATTATAACTATTTGAGGGTCCTCAAATTATCTTCAAATCTTGATAATCCGCCATTTTGGATCCACTTTGACTCAAATTTAAGAGGTTATATTCTGGTCACAAACTAATCCTACACACAAAGTTTGACCATTCTAGGCCGATTTGGTGATGAGATATGGAAGATTCATGAAATTTCCTGCAGCAATTTCCCCTCCAAAAGCCGTTTTTTGCTCTAACTCCCCTCCAAAATCACTGAGGAAGCTAAAATCAAAATACGTTTGTCACTTGGGCTCATTTTATCATATGACACAGCAATAAAAAATTTTCGACCCCCCTGTACCCCCACCACTATTTTAGGTTGATAACCCCGCCTTCCCCCTCCAACATCATGTATGGAAGTGAATTCGGGATATAGTATACAACTTATCCCCAATAACCATATGAATTCATATTAATTACATTTTTACCAACTTGAGGCTCCTCAAGCTCTACTCAAAATTTTGATAATCCGCCATTTTGAATCCATTTTGATCCAAATTCAAGAGGTCATATTGTGGTCACCAACTAACCTCACACACAAAATTTGACCTCTTTAACTTGATTTGGTGGGGAGATATGGAAGATTCAAGAAATTTCATGACTCAAAACTTCCTCAAAAAGCCGTTTTTTGATCTAACTCCTCTCAATATGCACTTAGGAAGCTGAAATTTGGATATGTTAGTATCCGTGACTCACTCTTTCATATGAAATCAAAAACGAAAAATTTGAGCTATTTGCCCTTCTCCAGCCCCCTCAAAATTTGAGTGATCCGCCATTTTGAAATTTATCGAAAAAACAAAAAAACTATTTTTGCGTATTTTCAAGAAGAGTTCCTCACCGAATTTTGAGCGAATTTTATCCACACCCGCCTGCGCAAGGCGAGTGACACAAAAAACGCAATTTCCTCAAAAACAGGTTTTTGCTAACTCTCCTCAAAATGCACTTAGGAAGCTGAAATTTAAATATGTTGGTGTCCGTGACTCACTCTTTCATATGAGATCAAAAACGAAAAATTTGAGCTATTTGCCTCTCCTCCAGCCCCCCTCAAAAATTGAGTGATCCGCCATTTTGAAATTTTTCGAAAAAACAAAAAAACATTCTGCGCATTTTCAAGAAGAGTTCCTCACCAAATTTTGAGCGAATTTTATGAATACTCGCCGGCGCTACGCGTGGGGAAAAAAATATATATACCAAAAAGTTGGACATTTGCCAGATGATTACAAATGGTCTGAAACGCAAAGATTTGAAGACCCCACCCTCCCCCGATCTTCCCTTCCCAAATCAGGTAGGCTGTAATAGCTATCGTTTTTATTAAAAACTCAGCTAAAAAAAATCGTAAGATAGAACAATTTCTGGGGTTTTAAGCACATTACTCAGGATGATTTTTTTTAGAAAAAACTTGTAAAAAATGGGTCAAATCGAAGACATTTAGGTATAATGCTCAGCTGAATAAACGGTAAACGATCCAAATACGATAAAAATATTACCTACGCGTTGAGAAAATCAAAGCCGAAAATTTCCTCTTATTTGATTTCCGATCAATTAAAAATTAAAATTTATCTCTCGATGAAATTTTACCTACAGCCCGACTCGACATTCTCTATTTCCCTATAAGGTTATATTCATTCGTTTCATACAACGGGAAAAAAAATCACAGCAGACGTTACAAATCATAGGTTCAAAATTACCGATTTACATTTTCAAAAAAAAAAAAATAAATATCGCGAAGGGTTTCAAAATAACCAAAAAAAAAAAAAAAAACCATCGACCATTCTCAGCAATATCGAGGTTAAAACAAAGCAAAAGTTAGAAAATGAGGAAATCAACTCTGATGCGAAAATGAAAAATAATGATTATATAAAAAGCAATAATAACGTTTCGACGATGCAATAAAATGTACACCCCACGTATGAATGATTAGGATGGAAAATAATAATAAAATGGGATATTTAAATCACAACTTGGTGAAACTGACGATAAAATGGTGTGATGAAATTACCTGGGTCTGGTAACTCGGTCTTCTTTTCGGTGATTTTTTGAGCATTCTTCGATTTCCTTTCTGGCCGAACCTCTGAGCCGTCTAAGCTGTTGATTAAATACTCGGAATAAATTTTAATTCGTTGGAACTTATTGTACACATATAATGCATGCAGTAGCTAAGAAAAAATTATTATTTTTTTTTATTGTTATGAATAAAAATGTTGAACAAAAAATTTCTCGTTAAATAAATTTAATATCTTTGGTAAATAAACTCATTATTATCCTTCAATATTAAATATTAATAATTAATTGATTTTAAATTTAACTGAATTTCAATTTTTCGTTTATTCAATAATTATTAAAATTCTCGTTATTTAATTACAGATTAATTTCGTTTATTAAGTTTAATCGAAATCGATAATTATTTGTACGTATTTAATACGTTTTTTCTTTTCTTAAAAATCTCAGGTCATCCGCACAAATCTACTCGATATGAAAAAAATCTTTTCAAACAAAACGGAAACTCAACTTTCCGATCTTCCGCAGGCATCGACATTTCCCAACGCAGAGCTTAACTTGCATTCCTCCTCCACCTTTCATTCCACACGTATACAATTCGCTCGATACACATAAAATTCGCATGCACTTCCAACAGCCCCACAAACGATTTTTAATACATGCAAAGCGTCGGAAATACACTACCAATCGATGATTTCGCGACTTAGTCGTCACACTGGCTAATCTTTCAAGAGCTCCGAAAAAATTCGATGTTAATACCCGACACCGACATAACGCAAGGTCATAAGATAAGCAGTGAGTCTGCATTCAATACACTTCGTATGCCATTCCTGTAGGCCAAACATTAATCGTTCGATATCTCTCATCGTCGATACGTAGTTCAGCCGATCCAATCCACCGGACATACCAACACGTAATAGAAAAACAAAAATATATTCAAATAATACTACTCGATGTATCCCTCCTCGTTGATTAATAAACCATTACGAAGTGCATCTAACCGAATCCTTTCATTTAGGGAGAAAAAGAATAGACAAATTATTATTTTTATTTGTAAAAAAAAAAAATTAATCCGTAATAATTAATGATGATGGGAAATCATCGTTTAAATACAAATGAGAAAGCGCTATTGAATTTATATTAAATAGCGTTGGATGGCCACAGCGAGGTTATAAAGTGTAGATTTTTTGAATGGTTTATTGTACCTGCACAGTATTTTATTAATAACTAACACTGCAACAGTTTTAGTGCTTTACTCAAGATACTTGTTCTCTGCGAATTTCTGATAGAAATAATACACAGTCGTGTAAGACGTTTTTATGAAAACTAACAGAAAGGTAAAAAATGTAGGCAGTTTTCCTACTTATCACTCAAGTATGTGTTAGTGAGTGTAACTAACTAGTGTATTATTTAAATTGAATTTGATTAATAATAAACGATAATTGAGACCAATGCATGCAGAATGCATTTTCAAAAGACTTATAGTTTTTTTTTTAATTTATTTCATTTTTGATTTTGGATTATACGTATTTTAATTTTTTCGTTGTTAATTTTTGGTAATTTTTTCACTCGGTATTTTTCTCATTTTTTAAATTAATTTTCATTTCCGAATCCTACGATAAACTGTTTTGATTTTTTGAATTTTTTTCATTTTGAGACATTTTTAATTTTTAATCTTCTTATTTAGGAACTTTCTTACAATGCTTTTGAATGTTGACATTTAATTTTTTTTTTTTAACTTTTGAATTTTTTGCAATTTTTTACGTTTGAAATATTTTCTCTTTCTCGTTACGCACTTGCTCTTTCTCTCTCCTCTCTTCTTTCCTCTTTCATCACTTCATTCCTCTCTAAAGGGCCTCCCTCATTCAGTAGGTGAAATCGGCTCTCGACGCAAATTTGGTCAAAAGTGGTTCCAAATGTTACTTGGGACCTGAAAACATTCCACGTAAATTTCTGACCCTCTATCCCCAACCTTTCTAAAATTATCGCACATTATATGCTAAAAATTCAATTCGCGATATTTCATGTAAGAACGAGGGAAAATTTTGGAAATTTTCACAGATCATATGTACTACATGTATGTTCGTACGATAATTTTTTGAGATTTTTTTTGAAATTTTTTCCTCATTTTTGGGGGGGGGGAGGGAGTTGAAAATTTCAAAAAAAAATTGAAAAAATTTTGGGGGTGCCTTCGCTGAATTTTTTTTTCATAACTTCGTCATACCCTTAGGTACAACATAATATTTTCGAGGTACCTTTAGGGGGTGCAACATGTTGAAAAAAAATGAAGTTTGAATAAAAACTTGTATTTTTCAACTACCGCCGCAACGATAATATTTGTAACACAATCATTTTGGGTTCGGACCTAGAAAAAATTACAGGAAAGATGATTTATACCATACATGCGAAGAATCTAAAAGTTGCATCCCCTACCCCTCCGGCTAAACGTACGAGAGGACAAAAACCTCTGAAAAAAGTGGTTTTTTGCTTATAGCTCTGAAAGGAGTAGGAGGAGGGGTAAATTAGATCAGTAAAAAAATGTTCTTCGTTCAGTTTCCTATAAGATAAAACCTTCAAACACTTTTCGAAGTGTTTTTATTACGCTCAAAATGGCCGGGGGAGGGGGGGTAAAAATACCCATTTTTGAAAATTTTGTGTTTTTCAATTGTACGATAATTATGATGATACGGAGAGAAAAAGTCAATAAAAACAAAAATATTCTACACTGGATTCTCAATAAAAGTGACTGCTGATGTTTCTCGCTAAGCACCAAAATGGGCCCAAAATATGAAGTACAAGTAATTATCTCCGTATCTTTCATATTTTAGGTATAATGTGTACTCATAAAGATGATTTTCATTTCATATGTGATGTGGAATAAGAGAACGAGGTTAAGGGCAGAAAACTCGTTTTTGAGTTAATGGTGGCTTTGGATACTTTTGGTCATAAAAAACGATTAGGAACAGTTTTAGACCGCCAGGAAACTGGCATCACCCACATATCATGCCCTCTATGTCTATAAGATGAAATCATTTGGGTATTCACCAAGTGCCCTTATTGCGCACAAATTGGGTGGGGAAGAGGGGTTTAATGTTATAATTTTAAATTAATTTCATTATTTTTTAATAATATGATAATAATGTCTGTTCGGAAAGGAAAATTATCGATATTTATTCACCGTACTATAATATACGTACTTCGCTTAAAGTGTGTAAAATGTTCAGTTTTGTGCACTTACTCTCCAGTATGGGCCCATATTTAGGCATAGGAAAGAAGGCGAGCCCTTTGCTATATAAAGAATATGTAGAATGATTTTGATTTTGTTAAATTTCCCTTTCTGAACAGACATTACTATCATATAATTAAAAAACAATAAAATTATTTTATTATAAGTAACCGAAACCAACAAAACTGTGTCCTAAGCCTTTTATTAGTCTAAAACCAGTTAAATTCACGTTGCTTTTATCAGGCTAATATATGCGGTTTAGACATCGAACGTACTTCTCAGTGGCGAATTCAAGGGGAAAAAGGCTCAGTCGGCAAATGAACTGCATAGGTACCCAAGAAAGTAATGACCTTTTTTTTTTTTGCTTGTCCCAATAAAAAACATACATTCATATCACAAAAAAAAAAGAAGTAATTACATTATTATTAATCATTTTTTAAATTTTAAAACCGAATTTGGCCTTTTTCTCCACCGCAAATATATACATTTAATCATTCAAAGGCCCTTCTAGCCTAGGGCCCAGTCGGCGATTGCTCATTTATCGACCGTTAAATCAGCCACTGGTACTTTTCCTTTTCTTTTACAGTGTTTACCGCAATACTGTAATGATTTTACCATTGTAAATTCATAATTTATGCATGTTCTTTACTACACAGAAAGATGAAGAGCAATTTGCAAATATTACATACTACAGGGTGGAGAGTAGGTTTAGTTTTAATTTAAATTGTCATGATAAAAATAATTATTATTTAATATAAATAAATGTTTCACTTACACTTCATCATTTGAAGATTTAAAAACGCAATTAGGACCTGGTTTGAGCCCTATTTTAATTTCAATTACATGGAGTAGGAGAAAGAGAGCGTCCAAAAGTAGTATTAAGTAGACCAACGAGTATGCAATCGTGTATGTACAATATATCATTCACAAATACTTCCTAAAATTTGGAAGCGTAGAAACGTTTTCTTACTATCAACATCTACTCAATTTCATCAATGATTATAAATTTATTTAGTACATTTTTATTAGAATTTATCTTCATTTATTTTTTGTAAATTAGTAATTGATTTTAATTTCCCAATTATTTATTTTTATTTCACGTCATATTTTTCAATTTCCTCTTCTTATTTTTTTTTTAAATTAATTTTACGCACAAATTCTGCTATCGATGAATTTATTTATTTTTTAAATAATAATTTCTTTCGGGGCAATATCCAACGCTACATTTAACACACATAATAAGACATTATTACGTGCATAACGTACCGATGCTGTTTCCACATGGGGCATTCGCCATTTTCGGCTGTATCCAAATTATAAACGTACAAATATCCATCGGATGAGGCGACCAATAATCGCAGCACTTTTTGAATTCTGCGTATGGAATACAAAAAAAAAAAAAATCAACCAAAAAGCAAAACAACACTCGTATTAAAAATGCAAACACACGAGCGGTTCGACACACTTGTCGAGCTCATCTAATAATAAATACACGTGCCGCATTCCGCATGTTGATCGGATAGAAATTACTCACACGACTACGGCGCAAACGTTTTTCATTCCTGGATATGGCAAATGAACAGAAACAAAAGCGCGGCCTTGATTAAACACGTCCGTAACCTGAGCCGGTAGGTAATTAGCTGACACGGAGACGGCTTTCGAGAAAAATCCCATCCAAGTTTGCGAATCTTCTAACGGCGGCTTCGGTTTGCTGCCGAAAGATGAAAAAATGATTGGAAAAAAATGTACTTTTTTCGGTGGCAGCGTAAAAAAACGTACGTATGTGTACTCACAGATCTTTAGGTTCTTCTAGACGAAACACGTGCACAGTTTCGGTATTACTGGAGCAACATAGATAGTTTCCGTCCATGCTAAACGCCATACTACATATGGTCACACATCTCTTCATTCCGCGTCGGAATTCGAACAGTTTAGAGCCGTCGTTAACGTTGAATACTCTGATGACGGTGCCCTTTTCACTGGCCGTCGCAATTCTGGTACCTTGGTGGCTGAATGCTAACGCTGCCAATGGACTATCGTGGGCCGCAATCATCGTCTTCGAATGCTAAAGCAAAATTGCGAGTTCCAATTTTAATAACGAGCAACTGTAATTTCGATTCTAAGTGTATTGTCTGAGAGTGAAAAGATGTAATATACTCCACCAGCTGATATGAGTCCCAGCGATATTTGGAGCGGGAGAAAATTTTATTTTTGGATATTGTAGAGATCCCCTCTTTGAGTATAATAAATCATGTTTTCGCTTTAGATGTGGTCCAACTTTTTTTTAACTGAGTTTTTAAAAAAGCGTTTCATATCATTTGTAATCATCTGGCAATTGTTCAACTTTTTGCTATACATATTTACTTAAATATATATCTATATATACGTATGGTACGGTAAAGTCAGGCCCGATCTTGGAAATGCTGATATCCTTGCGAGACCAGAAGGGGTCTCGGAACGTTTTATGGGTACAAGAGTGAAGTTTTTTAAACTGCTTTTAAAGTAATTAAAAAATGAAAAAAAATGACAAATAAAAAAAAAAAAAATAGAGAGCTTTCTGTTTCGCCGATTGCGTATTCAAGAGTGCCTTAATCCGATCAATCATATTTGTTTATTTACCTATTTATTTTACCTATTGTTAACATTTGGGGCCCTGTATTGAAGCATCCTTAAATATGCAATCTACAAAACAGAAAGCTTCCTTTTAGAGTCTATTCTAAGGATTTTTTGCAGATACGCAAAGTACTGTAAAAATTTCAAAATTCATATATGTACGGATGTACTGGTACCCTGGCCCCTCACCAAAATTTATGGTATGAAGCTATGTATTGAAAATGGAAGCATTTTAGTTTGTAACGAACTTTAGGGCGGGCGCAGCTGCACCTTGAAATAGGCCCTGCTTTCTTTGAAATTAATTTTTATATACTCTTTGATAACAATGACTAGTCTCAGTCATGTTCTAAATTTGGAGGATAGGTAGAGGGAATGGAACTTAAGAGCCCTATTGTTTCTGAACTCAATCTCTTTACTGAATAACTGAAAGTTGAGCTCTCAGATGTTGAAGATTTTTTAGTTTTTTGCTAATGTTTCGTGAATGGAGCATTGTTAAAGTGATAATGAACAATGAATACTCATACATTTTCCATAAAAACTCATAGAAAAGGGAGCATCCAATATTAAACTTCTTAAATTTATCAAGGTTGGCAAGTTTAAGTTTACCTTTTATTTCTTACTTTTTAAACAAATTTTTACATTAAATTGAAAATTACTATTTTTTTTTTTTGTCATTTTTTTTTTCATTTTTTAATTACTTTAAAAGCAGTTAAAAAAACTTCTCTCAGCTTATTGTTCAACATCCCTACTCCATTTCCAATTCTAGCGTTCCAGTTCACCCGACAATGGCGCAAAACGAAACTGATAATAAAATGATTTTGTGCCTTCGTAATAACACTGATATGGAAATGCCTCAACTTTCACTGCGCTTTTTATGCAGTCCAATTTTTGAATTTGAAAGTTTTTTTTAAAAGAAGCTCATGAGTTTTCAAACTTTTTAATAACAACGGCACCCTCTAGAAGCCATAAGCTTTCTATATTAATATCATTCAATGCGAAACGTCTCTTCTATCAAATGCTAGAGGGAGACATCCGTCCTATTAATATAGAGATATTTGAAGGTATTCGCTTTTATACAAATTGGGAAGCCCTGGATATGGTGCTATCTTTGAGAGACCCACCTGGGCTGACAAGGATAGTAATAAATCTGAAGCGTGTCTCATAAGAACCGTTACATATCATTTGTATACATGAATTTTGAATTTTTCTTACCCCTCTAAAGGTTCCTAATATGCTATGTTCAAGTGGTTTCCAAAAAGCTCAAGCCGGCATCTCTAGCTCTTGAAATAAGACCGGGTCTCGGAACGTCTGTTTGGTATCTATGATCCAGAGCCTGACAAGGATAGTGGCATATATATATATACATACATATATTTTTTCATCACATCTAGCGCTGGCTCTGGTGAACACTATTCTTGAAAAATTCGAAAAACGTACTTTTTGTTTTTTAGATACATCTCAAAATGGTGGATCACTCAAATTTTGAGATGGTTGTGGAGGTAGGGGGAAAATAATTCAAAATTTTCGTTTTTAATTTCAAATGAAAGAGTGAGTCACGGACACCAACATATCTAAATTTCAGCTCCCCAAGTGCATTTGGAGGGATTTAGCAGAAAACGATTTTTGAGGAAGTTTTGAGTCATGAAATTTCTTGAATTTTCTATATTTCCTCACTAAACTCATCTAGAAAGTTCAAACTTTGTATGTGCGGTTCGTTTGGAACCGGAATACATATGAGCTTTCGAATTAGGATCAAAATAAATCCAAAATGGCGGATCATCAAAATTTGAGTAGAATTTGGAAGCCTAAAATTGGTAAAAATGTAATTAATATGAATTCATATGATTACTGGGGATACGAATTATAATATATGCCGAACTTCACCAACACACATGATTTTGAAGGGGTGAAGGAGGGGTTATCGACCTCAAAATATGACAGGGATATGAGAGGGGTAGAAAATATTTTCTTGTCGTGTTCATATGATAAAATTAGTCCAAGTGACTAACCTATAATGATTATGGCTCAGAACAAAAAATCGAATTTAGGAGGGGAGGAGGAATTACTGAAGGAAACTTCATGAATTTTCCAAATCATCCAAGAATCGTCAATTTTTGTATTGGGATGTAAAAGGATCCAAAATGGCGGATGGTCAAAACTTGAGGATAACTTGAGGAGCCTCAAGTTGCTATAATTTGAAAAATATAGATTCATATGAGTACTGCGTGGCAAGAAATATGAATATATTACTCCTGAGGCGAGTCTCGGATTGATATTACCATATCCAACATTGAGGTTGCCTTTACTTCAGTACATCTCTATATACATATATAATAACCAAAAATTTTGACTTTAACCAGATGATTACAAATGGTCTAAAACACAGATTTGAAGAACCCCTGCCCCCACCTTTCAAAATTAGGCAGGCTATAATAGCTGTCACTTTCAAGTTGAAAACTCAGCTAAAAAGTGATGTCTGTACTTACGAGATTAATGGCATCGAATATTTGAACTTCGCCGATCGTACTCGATCCCGGATACGCCAGGTAGCAATTGTCGCTGTTCGTAGATAGGCTACATAATCCTGCGGAATTAGGTGGCGTATCGCGTATCGTATGCAATACCTTCATATCCCTTATGTTGTGAATATGCAGCGAATCCTCCAGGCATACTACCAACCGCTATATAAACACATCGTACAAAAACATCGCTTAAATGTCAGCTATTCTCCTATACCACGCGTTGGTTACTTCTGCAGCGTATATAATGCACCTACCATGCGGTTCAGCTTCACCGAAAGAATACTGTTCGAGTAACTGTAATTGCATATTTCCGTTCCTTTTTTAAAATGGCAAATTCTTAATTTCCGCGGTGACGACAGACCCACTATGGCAACCAAACTGCTACTAAATAGCCTTTCTACTATGTGTATCTCGTCGAACTCGGCTACAACAATTCAACGAAATCGTTGGTTTATTCGTTAGAATGTTTATTGCTCGTCATGCCCGCTCATTTAGCGCCATCGTACTTACTGGTATTATAGATGGGATCCAACGAATCGACCGAATGCAATGAAAATAATCTGTAACCTGTTTTCGTACCAATGGCCAAGGATCTGAAATCAATAATAACGATTATTATAGGTCGCCATTATACGACTATCGTCAACGTTTCCATTTCCAATACGTCGTAGGGTCGTACGTTCACGCTCGTTTAGATTACACCATCTAAGATTAATTATATTTTATCACCGCGTCGTCGTTCGATTCCTCTACAACGTCACGAAGTCTACGTATTCGATTATGCACACGTCCGTGTTTATCTTTCCGGTACATTTCAATTTTAACAAACAAATCTGCAATGATGGGACATACATCGCGAGATATCATATCCATACGTGAGATTCATCGGCAATGAGAAAATGAGAGGAAAGCAGATTTTGTGTATGCTATATTCGACAAAAGAGACGATAAAATTATGGAGAAAAATTGTACTATATTTTTGTTGCTACTGAAGAATCATTGGGGTCTCGCTGCGGCTAATTGCTATTCAGCAATCAGCAATTGGTTCATTATTATATTTTATGATAAAATTATTCAAGACTAAACAGCCTTGCTTATCTTGAATTTGTATGCTATAGTTGGTTCAAAATAAGAAACGCCAGCGCAAAGAAGTAGTACCTCACTTTGCTATAATGCAAAGCCGAGCCATACAGAATGCTAAAAATATCAAAGTATGTGTATATAATAAAAAAAAAAAAAACTAAGCAGCCATGCCGCATTACTGGAGCTGAGTTTTTAATTGGAGCTTGTTTTGATTTACTAATAACCTTGCTTAACCGTTCATCACTACAGGCCACACACAATACCAAGTCTGAAAACACCTACCCTATCCTTTCCAAAAACATTTAAGAAGTTGAATTTGGCACAAATTTAGTATTTCTTGCCGTGAAATAATCATGTGAACACATATTTCTCAAATTATAACTATTTGAGGGTCCTCAAATTATCTTCAAATCTTGATAATCCGCCATTTTGGATCCATTTTAACTCAAATTTAAGTGGTTACATTCTGGTCACAAACTAATCCTACACACAAAGTTTGACCATTCTAGGCCGATTTGGTGATGAGATATGGAAGATTCATGAAATTTCCTGCAGCAATTTCCCCTCCAAAAGCCGTTTTTTGCTCTAACTCCCCTCCAAAATCACTGAGGAAGCTAAAATCAAAATACGTTTGTCACTTGGGCTCATTTTATCATATGACACAGCAATAAAAAATTTTCGACCCCTCCTGTACCCCCACCACTATTTTAGGTTGATAACCCCGCCTTCCCCCTCCAACATCATGTATGGAAGTGAATTCGGGATATAGTATACAACTTATCCCCAATAACCATATGAATTCATATTAATTACATTTTTACCAACTTGAGGCTCCTCAAGCTCTACTCAAAATTTTGATAATCCGCCATTTTGAATCCATTTTGATCCAAATTCAAGAGGTCATATTGTGGTCACCAACTAACCTCACACACAAAATTTGACCTCTTTAACTTGATTTGGTGGGGAGATATGGAAGATTCAAGAAATTTCATGACTCAAAACTTCCTCAAAAAGCCGTTTTTTGATCCAACTCCTCTCAATATGCACTTAGGAAGCTGAAATTTGGATATGTTAGTATCCGTGACTCACTCCTTCATATGAAATCAAAAACGAAAAATTTGAGCTATTTGCCCTTCTCCAGCCCCCTCAAAATTTAAGTGATCCGCCATTTTGAAATTTATCGAAAAAACAAAAAAACTATTTTTGCGTATTTTCAAGAAGAGTTCCTCACCGAATTTTGAGCGAATTTTATCCACACCCACCTGCGCAAGGCGAGTGACACAAAAAACGCAATTTCCTCAAAAACAGGTTTTTGCTAACTCTCCTCAAAATGCACCCAGGAAGCTGAAATTTGGATATGTTGGTGTCCGTGACTCACTCTTTCAAAATTTTGAGCGAATTTTATGAATACTCGCCGGCACTACGCGTGGGGAAAAAAATATACATACCAAAAAGTTGGACATTTACCAGATGATTACAAATGGTCTGAAACGCAAAGATTTGAAGACCCCACCCACCCCCGATCTTCCCTTCCCAAATCAGGTAGGCTGTAATAGCTACCGTTTTTATTAAAAACTCAGCTAAAAATTAGTGGAAGAAATGAACTGAATAAAAACTGGTTTCAAATATTAATTATTTCAATACAAATAAATAATATAATGCTCAGGGTGGCTGCTAATGTTGAACGTCTCTTCCGCTTTCTCTCTTGACTACTGTAGCCTCTATATAAAATTGCTTTGTTACGCGGGTAGCTGTTGGCGTTTCTTATTTTGAACAGACTATAGAACAGAGTGCAGAATTCCAGCGATTTTCATAGCATTTCATTTTTACCAAACTTTTTTTTTCAATCATTTTATTATTTTTTACTTCAAAATATATGTCACATTTTTAAATGTTTTAGTTTTACGCATTTTCTGCTCAAATTTTTTTATACGTCTCCGATTATTTTTTGAATGACTGAAAAAAATTTAATAATAAAATTTAAAACTTTGAAAAAGGAATTAAAAATCAACGTTATATTTTGTTGATTTTTTTTTTTGAATTTCTATTGCTTTCAGAATTTTCATTTTATTTTTTCTAATTTTCACAAAATACTGGTAACTATTTCAAACATTTTCATTAACAATTTTAAATCAATTTAAAAACTGAAGAATTTCATATTTACGCTTTTCTCTTTTTCAAAAGATATTATCATTTCAGTGTTTGAAAATTTTTTCATTTTCGAATATTTTTTTGAAAATTTCCATTTTTTGGAAAACTCCCCCTTTCCCTTCACTGCAAATGAAATTTATTCATTAATTTTTGAACAATTTTTCACTCCACAAATATATACTTCATCTCCAGTTTTTCTCACCTCGCAAATCATTTATTTCATTTTTAGACATTTTTTACACTTGTGGAAGATTTTTTCATTCTAATCTGCTTTTTGGTGTTTTTGGACTTTCTTCAATTTTCATAATACATTTTGAAGTTCTGGTATATTTTTCACTTCACAAAATTGGACATTTCCTTTCTTTTTCAAAGAAGTAATGTTTTTCGTATTTTTTTTTTGTAGAGAGGAAATAGGGAATAGTATCGAAAAACTTGAAAACGATTTCTTTTTCAAATTCAAAATTCATGTTTTTTTTTAAACTTTTTGGTTCATTTTTAAACTTGGATACATCAATATCACGTATCCTTCATCCCTCCATGAAGGAGATATTTTCAATTTTCAAGCATTTCTTAAATTGTCAAACACTTCGTCGACTTAAAAATTTCTTCCTTTCTAAGAATGTACATTTTTTCGATTTCAGACATTTAAATACTTTTTTTCATTTTTCACTGCAATAATGATCCTTTGCATCAGCTCTCGCTCAGTTTCTCCCTTCGTATTACATGCAGTGGGTAACAATGAGCAAATGAGGCTGAAGACATGGGCTTCACATGATCTTAAGTCAAGTTTTAAAAATTGTTCCGAAATCATTGGTTGATGTCAACATCAATTATTTTGTCAACTCAAAACTCATGGGTTCTGGGCAATGTTTTGAGAATTGCCAAGTTGAGTTTAGAGAAACGTTCTCTCTGAAATTTTCAGAATCACGAGACTTCGAAACTCTGGAGATAAAGTTTAGCCAACTTTTTTGTTGATTCCGAGTCAATATGGAGTTTGGGTCATGTTTTGAGAACTGTTCCGATGTCATAATATGATCGTGGAAACCGTAGAATCATAAAATACTTCAAATTCCAGAATTAAGAGTTGAATCAATTTTTTTGCTGACTCCAGAAGTCAATGTAAGAAAATTTCTCCGCAGTTTAGAAGTCAAAGTTGTGGTCGGGTCAACTGTTTTTGTTGACTCGGTGGTCAATGTAAAGTATAAGCCAAGTTTTGAGAATCCCTCCACAGTCAAAATATCACTATGAAGCCCATCGAATCATTAAAATATCTAAAACTAGAGAGTCGAAGTGGTATAGGAATCAAGTGCTGAGAATTACTCCGTAGCCAAGAGTTGAGGTAAGAATCAATTATTTTGTGGACTCGTAAATGAACGTGGAGCCTGAGTGGGATTTTGGGAGTTGTTCCAAAGTTAAAACATGACTTTGAAAATCATGGAATCACAAACTACCTCCACTCAGGAGTTGAGGGTGGAATCATTTTTTTGTTTGAGTCCAGTATCAATGTAAAGTTTAAGTTAAATATTGAGAATTTCTCCGCTGTCACGATATGAATCCGAAGCTCATCGAATCACAAAATGAACTAAAACTCAAGAGTTGAAGTCGAATCGAAGTCATATTTTCAGAATGGTTTCAAAGTCAAGGATTGAGATCGCTGACTCGGGAGTCAAAGTGGTGATCGGAGTTGGGTTTTTTTGATTGACTCATAAATCAAGGCGGAGTTTGAGTCAAGCTTTGAAAATTGTTCCAGAGTCAAAATATGACTGGTAAAGCCAAGGGATCACAAAAGACTTCAAATCATGGAGTTGAGGCTTGAATAAATTTTTTTGTGGACTTGAAAGCCAATGTGGACTCTTGACTTTTGAGAATCGCTCAAGAATCAATTTTTTTGTCAACTCACAAGCGGAGAATAGCAAATGGAATTTTAGAGGTATTCCCTCAATAAGCTCAGAGTGTGAAACAGATTTTAATCTGACTATATATTCTCGAATTAAAATGAAAATAAATCACAATAACGTTTTCTCGGCAGTTGTATCCGCCTCTGCCCAAAACTGCATTTCTTCCATTCAATAATTTCTCCCCAAAAATATCCAACACGAGATCATCGTATATTAAAACACAGTACATAACGAAAAATAGGGGGATGAGAGACCGAAAACAGGGTAAATTCGACGAGGGTGATTTTTAGGGAAGACAGAACGTATTTTTCAAACTGTCAATTATCACAGAAGTTGGTTGCTTGTCTGTCACTACTCACTACTACCGTTCCTACCCTTGCGTTTCCATCTGTTCGATGGTTGGGTAAACAAAACACCGTGCAGGGCATATGGACTAGTTTTCTTTGTTCTGTTATCAGCACGTCAATACGAATGCTACGTCGAAAAGGTGCACCTTCACACACGATGACGTTTATCGCTGGATTTCGCTTCAGGTTTTTGTTATTGGCGCATTGGCGTCGTCAGCTGATACAACAACTCGAACAATAGCCACTGGGAATGGGATGGCGTATCGGTATCGATGCATACTTGTTTGAAACCCGAAAACATACGACTTATCGAATCGGCCGTGAAACGTGTTTAGTCGTTCTAACGTAGAGGTACGAAAAACGAAAATTCCACCCACCAGTAGTCGAGCGTATTTCTCAACCTTAATTTGCCAGCTGTCGATAAGCAAGAGGTATTCGCGTATAGCCTAAGCCCAAGGTAAAAGCAAACATACGATGATCGTGTTCGAACGTGTTTATGTTCTAGTATTCGGACAGGCGAAGAGGCTCGAGCAGCTGATGTGTGTGAGAGAGAGAGAAAGAGAGGTTAGCATTATGAAACGGGCACGCGGATAACCATCGTGTAATTATGTTATTGTTACATGGCCTCTGATGTATACAAGTAGAGAACGATTATTAATATACGCGCCTCGGCGGCTAGGCGATAGAATGCGCGCGGAATCCGTACAAGGTAAGCGTCGAAGGTCTTTTCGCCATGTCCAGTCCTCCGTTTCTAATATATTCGACCATACGACCACTACACCTTTGGTAATAAATAGTACTCACTTTTTGAAACGATTTTCAACATTCGAAATGCTCAAATGGGTGATTTCGGTGCACATAATATTCGCTGGTGGAGCAACGTTCGAAATTCACCTTCCCCCCTCTTGAAGTGTATATAAAGAGGGAAACCGTTTTCAATGTCACGGCCAACGATATCGCGAATCGCGTTCGAACACACGACGCTACGCCACAGCGTCGCAACTGACACACATAAAAATGCACCAATCGATTACGAACGATTGCGAAAAATCACGTCGTCCGATGTTCGCGCTATCATAACACATTGTTTACTCTAATCGCGCGATTCTGCGAAAAAGAAGAGAAAAACGTTATCTATAAATATTAAACGCAATTATATTAAACATTAACACAAAGATTAACCAATTATCAGAACCGGTTTGTCAACGAACACAAAAGCACCGTGTTTACAAATTAAGGTCAAAGTTTTCATAACTTTTTATTCCAACAACGTTTCTCCAAATCCGCTGATCGAATCGAACTACCTATCTCACACCTGTCGGGTAGTCATTTTCGCCCATCTGCCCAAATCTCGTACCTTCGATCCCCTCTCTAGAAGAAACGAGCATTAGTATGTTCTTTTCACACCACAGTATCCTTTGTCCTTGAGAAAAAGGCGACGATAAGCTGTAGGGTGGAAATTCGTAGGCTAGTCGCTAAATTCAATCGTAATCAGCGGATTCAGGAGATCTGAGATCTTAGAAATTCGTCTATTTACAAACCGGATTCTGATTTCCTGCCGTATAAAACTCAACTTCGTTAACCACCATGTACGCCATTGAGAGCGAAAGATTCACAATATTAAGAAAAATTTAAGCAACGATTAAATGACGAAAATTACACTCGATTAAAAAAACTCGATTCAGCATTTCGACGAGACCGTTGTAGCGAAAAATGGGATAAAATATTACGGGAAAAATCGAGCGTAACGATACGACCTTTCGAAATGCACATACGAACGCAACTAGCTGGGTGAAAATCTCCACTCGCTAGCACAAGCAGGAAAAAGCCCGCCAGAATCGATACGATACGAAGGACCGCGAACGCGGTGCACTACCGCAATAGAACGTTTGAATTTTCGCGAATAGTATTAATTTGAAGAAACCCCCAATAAACCTCTAGTCAACAAGTGCACCAAACACAAACTGAATAGCAAAATTAGAGTTAAAATATGCACGAGTCGCGAACGCGAACATGTTTGAAAAAGCCTCGAACAAGATCTCGTCACGTTCGCGTAACCGAGTTAATTTAAATACGAACTTGTCTCGGCAAGATTCATCCGACAGTGAGTTAAATTACGCGTACTCAAAATCGCTGGTCGTTCTTTTTCGATAATACAGCCAAATGTACGAAACTGTTATAATTCAATACGTACATACGAACAGTACTCGAGTTTCTCCCGATACGTATACATCTTCAAGGATACGCACGCCGATCTCATCGAACGACGTTTAATTACATCATACAAATGACCATGTCCAGCTATCGTGTAAACACTGTCAGATAACTACGATGGTGGTACTCTAGATGGGAAAAGTCATCGACGAGATTCGCCAATATCGCTATTTGCGACTTACTGCTGATGTTTTAATTACGATGGTTAATCTAATGGTGTTGTAATGTTGCGTAGAATTGTCGAATTTAAAACAAAACACTGAGAATCAGGAATTTACGGTGCGAGAGTTGAACTGGTTGCACAAACAAAGCAAATTATTTGATATATAGATTCAACGCTGATAGTAATTTTGTACTGTTCAGGGGTTATAAACTTTCGTCAAAAAAGCTCCTTGATAGGTTTATCAAAGCAGTTGATATCATTGATAAGACAAACTTACAAATAATAGTGTACATCTAATTTCCTCAATTAAGTTTTACTCTAGTCAACTTCGGTCGTAAACATTCCAAAGAGGTGTCCAAATAATGAGCATTATTGAAATGATATATATATAAAGGCCAAAAACATCATAATGAAAGAGATTTCGATATGAAATTCCCATTGAAAGAAATACAACGCACTTTATCAACAACAAAACATAGTCGATGGTACTTACGTGCAATCTTGATTAAAATCAACATAATAAATTTCATTGGAGTTCGCCGAGTCAGTGTTCATTAGTATTTATATTAAAAAATTAAAAAAGGAACATGTCAACGTTAGGTTTAAATAAAATAGTTTTCACAAAGAACCACAATTATTGTTTCTAGCAATGCACACAAAGTCCTTGAAATTTGCGTCTCATTTTCAATTTTAAATTGGATCAGCTGTTTCGAATAATGAAACACCAACAAAAATGACGCCAACACAACAAAGTTACCAAAAAAATAGTCGATTTTCCATATTTCAAAGCGATTATTTCATCGAAAAGCGAAGCAATTTGAAAGACATATTGCGGTAAAAAAAAATTCTTAATAAATTATTCATTTCAATTAATAAATATAAATTTTAAACTCTCTACATAAAAAAACATAGAAATGTAAAAATTTGATAAGAAATAGTTTCCATTAGCATTATAAAGTATCGCAACACTGACTACTGCGCAGTTGTTGATTTCATTTTTCGTACGTTTGAATCTCGAGCGAATGTCGTTTGCAATATTTTCTCGAAAATAACGTAATTACGAGTTATTTCTCTATTTTCACTTTACATTATCATGATTCATACTGTCTTGGTCTCTTGGTTTCTCGTTTCGAAATTTTGAAAATGCTGTGCAAAAATTGACAATTTAGCAACACTCTCAATATTTTCATTAAGTTAAACAAGCATAAAGCCTACGAAATAGTTACGGAATGATCGAATTAATTAAAACTTAAAATATTGTTAATTTTAGGACATTTATGATTTTAGTTTAAAAAAATTAAAATAAATTCACCGAAGTTGCACATTCTTACGTTGGTATTGATGAATCAAAGGTTAAACAATTGAAAATGCATACAAACAAATTTCCCAAAACGTTATAATTTTTATTTGCATTAATTTAGTCGAGTAAGAAGTTCAGAACATATTTGGATTCAACTATTCAAGCAGTGAAAAAATCTGTTTTTTAATATTATTTGAAAATTATATTGATATAAATTAAAATATATAATGTTTAATATATGTACTTCAAAGATGAATGAATTAAATTGGAAAATATAGTTATACCTGCATATTCCATAGAAGAATGAAATGCAAATCGGAAGCAGCGCATTTTCTACATATGGTACAAGAGCATTTACACATATTAAGAAAAAAATTAATCGTTCACAAAATAAATTATATATCATACATAAATAATGAATAAATAATAAAGATATACTTCTACTTTAGAATCATTATTCAGATCATTAAAAATTGTAATTTTACTTTTAAATAAATTGTTACCTTGTATTTATTATAATTGAACTAAAAACAAATTCGCTGAGAAAATTATTTATAACTTAGAAAACTTTGAACAAATTGCTCTTTATTTTTAAGAAAAAAAAAAATAATAATAATGTTAGACAAGGAATTTAAAAAAATTATCACCTTTCTCAGGAATGCCGAAATTGAAAAAAACAACTATAATGATAAAACAAAAGAATAAATGATATAAAAACAAAAACAACGGTTTTATAGTAAATTTGTTATCTGTCTTGGAAAAATGTTTTTTTTAAATCATAAATTAGATGATTCTACGATTGCTTCTAAGGACAACTTGGATTTTCTAATTCACTATCACAAACACCTGTTAATTTATTAAAAATAACTTCAATTAGACCACAATCCATTAGCAATACCACATACCTACATATTGCATGCATTAATCAATAAATATAGATTAGAATTTTGTATTTAGTTGGATGAATTAAAATTTTTCACATAAAAAATTTCCTCTCTTCAATTTTCATTATTTTCATTTACAAACTGCAGAACTAGGTGCAAATATTCAATTTTGAATGCAATGCAGATTAAAAGATATACTGTAAGTCTGCAATGACACGCTTACGTGAAGTGATTCTATTACTCCGAACAATTATTAGACGATAATCTTTTGTCGTTGATAAGTAGTTCACTCGATACATTAATTAATATTTATGTATATCATAAGATAGGAAATACTCAAAATATATTACTACTCTTTGGTGTTGTTTCGTTGCCCAATAAATCTTCGCGAAGGTCCTGTAACTGAATCCTTTTATTTACGAGGAAAAATAATATAAAAATTATTAATAATTGAGAAAAAAAATCAATAAAATATTATTGAAAAAATGTTTTAAAAATTTCAATTTCATAGCGTTGGATGGCCGCAAAAATATCAATATTTTCAATAAACATTCCACGGCAGATGAAATTTAAAAAAATCTCATTTAATATGTACCATTTCACAGGGAATTTCTGTACATTTTTAAGAAATTATTTGCGTTTAGCGTTAATGTTTTCAATTGATATTTTGGGATATCCAACACTACATTAATTATAAATACAGCGAAGTATTATTATAAGTATATAACATACAGATGCTGCCCCAAAATGGTGCATTGGCCGTTTTTATCTGTACTCAAATCATAAGCGTGAAGATATCTGTCTTGTGAAGCTACTAATAACCGCAGCACACCTTGGATTCTACAAACACATAATAAAGAAAAAAAATTTAAAATAATTAAAACACAGAAAGTTATTCTTATTGCAAGTTAAAAGTAAACATTTATATATTAAATTACTAATAGGTTGCATGCATTAGCGTAATTTACACTAAAAGTTTGATAATTATAACCATGCAATATTTTACTGACATGACTAGAGCGCAAATGGTTTTAATTCCTGCATTCCCCAGATGAACAGAAAGAATGGGACGTTCTTGAGTGAAGACCTCCGTAACCTGAGCCGGAAGAAAATTAACAGCTGAAAGTGAGAAGGCTTTGAAGATGGATTCCATCACAGATGATGAATATTCTAAGGGCAGTTTCTGTTTGCTATGAAAAGTAGAATTAGAAGATACATCGTAGACTTCCAATCTGTAAGGTTTACGTATATATACAAATACTCACGAATACTCAGGTTCATCTAACTTGAACACATGCACTGTTTCGGTATTACTGGAACAACACAGATAACTTCCATCCATGCTAAATGTCATGCTGCATATAGTCACGCACCTCCTCATTCCGCGTCGAAATTCAAATAATTTAGAACCATCACATACGCTGAATACTCTGATGACGGTGCCCTTTTCACTGGCCGTCGCAATTCTGGTACCTTGGTGGCTGAACGCTAACGCTGCCAATGAACTGTTGTGGGCCATGATTATTTTTTTAGAAATCTAAAGCAAGCAGCGGTTACTAAAGCTATGAAGATGCAATTGACACACCTTTATGATCATACTTACGAGATTAAGGGCATCAAATATTTGTACCTCGCCCACCATAGTCGATCCGGGGTACGCCAGATAGCAATTATTGCTGCTCATTGATAGGCTACATAATCCGGCCGAATTTGGGGGCATATATTTTATTGAATGCATTGCCTTCGTATTTCTTGAGTTGTGAATATGTATCGCATCTTTTAAACATACTACGAATCGCTGTAAATATTATAGTTGAAAAAATATTTCCAAAATGTGTACTTTTTCTCTTCAGGTTATTTTTCTAGATTCTAGGACATTACTTTTACTTACCTTCCAACCCACCTTCACTGAAAGAATATCGTTTGAATAATTGTGGATACATTTCTCTATTCCTTTTTCAGCATTGAAAATTCTCAACTTACGAGGAGAGGTTCGCTCGACTATGGCCAAAAAAGGTTTTTCGATAAACCTTTCCACTATGTGTACCTCGTCGAACTCATCTAGGACAAAAAGAAATTGCTCATTTCATGCTGTTTCATGGACGATTTTTTTCTCTAAAATTCCCTCATCAGCATTACTTACAGGAATTATAGATAGGACTCAACGAATCCACAGAATTTAATTTAAATACGGTGAAACCTTTTTTATAACCAATAGCCAATGATCTGAAACCAAATTATTACTTGTTATACATCAAGATTATTGTATCATTTTTTTCTACATAGAGCAAATTACATGAAATATAGATTTTTCTAAATATTAAGGTCACAACTTTTCATTTAAAAGCTCATAATGACACATTAGCGATTCAAGCATAATATAACTGAAGAGATGATCTTTTAACATTATTTACAAGAAATATCCTGTCATTACAAGCATTCCTTGTATATTTGAATCGTACGCCTTTAAAGTAATTTTAAACACCTTAATGATAAATAAGAGACACAAAACATATATCAAATAATGTACTTACGTTGAATCTTGATTCAAACCAACATGATAAATTTCATCGAAGTTTGCTGCGTTAGTGTTCATTAGTATACAAATTAAGAAACTAAAAAAAGTGCTTGTCAACATTAAATTCAAATGGAATAATTGAAAAAAAAGGAAAAACGCACAAAAACGGCAAACAGAATGTTTACTGTCTCTTAGCTGCTTTTCAAATGCCAAGTTTTTAAAAATTGCGCCTTCTTTATAATTTAATAAGATTTCGCTCTATGAGCAAAATCCTAAAAAAGAACTAGCTGTTTAAATGCAGATGTGACTGTAACAAGCATGTTATATCCTGTTTCAACAATAAACTAAGCACTTCTTGTCAAAAATATGTTTTTACGTTTTATTGCGCAAAAAACATATTCTACGCATAGTTCATGACACATTTATGAAATTCAGCGTAGAATATCAGCAATATTTTCAAAGAATATTCATCTCGATTAAACCTTAATTCAAAGTGTAGTATCGTTGTCATGTGTAGTTCAGATGTGAGAGTGACTGACAGTGGAATGTTACCAGAAATTCTTCTGAGGGAGAGTAAGGTTTTTGCAAGAACATTATTTCGCAATTTCAAACATAATATCATGCTTGGTGATGAAAAATTTTTCAATTCATAAATAAATTTAAGTGTGTATTTCTAAGCAACAAATGTAATTACTTCCAAAATTTAAATGAAATTCTGTTCGCAATTTGTTCATACTGTTATACCCCTACTCCATCATAGGAAATATCTAGGAAATTGATACACTAACGTTTTTACTTAAAATAAAAGAAATATAATATTATAATAATTGTACTATAATACATATAATACCGTGCGTCCAAGTGATTCGGGTACAATTAGCGAAAAAATCTCTTTTCCAATTATTTAAATTTTATTTTTTAAATGCAGAGAAATTGTAATGCAGTTGAAATGAATTTATCAGCCTTGAAATTTTTTAAAGTAATTTTAAAAATAATTTCTGATTTAGAAATTGTAGTTTAAATTTTATTATGCTATCAACATATTGAGATTTTAGGGCTGATTGAACCCCAATCACTTAGAGACACGGTATATTTCGTGAAATTTGCAGCTACGAATCAGCTGTTTTTAAATTTTAACATTGATACCAACCAAGGGGTATGGCAAAGTGGCAGTCATGAACTTCATGAGTGTATAATTATTCTGAATTAAAATAATTATATTTTTTACTCTTTGCAAGTTTTAAGATGTTAATGTGAACTGATTATTATTTATTACAAATCTTTCGGTTCAAAAAATGTGATCAACTTTATAATATCAATGAAGAAGTTTTAAAAAGATAATTAATATTGGGAGAGCATGAAATTGCTGAAAAGATGAAAAAAATAATATTCATTTATTTTTTTTACATGTAAAGGAGGGCAAATGTGAAGGTTGTTTAAATTTTTTGCGTAAATAGCGTAATTACAAGTAATCTCTCTAGTTTTACTCTCGTTTACTTATTTCCTCGCTGAACCTTAACCTTGGCCGCAGGCGCGTAATCAAGTTCGCGTTTAAACTTCGAATTTATTGATATTTTTCAGTATTCAATGATGTTGATGTAGGACGAGGGTTTATTTAATTTAAGATGATTAAAAAAACTATTATAAATTTCAAGTTTCGTATCTTTAAAATCCATTTCTTAATATGAAGTGATCTTGACTACTCTTTTGAATACTTAATCTCACGTTTCACATTCCGCAGAATCTGCATTGCGGTGCATTTTTAATTTTATTGTAAAATTTTCGAGTTACCATTTTTTCATAAAATCCAATTGTTACCATTACTTTAAGTAAAAGGGTAGGTAAATTCATAATTTGAAATTTTTCAAGATTGCTTGTGGAAATATTTTAAGGAAATGTTTTATTGTAGTTTTCCAAAATGACGACTAATTGGATGATGAATAAAAGACTTAAGAATAAGCCGTACGTACCTACAGAAGCTGAACATATTGCGAATATATTCACTCATGCGGTAAGTAAGCTGTATCATTAATTTAACATATACTTCATTAAATAATTTCTTTTTTCCAATATTTTTTTTTATGTAGGCTATGGTCCCCGTGGCTATCATAGCTACCATAACTTTAATGGTAAAAGCGACTACTACAAACTTATTTTTCATCGCCTTAATGTACGGATCAAATTTAATCGTATTATTCGCAATTTCGGCTGCTTTCCATACCGCTTTTTATTTCAACGATGACGTGTAAGTCACTACCTTGAATTGTATCATTTTAGAACTAACAAAAATGTATTAATTGTCTTAAATATTGTTTTAGGAGACTGATTGAGCAGCTCAGAAAATCGGATCGTGCAATTATTTATATATTTATTGCTGCTTGTTACGCACCATGGCTGATGTTGGTGCCTCTTCCGGAAGAACAAATATTTTCAAATTTACAATGGCTCATGTGGATACTGGCGGGTCTTGGAGTTTTATTTGAATTGGTCTGTACATGTAGTGATAATTTAACAGCCAATACATACGTTTTTTAGGTTGAGAATTTATATCAATTTGTGTTTATTTTCCAGACATGTAGCAGACGATTTCCAATATTAGGAATTGCTTGTTATGTAATATATGGAGTACTTCCTGCCATTTTTCTTGAATATCAAGTGAGTTTGGAAGTAGTTTTCAAACAATTATTTTAATTGTTCGATACAATTTTTTAAATAATTAATTTTTTCAGATGAATTTTCCTGGAATCTCAGAACTTAAGTTATCCGGTGCCCTATATCTAATAGGGGTTGGGTTTTACAGAAGTGATGGTATTGTGCCGTTTGCCCATGCCATATGGCATATATGTGTGATTTTAGGTGCTGCCATACATTATTTGGCTGTTTTAAATCATTTTTATTCTACTGGAAATGAAGAATCTGTGTCTAAATTTAGTGAATTTTGAATCGCGAAACATGTTTTAATGTTTTCCACCTATTAATTGTTGCCTTATTGTAAGTTAATTTATGTCTTGATTGTTGGATTTTCGTTTTCATTTATGTACGTGTTTAAGAAAATGAATGTTTCGAAATGATTAGGTGAAGTAACCTAATTTAGAATCTGAATGACGAACGAAGTTTGAACTGTTTCATTTGGTAGCGATTAATTTCGCTTTAATCTAGTCTACCATAGTTGATAAGTTTATTTATCGAGATGTTGTCTCGTTTTCCTTCCCCCTTTTTTTCGTTGTTATTGAGCACTCCATTACAGTTCTACAATTGCTCACGCATTTCGACATTTTATTATGACTTAATGACTGAAATAGAAAAAATAGTCAGAAAATTAAGTTATCAATGAATAGAGATATGCTTGGAATTTTGTGCTGATAATTTAGATTGATTTTTCTATTCACTTCCTTCTTCAGCTTATCTCTACCGTTTATCACTTACACTGTATACGTGGATTTCAAAGATAATTCATTCATCTGTTGAAGAAAAAATCATTATTTGATAGTAAATTTATTTAAAAAAAATATGGTATTGTGATATTGCAATTTACTATTCAGAATGTAGAAACGTTCTTAATTGATTGAAGTTTATTTAAAATTTTTTGGCATTCGTCTTCCAATGTGGTAATTAATGAAACGTTTGATACCGGAAATATGACTTTATTTGCTTAAATTTTAAAATATTATATCACAGCATTGAAGTAGTATAAAATTAATAATTGATCTACAACAAAAGATATTCATGCACTAGTTCAAGTTCCCCTTATTATACTACTTTATCACACCTTTGGAATAATATTAAGAAATACCTTTTGATGTTCATCGTTTTAAATATAGTAACATTCTGCCTTTTGAAATGTATTTTAATAAGAATAGAAAAAATTGTGATATATTTATCTTCCTTTACTTGTAACATTATACGAGCAACTTTAAAAAAATAAATATTTATTGCTGTTGAATACTCCGAATTTTTACAAGGGAGATATTTGCTTTTTTTTATTCGCCAACATACTTCGGTGAACGTTTATTCAGGAACGCTTCTAAGCCTTCCAATCTATCTTTCGTGGGAATAACTTGAGCATAACACATTTCTTCTATTGCACAGCCAGCATTTAAATCAACTTGTAATCCCTTATTAATCGCTGTTTTAGCCATTTTAATTCCCACGGGCCCGTTGGGTAAAATTTCTTGAGAAACTTGTAAAGCTTTTTCGTAAGCAGTGTCAGCATTTTCGTTTTGTACGACAACGTGATTCAAAACACCATATTTTTGAGCGGTATGAGCATCAATAATACGAGCGGTAAATATCAATTCCTTGGCTATCGAAGGTCCAACAATTCGAGGCAGTCTTTGAGTCCCTCCGGCTCCGGGAATAATAGCCAACTTGGTCTCAACTAAACCGAATTTAGCGTTGGTAGAAGCTACTCTGATATCACAGGCTAAAGCA
This sequence comes from Phenacoccus solenopsis, assembly GCA_009761765.1. NCBI lineage: Eukaryota > Metazoa > Arthropoda > Insecta > Hemiptera > Pseudococcidae > Phenacoccus > Phenacoccus solenopsis. Next base: position 48,922,420 of record CM019753.1, read on the forward strand.
ATTTCAAAACCACCACCAAGGGCGAATCCGTCAATGGCGGCGATAACTGGAATAGGAGTGGCTTCGATTTGATTGGTTAGTGCTCGAAATTTACACACAGTTTGATAGGTTTCAGTCGGCGATAGAGTGATACGCTCTTTCAGATCAGCACCGGAACAAAATATCCCAGGTGTTTGACTGCGAAGAATAACTACCTTGACGTTTGTATCGAAACTAACACTTTCAAATGTTTGCGAGAGCTCTTTCATCAGATTTCTATTCACTGCATTTTTTACCGATGGTCTGTTTAATGAAATTACATAAATACCCGTATTCTTACCTGATAGTATATCTAATTTTACATCATTTAAGTTACCGCAGTGCGTAGAAAGAGAATTTATCTTAATTTTATAAATTCGAGAAAGCACGGTTTTTTTAAACATTTTACAATATTACTGGACACTGAATATCGAATTTTCTACTTCATAGAGGTGTAGATGTGGAATTATGGAATTTAAACTTGCAACTGTTAAGTACTCATCCTATTCGAATCAATTTTTACGCACAACATCAAAGTTTACCAAAGTTTACTTAATTTTTTATTGTTGAAAAATTTATGATCAACTAACTGATAAGAAAAACATGATAACGAAACAAGTGTGCGCGCATGCGCAAAAAGAGCTATGCATGTACACGTGTTTTGTTCAGTTCTGGTTCAACTTTGTGTTTCGCTTACTTATTCTTATTCGTTATTCCATTTAAATAATGTTAATATAATTTTGCCTTCATCTTTCGTATAGTTTTTTTTTCTACTATGGAACCTACTGATCAAAATATTACAGACGACCCTTTCGCTTACTTAGATCGAAATCGATTTACATCGGAAAAGTTTAAAATAGAGATACGCGGATTACCGAAATTCTATGGGCTTAATGTAAGATTTTTCAACAAACGAATTCCTGTTTCATTCTTTTCGTAATTCTGCATAATGTCTCTTAGGAATTCAAGAAACTTTTGAATAGTAAGCTCCAACTCAATGCTTGTAAAATTAAACCCCCAAAACGACGAAGTGAATGGTTGTACGCATGTTTTCGTACAGAAGAAGATAGAGAAGCAGCTATTGCTAAACTCTCGGGATACGTGTGGAAAAATAAAAAATTGACCGCTCATGTTGGTATTTCAATCTACTTTGAAAGTAGTAGTATGATTCCAAGTGTATTAAAATTCCAAATACATTCTAGGCTGCATCTGCGGTACCGGATCCATTGGTACAGAAACGAAATGATGCCCAAAGTAGAGTTAGTAAAAAAAACAAAATCGACCCAAATTTATCTCCAGATGAGTTACTCAAATTAAGTACAGTTCCTCTATGGAATGTACCCTATGAAGAACAGGTATCAGAAATGCGAGAAAAATTATTGATATTTGCATTTTTTTTATTGGTGATCGAAGTGGTGAATGGTTTTTTTTTTCAGTTGGCTGTGAAAATGAAAAATATGAAGACAATTTTGGAAGAACTTTCCAGAGAATTATTACGTGATAATAAATTTAATAAGACAGTCGATTTTCTGGAGGAACGTTGTAAAAAAAATAACGGTTTAGTTTGCGAATTATCTGACATCAGACACGTCCCTTTTGAAGAATTTCAACATGGATACAGAAATAAATGCGAATTTAGCATAGGTAGTATTTTTTGTTGTATAATTACAATTTCTATACTCGTAAAATCACTCATTCCTTCGTATAGGAATGAACGAAGAAACAGGTTTGAAAACTATTGGATTCCGATTTGGAGCTTACGTTGATGGATCCACAAATATTGGTTCGATTAATAATCTACCTCATGTTCCAGAACGAATGAAGCAAGTTGTGAATGTACGATTGATTCTCGTTTTTAATCTTAACTTGAAGACAGTTGTTTAAAATATTGTATTTCAGGTGACTGAAATTTTCATTCGTAAATCAAATCTAAATACTTATAATGCAGAAGATCATAGCGGATTTTGGAAGCAGGTTACTGTTCGATTGGGAGTAAATACTGGCGAATTAATGGTGGTGATCGGTGGCAATGTGGAATCTATTACTAGTGATCAATTGCATCAAGTTAAAAAAGATATCGTAATTTTTTTTGAGAGTGAAGAAGGTAATAGCTGTAATGTGACATCGCTGTACTTTCAGAATACTTCCACGAAGTAGGTATTCTATTTTTTTCATCTTTTGTCCATACAGCTGTCCTACAAATTGATTTTTGCTTTCAGATCAAAGAATTTCGACGAAAAATCATTAGAATTGCTTCTTGGGGCAGCCACCATTACTGAAGAATTATGTGGTTTGAAGTTTTCCATATCACCATTTTCATTCTTTCAAATACACACCGCAGCAGCAGAGATACTTTTTAGTTCTGTTGCCGAATTAATACCATCTTCGAAGAATGTTACCATGCTAGATATATGTTGTGGAACCGGTTCAATAGGCTTGTGCTTATCAAAAGTAAGTTATTTTGTTTCAGTCTTCATTTTATTGAAACTCACGTTGTCACCTCATTATTCCTAGAAATGTGATCAAATACTTGGCATCGAATCAGAACCGGCAGCTGTCGAAAACGCGAAAAAAAATTGCACTCAAAATGGTATTGAAAATTGCTCATTTTATCATGGCAAAGCAGAAGAAATTTTACCTTCGGTTATATATAAAGCTAAACACGATGATATTATTGCCGTTGTTGATCCACCGAGAGCAGGCTTACGTATGTATTTTTCATCTCATTGAGGCCAATGAACTATTAAATTTAATTACTTGATTACTTTATTTGATAATTTAGTTAATTAGATACAATGAAAAAAAAACTAATACCAATACATTTGTTGTGTAGATAAAAAAGCTATCACGCAGTTGAGACGTACGAGCAAAATCAAAAAACTCATTTATCTGTCATGCAATCCCAAAGCAGCACTTCAAAATTTTATCGATTTCGGAAGACGTCCATCTAAAACACTTTTAGGCAGTCAGTTCTTCCCGGTGAAGGCGATACCAGTTGATAATTTTCCTTACACAAATCATTGCGAGTTAATTCTGTACTTTGAACGATACGATAATCAATCAGCAGAAGTTTGCGAAGAAGAAAACGTAACGAAAGATAGTTCATCCACGCCTGTTTTCAAACAAGAAAGTAATACGTCAGATATATCGATGGAAGTTTGTAAGGAAGAAAATAAAGATTAATGAAATATAATCTTTTTATTTATTTGTATCGCTTCTGCTTGAAAATATAATTGTTACGTTGGAATTACATTATATTTCAATGAAACTTACAAACATTATTACATAATGTGTTCGTACACCTAAGTAATTCTGGTATCTAAGCAAAAAACGCTACAATTTAAATTGCACGCAGCGCAAAACATAAGATGGAAATTTAAAGAAAACCATTTATTTGTATTCATCTACTAAACATTTTATAAATGTAAAAACATCGAATTATTCGTATATATCTTCTCTATCGGCAACGTACTGTACAATATCTTTTGGCGTCATTAATTTATCGGCGTGCTGATCCGGAATCTCGAAACCTAGAGAACATCAAATATATCAACGAATTATATTACAGGCTAAACTAAATCGAAGTAATACTAGACATACCAAATTCGTCTTCCATCGCCATAATAACTTCTACATGATCCAATGAATCTAAGCCAAGATCATTTACAAAATGCGAGTCGAGCGTGAGCTGAAATCAAATGTAATATTGAAATATTCAGAAACACATCTACTTAATCGTGTACGCTTTACTTTGTCGCAGAAAAACCATGTAGTATATAATATTAACCGACATAAATACAAATATACCTTCTCCGGGTCAACTTTATCATACAGACGTAGAACTAACATTACTCTCTGTCTAATAAAATCAAATGTGAGAGGATTTTTAACTGAATATCCACGAATCGGTGTATACAAATAGTTCGTCTGCAACAAAATAAAAACGATACTGTCGTAAATACGAAGTTAAATACCTTGTCAGCCGATATTTGGTCATACGCTTTGCACACTTTTAAAACCCTTTCCTCAACTTCAGCTAAAGTGGTTCGATTCCAAGGTGGCCTATCACGATTGCTGATCCATCTAAGCTGTTCATGTAAGTAGGACTGTTGGCCAAAATAAAATGCGATAAAGTTGATAAAGAATAACGGAGGTAACAATTGATACATGTTTTTCATCGAACATAGAGCTAAGAGACTAAATTTTTAACTGAACCCACCAAACAATTCCGACACATCGCTTGTGAAGTACTTTAGCTTCAAATGCATACTATGTGTTTTTAAATGTGTTACGAAAAATAATTAATTAACTATGAATAATGTACCTATTGGAAGTTATAATATAGTACCTTATTTGGGAGAATGTGACTTCGAAGTCTGTAATTATGGATATCTGCTAAAGAAGACTTATATCTAAAAACTAAGGCAATGGGTGATCTCTTGTTGATTTGTGTAACGACATTGTTGAAGATTGGTAAACGTACACGTTTAAGAATTAAAGACATGTTTCTGATGCACTATTTCACATCTATTATAAAAATTTAATATGATTTATAGAAACATTTTTCTATTATTGTAGAAATTACGCGATTTAATCACTACGGTACGGTCCTTTCGTAGTAATTTGAAGAACAAAGACAGGGTTGCATTTTTTCCAACAAATTTGGAATCGGTTATATTGTAATTTTTGAAGGACAACAAAAAGTTTTAAACATAACATTTTTTTTAGGTTGCTATTCAAAACAAATGAGTTTTTTCATGTTATACATTATATTTCATACTTTTTATACCTGAAATATTTGAATTTTCTTTTGTAATTTTCATTAAAATGGAACAAAATGAAATGAAAAAAAAAAATGAAAAAATATGTTTTTTCAGAGATTTTATGTTGGTCTTGTTGGTACACCTCACATTTATCAGTGCATCCATTCCATCCGAGTGCAGTGTATCTACTTGCCACAACAAAAATTAATTTTTAATTTACTTTCTTGAATCTTGATTAGTTGAAGTTTGATGTGTAGTAGGTAGTGATAATGATAGATAATCTGTTTGTTTTAATTATTGAGTTATTTTATTTCAATAAAGTTATAAATAGAGTTATAGAATAGATCCCAAACCGCTCCTTATAATGAGAACTGGACTGAGCATTTGATAATTATGGGAATATGATTAACGTCTTTGTGTAAGATTACTATCATCGAAGCCCACGAAAACTTGGAAGATGTTTCGCAACAGAAATTGGTTCAGCAAAAATATCTGGAAACCTAAAAATCCTCATTCATTGGAACACTTGAAGTAAGAAAAATTCAAAATTGAGTCATCGGATGAATAATTTATATGAGTAGTCTATCCATCTTGAAAACATTTTTTGACCCTCAGATTTTCTTGAATCATATTGTCATCTTATATTTTCTTACACGCTTAAATTTGTTTTTAAATTATTTTCTTACATTTGTGCAATATTCTAGGTACTTGTATAATGTATTATCAAAAAACCAAACCGTATCTGAAGGTAACCGAGGCTTACTTGTTGAAACTCTACGCTCTATAGCCGAAATCCTAATTTGGGGAGATCAAAATGATAGCAGTGTTTTTGAGTTCGTTGTATAATATAACTTATAATAAGATTTCAATATTTATGGTATTGTCATTTTCTCTCGTTCATTTACAGCTTCTTTCTCGAAAAAAATATGTTATCCTTTTTCTTGAAAATACTCAAACAAAAGTGCGGTAGTTACGTTTGTGTTCAGTTATTACAAACATTAAATATACTCTTCGAAAATATACGCAATGAAACATCACTGTGTGAGTATTAGAATTACGATAGTCTTGATTAATTTTTATTGCAAATTTTCTAATTCTTGAAAATTAATACTTGCAGATTATTTATTGAGTAATAATCACGTTAATTCGATAATCGTGCATAAATTCGATTTTTCCGATGAAGAAGTAATGGCCTACTACATATCTTTTTTGAAAACATTATCTTTGAAACTGAACTGTCATACAGTACATTTCTTTTATAATGAGGTTGGTAATTCGAATTTAATTTCATTGAAAGAACAGTATTTAATTTAATGAAGTAATCTTTCAGCATACTAATGATTTCCCTTTATACACGGAAGCAATAAAATTTTTCAACCATCCGGAATCGATGGTACGAATTGCTGTTAGAACGCTAACACTGAATGTTTATAAAGTAGAAGATAAATCGATGTTGAAATTTATAAGAAATAAAACAGCTGCTCCGTATTTCTCGAATTTAGTTTGGTTCATCGGTAATCATATATTGGAGTTGGATTCGTGCATACACAATGATCTTAAGTAAGTAATATTTCTCCAAATGCAATCTTTTCAGATTTATTTGTTCCTTTTTTTAAAATTAAAAATTTACATCGAAAAATCCGCGATCTCAAATTCATCACCTACGTATATGCGGGTGTATGTATGTATTTAATATGTATGTATGTATGCATGTATGAATAATTATTTTAATTAATCATTTACAGTCAACTAGTTGGACAAAACCGTCTTTCCGATTTAGTTGCCGAGCATCTTGATCATTTGCATTACTTAAATGACATATTATGTTTAAATATTGAAGATTTGAATATCGTGCTTATCCAACACTTGCTCAATAAATTGCTCATACCGTTGTATATAATGTCCTTGTTACCTTTGAAAACTACTTTATTCTCCGTCCAGGTATGGTAATCGACAAATCAAACATTATGAAGAAAGACTTTTTATTTACAATATTATTTCTTTCGCAGAGCGAAAAACAAGCTCATATAAGTTCCTCGTTGTCTTTATTTTTGCTGTCGCAAGTTTTCCTCATCATACGAGAAAAACAATTGGTTAACACGTTGGCTAAAATATTACTCAAAGGGACGCCAGATAATATGAAATCCGAACATTCTACTCATGACGAAAATATGGTCTGTTGATCTACCTCGAGTGAGATTATTAAATTTTATTATTATTAATCGATTCAATTTGCTAGCTGTCGGACGAAAGTAAGCAGATCAAAGGTGCTTTCACAGCCCCCACCGAACCTTTGGAGAGCTCTCTTGAAAATAGGCTAGATGAAAACAACGTTTGTGGTTCCGGTAAGTCGTGAAATTTCACGATATATTTTCATTCTTTAAGCTACTTGAATATCATCAGTAAATGTATATTGTTTAGACGCAGTTGAAACATTAGATAAATTACCAGCTTCCGTCTACAGTATTAACATAACCGATGAAGAAAAGGAACAGAGATTAGCACAAGGCTAGTGAAACTCGATGAAATCAGTTTAATTAAATTTTTTTTGCTTTGAGCTGGGTTTTTAATTAAAAAACAACAATTGTCACAGTCTACCTGGTTTGGGAATGAAGGGTCGAAAAATAGTCTCTTCATTTTGCATTTCAGATCATTTGTAATAATTATTTATGACAAATGTCCAATTTTTTTACCTTCATATTTATGTACTTCTCCTCGCTCGTAACGCTAGCAATTATGGATAGAATTCGCTCAAAATTTAGTGGGAGAGTCTTTATGAAAATATGCGTGTTTTTTTTTGCGGGGAAAAGGATTTTCAATTCATTTCAGAATGACGGTTCATTCCGATTTTGAGAAGGGTGGGAACGGAGACAAATAATACCCCAGTATCTTTTTTATGATTTCATGAGCTCAATCTTCATAAATATGTGCTCATATGATTACTAGGGATAAGAAGTATACTATATCCCAGCTCTGCCTTCATGCTCACAGATGATGTTGGAGGGAAGAAGGGAAGACTGTCTTCAAAATATCGTGGGCGAAACAATGGGTTACGAATTTTTGATTATGGTTTATATGATAAAATAAGTCAGCTTATTAACATACACAAATTTCAGTACGGTTTTAGAGGAGGAACGAAGTGTAAAATGTCATGAACAACTCTTTATTGCGTACTAGAATATAACTCTTTTTGATTTCGATCAAAATAAATTCAAAATGTCAAATCATGAAAAAATGAGACGGCTTGAAGAACCTCAGATAACTGAAATTTGAAAAAATTCGAGCTCATGTGATTCTTGTGAGCAAGTAGTACTGCACATATCTTAAATTGTTTTAGAGGGAACAATTGGGGATTTTCAGTCTTCGTATTACCAGTAAATTGGAACCAGCTTCTATTAAAAACTCAGCTCGCCGAATACAGCATGGCTGTTTACTTTTTTCTTCAACTTTTTCTTCTCCTTTTAGAAATAATTGTAAGAACTGGCTCGTTTTTGGAAGCTATATTAGATAATTTACGTTGCCGGGAAAACGATTACGCGGTACTTTTTGCTTTATGTTTACTTCACGCTATTTCTACGAATGCAGGTATGCGTATAATGATTATCCATGTGTATTAGACTTGTTATACCAGGGAGTGATTTTGATTTTGAAATTGTAGGAATTAAACCCTCATTATTGGAAGGATTTCTGTTACCGAACAATTCAGATGTGCAACCTAAATACAATGCTTCTCTGATCGAACATTTAATTCAGATAATTTCGATAAGTTGCCAACCTGGTGAGTTAAGTTTCGAGTATCAGTTATGTTTGAGCTTTACAGATGAGCTTTATTATAATTCTCAATGCAACAGTAGTTTAATAAATTCTAATACTGTAGAATAGGTTTATTTTCAGCTTGTCGGGTACGTTTAGTGACATTAGAATTGACTGCGATGTTGTTGCGAAGATTGGTGATGGTGGATGATAAGAGTATTTTGTTAGATGAACATTATGCGGCTGTGATAGGAGCGAAAGAGGAAAGCACTTCTTTGCTTCGAAATTACTATAAAGTACGTACTGAATTTGCGGAAATAAGTTTATCGTTGATAAATTAACTGAAGATGTATTCAGTGTTACGAATAATAACGAGTTCTTTTTCTTCTTGTATTAATTATTCCTTTGTATAATTTTTTTATTCAATTTATCCATATTTTTTATTAATATTTTTATCGGTTATTCTATTCATTATTTTTTTTTAAATTTTGTATGAGTGTTTTGATTATTTTATTTTTATTTTTTATAGATGTTGTATTCATAGATGTACTCGCACCTATGAATATAGTATCAATAAATAAAAAGTCACTTTTGAGGTTGCTGAACATAATAAATAAATATAAGTATATTAATTATAGGCGAAGATTGAATGAAAAAATTTTTTCCAGAGCGAAGATATCTTTTTGGATATGTTTGAAGACGAATATTATGACATGAAGAAGCGACCTTTGAATGTGGAATGGCTGATGATGGATTCGAATTTATTATTACAGCCAGCCAACACTCCTATGACTGGAGTTGAATTTCGTAAACGACTTCCATGCGGTGAAGTAAGCGCAATAATTCATTCGAGTGGAATCCTAAAAAATAAATTATTTTACCTACCTGTTTAATCACGAGAGTTGACTCGGCATTTTAGGTTGAAAGGGTAAGAAGAGCTATTCGTGTATTCTTGTTGGTTCGTGATTTAGTTCTTTGTCTCTCTGAGGAAGTTGAAACTCAGTTACCATTAACAGACAGAAATACATGTATACCGGTTGGAACCTCTTTAGATTTAAGTAAGCGTGCTTTCGCTTCATTAATATTATCATCATGCGTTGTGAAAATAGAAATAGGTATTTGATAATTTTCAACTTTGAAATCGGGAACGAATACGTATAATGAAAAAAATGAATATATTTATTCGCGATTACAGCCTTATTTTGGGTCCATTTTTCTTGGAATTTTTATTTATTTCAATTGTTGTTATTTTCAACGCGTTGATTAAAAAAAAAAAAAATTCAAAAATTAAAAGGAAAAAATATAGAACCCCCTGGGCCCCCAAATAAGGTCGAAAACCGTTGAAAATCCAAGTGAATACTTGAGTCAATTCAGCGTAAAAAAATGTGCTACATATTTTTGAAAAAAGATTGAAATTTATAACGATTTTTGATTTTACGATGCCACTTTCGTGTGAAATTTGAACGGTAAGGGTGCTCCAAAAATAAAAAATGATAAGAACATATAAAAATCGATTTATACTCTGAAATCCATTTATCAAAAAAAAAAAAATGCAATTTTGAAATTTTGACCTTCCTCACATTAGGGGGTTGGGGGTTCGGATTTGAGGCAGAGACCTTCTCGTTAATTCAGACGGAAACCCAAAATTTTATCAAAATCGGGCCGGTAGTTGTGGTGGTGAAAAGTCACGAAAAAAAACTTCAACCATACAGAGATACATATATACAATATAATTTATATGGAAAAATGGTAAGCAGACATGCCCAATACTGGAGCTGAGTTTTTAATGGAGCTTGTTGAAATTTGCAGGTAATGTTGTCCTTTTCATGTTCATACCCATTACACAGGCTGAACCACCACCTATTTTTATCATTTTGAATCTATTTTAATCCAATAAGATCGTGAAAAAAATGTTGAGATATTTGTGTCTCTCTCCATCCTTCTCAAAATTTGAGTGAATTGAAAAAAAGTTGTTTTGCACATTTCCCGCAAGAATCTCTTATTAAATTTTAAGCAAATTTTATTCATACTCGACAGCCCTACGAGCGAAGGAAAAAGTTTATAAAAATAAATGTAAAATAATTGGGCATTTGCCGTATAATTATTACAAATAATGCGAAATTCAAAGATTTGAAAATCCTCCTTCCTAAATCAGGTAGGCTGTAAGAGCTCTCTCTTTGAAATAAAAGCGGCTAAAAAAAATTGAACGCGTACGTTTGACCATACATTTACTTAAGGTATTTTAAACATTTTCTATTTGATATTTATATAAAAAATGAAATTCTTGATTAACTAATTTTTGTTCGGCAGATAATAGCGATTTAATTACATGCACCGTCATGAGTAAAGATGGTAACAAGACTCGTCGATTCTTGGCCATGGACAGTAATCAATTGATTTTAGTGGAACCTCACTCCAGATTGCTCGGTTGGGGTGTTGTTAAATTGGCCGGATTTCTACAAGACGTTGAAGTAAATTTTACCGCATAGCATTAGTTATTAATCGACGAATAGATAAATCTATAATTTCTTTTGATTCGCAGGTTACCGGCGATAAAGAAGAGTCGAAATGCTTACACGTTACCATTCACCATACAAATACTGGATCAGCGTACAGCGCCAAATTTCTGTTTGACGACCATATCCGTTGTATGGCTGCTAAACAGAAGTAACCTATTGTTATTTAAATCCTCCATTCAGATTATTTTGATATACGTAACAATGAAAATTTCGTAGGTTAGTCAAAGGTCGCGCCAAAGCTCGTAAAAAGAAAATGCTACAAATCGCCAAACTACTGGATTTACCTGTAGCTAATCCAACTGGTTCGTCTAATATGCAATATAACATGCTTACTTCCAGACATCAGTCTGCTTCTTCGCTTTTATGTAGGTGGTGAAATTTTTCCGACTACTAAATTATATTATAAACATAGAAAATTTTATTTCACGTATTTACAGACGGTCCTTGCTATAAACAACCACAATCTGCTAAGGCTATATCGGGTGTCGTTTCTTCTTTGAAATCTCATTACGCTTTTGGTTTGTGTTAAATACCTACTTACTTTACTGCATTGATTTCATCTATTCATTGTTGAAAATATGTATTTATTTTTCATTAAAGATGAAGATTCTAGCAAAAGTACCCCTATCACTTCATCCGAATCGTCGCCCAAACCGCTGCGTAAGCCTATTTCACGTCCCGAAGAAATCCAACTTGTAAATATGCCTGTACGTAAGTCAAATGTTAGTAAAGCCTTGTATTTGTTATATTGATAATTTTTCTCCTTAGATCAGCGAAAATGTACATCCTACCGAAGAAGCTTCCAGTCCAGTCCTAACTGAAACCAGTTTGACTGAATCGGACGGCGGTGATAAACACTCCAAAGGTCAAGTGAAGACCGTTTGAAAAATACGTAGCAATAATAATGGCGCATCAACTTGCACGTGAATCGCAATACATATACATAAAACTTGTAACTGTTAAACGAATGTGTTTCAAAGTGATAAATTATTTTATAAGAAATATTTTACTGATAAAAATTACTACGTTTTGATTTTCTTTTTTTTTATCGATTTTAAGTTTGTTTTGTAACGTTTATGCGTGATGAGTATTTTAAATGACGACTTAATGTTTATTGTGATCGTTTAACGTCAGTCGCTGGATCTCTTTCAAAGTTATTATAAAAGTTCCCGATGTTTGTGTCTACGTGGAAAATGGAAATATCATGTATCTCAAAACTGTTGTAACAAATTTTTAATTTTAATCGTATAAGAGTTTTCATTTTAATAAAATTTTATTTATTTCAAGGTTTTGTTTTATTTGTGTAGCGATTTCAGGGAAACTAATTCCATTACATTCATGTTGCATTTTCCTGAATTTCATTTAAATTCACAAATTTAATTTTAATCGAACTCAAACATGTTGTAATTTTTTTTTATCACAAAAACACCAATACTAATTTTCTCGATGTCTTCATCGTAGAAACCGTTTCGATAGTTTTTCTTCTCTCCAAGTTGATAAAAAATTTTTGTCAACAATAATGACTAAACTAGCTCAACAAATTACATTTTGCAAATATAATAGAAGTTATTCTAGAGGCCCCTAAGGTAAGTGAAAAGATCTGCGATTAAAAATTAAAATTTTCAGGAAATTTCAAGTTCTTACCAGAGCATTAGAACATACTATGTTCAGATTTTTTGAGATGGAGAATCCATACGCCTTGCTCAGATTTTTGATAAGGTAAATGACAAAAATTTTTCAACTAGCTAGAATGTTGAAGAGATTTTCTGTCAGTATTTCCAAAACATGTTAGTAAAGTTGCATACTCCTCGGTATAAGGCGACATCATTCTTTCATGAATAAATAATTTGAAATCAGCGATCACAAATTAGTCACAACTCACAACTACTCCCTTCATTCATAGCTATTAGTTAACACTTTTGCTAACACTACTGAATTGAAAGATTCGCATTGGTACGGATATCATTTTACGTGAAGCGAATTTCTTTCCGCTCAATTCGAGAAAAATGGAAGTGTTATATGTGACTGATTGAGTGGTCGAAATAAGAGCCTATAACATTTAATAATGATATTTTTTGAAAACAACATTGCAAAACATCAAATCATGGCCAATTTTCGCCTCATTTCTCCATGAATTTTTCTCATTCATTCTGGCTTTGATAACTTACACTCGGTTGTTGTGGATTAATTGTAAATAATTTTCAGGGACGTACCGAAAGGGGGAGGAGGGGGGAGCTTCCCCCCCTTGACTTTTGAAAAGTTGGTAAATTTGGAGTTTTAGCGTAAAGTTGGTAAATTTGACCACTTGTGCAGTATTTTTACAGCTATTTTTACATCATTTTTTGAAAACTAACAAGAAGACTGTGACATCTTATTTAACATCTTATTCTCTTATTCGCGGAGCAAAAAAAAAAAAAAAAAAGTCAACAGTTGGTAAAATTTCATGCTATAAGTTGGCAATTTTTGGTTTTCTCCCCCTTTTGAAGAATGTCCTCGGTACGCCCCTGATAATTTTGCGGCGAGTTTCGTATACAATTAGAAAATAACCAAGCTTAGCTCAAACTTCAAATTAATATTTATTGCTTTTCTTAATTGCTTATTTTTGTTTCATTTTCTCCTTTATACATAATTGAATAAACTAAAACGTAATTTCAACTTAAAGGACTAAGTAATGTTAGCATTTCGCTATAAAATAATAAAAACAATGGACGGAATAGTTTTTCGTTGCGCAAAGCAACATTTATCACTACACGCTACATATCTATACATTTAGTAACAAAATTCGTAGGCTTAGTAAACACCTACGAAGTTCGAACGATCTTGCCATTCAAATGCAGAATATATTCCACGTTCATTATAATACGTATATTAAACTTATAATACTTGAAAAAGCTCGACAGTTTCTTGCGTAGTATAATTCGATAAGTTTAAAAGAAATAATATTCGAAAAATATTTATATATAAAATAAATACATAGGAATACACGAGAGACTAGGAAAATAGTAACAAATAAGGCACGATTAAATACATATTATGTTAAGCTCACGAATTTTCGTTACCTAATTCATTTTGTCATTTAGGTATGAATTGTACTTGTATTTAGGGAATAAATTTCATCACTTCGACCTCGTATGGTAACAACGACTAGAAGTATTAATAAGGATGTATGAGCAGAAGAAAATTCGATAATATCAGTTCGAGAACAACTGCTATTTGGATTTTTTTACAAAGATTCTAACAAAGAATCTAAAATGTCGAATTGACTGTCGTCCCAGCCGATGTTGGATAATATATAATTTGAGATGTCGTCCTCGGGCATTGGTATGCTGATTTGCGACAGAGTGGAATTATTTAAAGGAGAAGACAGATCTGAACTAATTGAATTTAGATCTGGTTCGATTACAGGTAAGTCGGCGATAATGTTAAAATTTTTATCGTCGATTATTTCGATTTGTGCGGAATCTACGTAAGTGGTTAGTTCTGGAGCTTGGTAAATTTGTTCTGGCGGTGGTTTCTCTGGCTCAACCGGTACTTTACGTCGATTTCGATTTCGTTTATTGTTCACATTATGATGACCTGCAAAAAAAAAGAAAGGGTTACGAAGCGTAATGAGAAGGGGTCTCGTTTCTGTACTCGGAATATGAAAAATAATTCATCTGTAAAATGAACTTACCTAAGCGTCTTCTTGTTCTTTGACCTTCTTCCAAACGATCTAAATCTAATTTCCAAAATCCTCCTTTCCCAGGCTCATCTTTGGAACGTGGTACCTTGACGAAGCATTTATTTAAGGATAAGTTGTGACGAATTGAATTCTGTAAAATAACAGGTAAGCAATATTACACACTTCTGTTTCGTTAAAATATGTTGTTCAATAATTGTAAAATATGCATTGATATGTATCCGTATGATATTCTACCTATAGCAATATAATATGAATGATATGTATCAAAATTACTGCTTTAGATGGTTTCAAAATATAATCGATCTCCAGTTTATTAAAATCAAATCAAAATTTCATACTGATCTATAATACCTACTCAGTCCTATATTGCAAATTACATAGTCTGATATCAAATAGTAGAACATTTTACGCTACCATATGAATTTCAAATATGTGCCTTGATATAACTATACTAGGTAATTAGCAAAACGTTTGTCATACGGAATACATAAGATGCTTCAGAATAGCGGAATTATTATTTGCGTGTCACTCATTAATTTATGTAAAAGTACAATAAGGTGCTATCAGTGCACAAAGGTGAACCAACCCAGTGCAATTATCAATTAAAATAATAATTTTTCTTCGATGTTCAGCGACGATGTCAGTTTCATCTCCATCAGATCTGCATGACTAAAAGTTTAACAAACATTTAATTCTTATTATTAAACCTCTAGTTCACACAGATCTGATCAAAGATAGCGATATCTGGCTCTTCATGCTTATACCTTGGTATTACCATCTTCAGGAGATTGTTATTTCTTCATTTGTTAGAAAATGTAAGCTAGATTTCAAAGTATTCAGGAAGCCACAGTGAGTATATCTATCTACTTAGTTCATTTTCCTATAGTCTATATACACAGAGTAATAATTAACCAATATTAAACTAAGTAAGTACTTTTTCTAATTGATCTTTTAAAATTTCACACCTTTTTACAATAGTAATGTATTCTAGGTAGTATTATACCTATACCAGTTGTATGAGGTACATTAGTTTTTTGAATAAATTTTATTCATTCTTGAATATTTATTTATAAAAGTATATAACTTGGTAATAAAACTGATGAAAATTTGATTCTTAGCGAACAAAAATATGCTCGTCTTATATATCTACTTTCACCAAGTTAAAAAATAACGCTTAGTATTCAGATTTTGGCATTTAACTATTTAATCTCCCATTTATTTCAATCTCATAAGTTTTAACCTGTATACCATTAAAAATGTGAAATGAGAAGACAATGACGATAACTCAAAAATAATTAATATGAGCGAAGTTTCGAATTTCTATTGGTATTTCAAGTATAAACTGTGCATTAGTTAGCGGTCCCTATGATTTTACGGAAAAGTCACGACTTCGTAAATAGCTATATAAGTTGTTTCAATTCAATATGAGTTCCATTATACCACCTGTAAGACATACTCACGTGGCACTCATGTATTGATGGCAGTGGATGAAGAGACAGGCAAAGAAAAAAAAAAGAGTACACGAAGAACAATGGGAAAAGTTGGCCATTTTTCGTTTTTGTTTTTTTTTTTTTTTGCAGATGTTAAATGTGAGTACAAAGGTGAATCCAAGAATTCAAAAATTATAATATCGTAATAATGCAGCGATTGGTAAATCGTCAATTAACTTAATTCTATCGAGTATAATAGAATTTAAATTAATTTAATGGTATAACTCATTGTAATCATAATGACAAGAAGTTGCAATGTATTGCGTGATATGAGCTAATCAGACAAATACATTTTGTAGCGGTGTGAAAAGTTATCATGAATACGTTTAAGGCTTCTTAATTAACGTATAGACATGGTAATAGGTGTACACGAAAATTTTTGTAGTAAAGAAATTAATATTCAATGACAAAGTTTACAACTATGATTATACTTATTGGTGCTCGTATTAATGCGTGGTGTGATATCAATTAATAAGTATCGCACAGTGCAAGTGCAATTACGTCGAATTCACCAAGAGCTAACCTGCCAACTTGGATCTGCATTTCGATAAAACATAAAATTGTCTTTGATCCAATTGTAAATAGCGTTCAGTGTCATTTTATTATTGTTGGCCCTCATAGCCATGCATATTAACGTGGAATATGAGAATGGAGGTTTCTTATCTCCGTTTATTTTATATTCTTCGGCGGCCGATGGTGCTGTAAGTGAAATATCATCTTATGTACACGTAAAAGTGGGTTCAAGAATTCGTATTTAAAGTTACATCGTATCTGAACAGGGTATTGACAAAGTAATAGAATACAAAAATCTTCTGATCGCGAATACATAAATTAAAAGCAGTAAAAAATATTTCAAAATTGTTCAACAGCAATATTCCATTTCAAGCTGTTTATCTATAGGCATACTACGCATGATGAACAATATCAGAACAAACTCTCAAGAACGAACAATAACAGGAAAAGTTTTAATTAAAAATATTATTGAAACAATAATAGAGCAATTCATTTCGAAAAAATGCGCAATAATAACTTCGATCATATACTATGGACTGCTAATTCAAATGGTACAAACTGAATCCAACAACAACAGTAGTTAGATGTGCTGACGCATGCGTAGTTTCAGTTTGCTTATCAACTTATACTGTCATGATTCACTGAAGTAATTATTAATATGCTTTCTTTAATGTAATTTTAATTATTGAGTATCATTAATGAAATTAAATCAGTAGTTGATGATGATGTAACATTCTTATCATTGAAAATTTCGATGCGTTTTCATTTTCATTTCTGAAATATCATTGCGCATGTGCGAGCGCATCTATGATGTTATTGTTTGCTTCACTTTGGTGTTCGTTTCTGTACGACCATTAGCAGTCTATAGTATATGGTCGAAGAATAATAACAGCACAGAATCAATCATTAACCTTTTGTTGGTCACCTCTTGGGCTTCTGCTCAGCTTTAAGAATACAGGAGTGGTAAACAAAACAAAGAACAACTAATTTTTTATTGTGTTGTATCCTTTTGATGATTCTTGTTTAGTTCTGTTTTGCTTTATTACTATCATTCTTTATTCTATTTTGTTATGGTATTTTTACCGTTTTGATACAATCTAAGTTTTTTAATTATTAAATTTTTGTGTGGGAACGAGATACGTGCACACAAAATAAATTATTAAATATAAAAATAATGAAAATGAGTCACTGAACTGAAAAATACGGGGTGTTCATCCGCTGTGGGCGCACCACTCGCAAATCATAAACGCAGAAACTCAAGTTGCATACATGTACGGTAGCTTGCCTGCACAAGTTTGAAGGGACTCCATTCAATTGAAAACATCATTTTACTTGAAAAATTTATATCTCGTTGATAATGAATCCTAGAAATATGCAGTTTATGTCAAAATGTGAAGCATGCAATGCAGTTTTATCGACAAAAAATTGTGAATGTAGGAAAGATTGAAGGAGATATTAGGTATGCAGATATCTAGGTAAATACCTACCAAAAAACATCATGAAAATCAGTAAATTTTTCAATTTGGTTGGTAATTGCGAATGTATTTTGCATATCTTGTGGGAGGTACGCGCTTTCTACATAGATAGTTTGGATACTGAGAAATGCGATTTTTCGTGAAAATAAAATTTGAAAATGTATTGACATCTTAGAACTAAAATTGGTAAAACTGTGGCATTAATACCAACACAACAACATATCGTGCTTGCAATGTAGTTTAATTGATACATGACAGGTGTAGGAAGTGAAAAGGGAGAAGAATGTGTATGTAAATAAGTAACAAAAAACATCTTGAAAAATCGGTAAATTTTTCAGTTTTTGGTAAATAACTTTTAAAACTGCTTCATTAAATACCTTCTCAAAACATTTCTTAGCAATTGTGAATGGATGCTCTATCAGATATGTCGTGGATGCCTTTTCCAACTATACATTGAATATTGTAAAAAAAATTCCAAGTTTGAATAATTGCTACTCCAGACAATTTTTCTTTCCATGCCCCTTTTTTTTCTTTTTTTCTTAATATCCAAGTCATCTGAGAAGCGCCTGCCTCTAACAATGTATGCAGGATATATTTACAATTAACAAGAATTTCTTAAAGAGAGTTCTTAATAATGCATTTTCAAAAGTTATTCACAAAAAATTGAAAAATTTACCGATTTTTCATTATGTTCATCTTCATACTTAAAATCTCTCCTTCGGTTTTCCCCGCATTCACAATTTTTCATCAATAAAAATAAAACTACATGCTTCACATTTTAACATAAATCGTATATTTCCAGGATCGATTACTCACAAGGTATAATTTTTTAAGCTAAATTTTTTTCACTTTCTATACCTCAGCTCCTTCAAACTTTTTGGGCAGATATACCACCATACATGTTATTAACTTGAGTTGCCGAGTTTGTGGTTTGCGAGTGGTGGGCTCAAAACGGTACACCCAGTATAATCAATAAAAACATAAATTCAAACTCTAAACCAAGAACACTTAATAAAAAGATGACTTTAAATTTAACTAAACAACAGAGAAAAATTAGGTGTCATGAACATTAGGCGTATCTATGTTCAGATATCACCTTTTAAAACAAATAAATTTTGTTTTGTATTAAATTTCCTGAATTATCTCTCATTTGTCATCAAAGAATCCATGTGATTATACCTTAGGATAGCGGTGATCTCCAGAAAAATCGCCAAGGAAATTAAACTCCCGAGTAAGAGAGACGTAATCAGTGCCGGTTTTAGGATCGCTGCTTGAGAGGGTGCTTCAGTTCCATAAAACCAAGTGGAAAGGAGTAAATTGTTAAAATTACCAAAAAGTTCGTTTAAATACCTAAAAAAAAAAAGAAAAAAAAAAGCTCTTTGGGGTTAGACACCCAACCCCCCCCCCCTTAAAACGGGCTATGGATATAATTTCTGAGCAAACTTTTTTTTTATAAGTATGTCCATAATTTTGACTATTTTTTGCTGTTTATAAATGGATACTCTATTGATGTTCGTTGTAAAGGTTTTGTTCTAGTATTGTTCAGCGACAGGCAGCATCACATCCCCTATAAAAATGAAATTAATAATTTTAATGATTACTTCGTGAACTTACAAAGTTGAAATCGAAGCATCGGTAAGGTTTTCTTGATGGATTTATTACTATGCGGAGGAGGCGCTGTATTACGTGGCGAATTCGGTGGCGTTGGTAATGACGGCACGCTCATTATATTTAAATTCTGTAACCAGTTCAAACTAGTTAAATCGACATCTACCGGAGGTGAATCCATTCTCATTTGTTTAGTGTCCAACATGATGGTAAAGTTTAGCGAAGCTTTCGTCGTTTCGTCGTAAAACTGGAATAGGTAATTTTCATGAGAACCTGAAAAATTAATCAAGCATTCGTGTAAATTCGTTGGTCGAAAAAAAAATCAATTGGAATACCGAATAACGACGCGAAAGGCCAACGACTCGAAGATTTGCCGAGAGAAGGTCGAGGAGAGAAACGAGTCGGTAATCAGCGTTCTAAAACTACATCGGAGTTTATCGCGCAAAGGGAAAGAAATAAAGGGAAAAAGTTGCATGAAACGCGCGCATAATTAAGTACCCGGTCGTAATCTTATATGATGAAATATTAATCTTTTAGGCTGCGAATACGGAGATATTAAGCGGTGTTGCCAGGTATTCGGGATTTTCGAAGAGTCAGCAGTCAGTACTCAATTCGAGGAATTGCAACGAAGCCCACTTTAAAAAGGTGTACACTCGTTACACATTTCAACGATGAACAAAAGCTGACAAAATTTCTCGGCATTTGGGACATTGTATTGTTATTAATTGTGGTATCATGTTCGTTATATCGATTAGGTACTGTCGCAACCTTGTAGTGCTGTAGAGCGGCCTTAAACGAAAATATTTCGGACACCGCGGATCAACGTACATACGAATCGGTGCTTCGATGTGTCGCAGAATGGGTACACATACATCATATTAGGCATTATTAGGTACATCTACATAGACACGCATTTTTTTTCCTATCGATAATTACGCGTTGGAAAAATGTTAATTTTTTTACAATCCTCGGTATACTCATGGCTATTCACGTTGATCGTTCGAAATGATAAAGGGCGAGGATATTGGGGTTTTTAGAGTTTCCGATTGTTACCGGCTTGGCGTGACTGGGTATGGCTGTACTGCGCAGAGCATGCAGTACGAACGTAGAATGAATAAGCCATAAGAGGTTGTTCGCTTCTGAGCCTTTTTCGCCATTAATTATTCAAAAAGAAAAACATAGATCTGCCGGCTGGTCCACGTCATTCGACCTACGTCCCTTTTTCACTCGGTATCGATTATTCGACGCCGAAGTTCGCACCGTTGCGTAATGCGCTTATGTTGGGGAAAACGCTTCATCGTTTATGGATTTGAATTTTTTCTTTTCCTCGCGATTCGATAAATAGTATTGGACGGAAGGACGAAAAGCTTTTTCGTGTTTCGTTGATTGTTTTTAATGTATGCACGTGCGATGCTCAATACGATTTTAGAATTCGTTTTCTATCTCTCTAATTAGTGGGGGAGAGGAGGGAGGCATAATTACCATCTAGTCGAAAAGTATAGATTTTTGTTAGGATTTTATGAGAGATCTACACTACGGTGAAAGTAAATAGGCAGCCCTTGATAAGAAGTTGCATTCTGAACACCAAAACATGTACCCAAATTGCGAACAAAAAACAGTGTTCTTCAGAAAACTTTCGATAAAAAATTCAATGTTTGAAAAATTCCTGCGCCAAAAATTTTTTCTCCCCCCCCCCCATTTTTTTTTTTTTTTTTTTTTTTTTTCTTAATAGGTATCCGAGTCATCTGAGAAGCGGGCACCTTTTACAATGTATGCTACTCCGCTCTTTATAGTAGACAGAGCCGGATTAAGCTTATGTGGGGTTGGGGGCTACTGAAGGTTGTAGGGCTTCACAATTTTTGTATCATAACCTTTCCCAACCACTTATTTTTTCATCAGCATATTTTAATTTCTTATTGAAAATTTTCAATTTTTTTCATTTTTTTTTTCTTGATAAAAATTTTTGCTGATGTTTTTGAATTTAAAATGTTTATTGCGCGAAACGTGAATTTTTTTTGTTCAGAAATCTTACGTGCAAAACCAGAAAACATTTGTCGTTCTTCTTTTCTCAAAACTTTTTTGATTTTTCTCAATTTCCTCGTAAGGTTGAGAACATCTTTTTTTTCATAATTTATATCTTTTCAAGTCCTTGACCGTTTGCCGTGCATTTGATGCAGGGATGGCAACGACTACATTACGCTTTTTTAATTTGTCAATTTATTTATTTATTCACTTATTTATTTTTTAAATACAAAGAAAACATGGAAGTAATACACTTCAATAGCATTTGGAAATATTTTAATGCACCAAGTTATGACAGTGTCAAATGTCATACATTGTGAACCAAGTTAGTTAAGTTAATCTTTATTTACGTACCATGCACTGCCACAAAGGCCAGAGGCAAGGAAAATAAGTTAAATTGTTGTAAGGAGGCCAGACCGTCTGAGGAACAGGAAGCTCAGAGCTGATCGATGGTTCTTTCATCATTTTGAAGAAGTTCCCTGAGTGGGTTGGTAGTGACAAGAGTGCGGCGAAGATGCATGAATCTTTGGCAATGTATAAGGACATGTTGTACCGATACAGGAACAGAGCAAGTTGGGCACATTGACATTGGAAGAGGAGATTTGGATAGTAAGTAAGAGTGTGAGAGTAGTGTATGGCCAATGCGCAGGCGCCCTAACGTGGACCAGCTAAAAAATGGAATTTTTCGTTCCTCCCTAACATACTGTGTGTGCTTTATATAGCGAGTAGTATTTTGCCAATAGATAGCGCTTGATGAGTAAATCGAAAAATTTCCTCTGCATGTAGGTAGATGAAAAAAAATAAAATGAAAGGAAATTGGAAGTAAATGAAATTTGCCCGTTCACTCTGCATGTGCATATGTAGTAGAGTAATACGATTTTTTTTTTTTTTTTTTGAAAATCGATCACATTGCTTCGTAAATACCGTTACAAAATGACCCAATTATGTACACATTAGCAATTCATCAAGTCAACGGTTACATCCCCTATAATGAAATTAAAATTTGAAAAATTTTTCAATTTTCAAAAAAAAAATCCCTATAAGATAAATTTGATTTTTTGGCTGCCGAGGGTTATATTTTGTAGTCTAAAGACTAAAAAAATTAAGTCAAACAATTTTTTCGCTTTTCAAGGGGTCCATTTATTTTTTTAATAACTTCATGAATTTTCAAAAACTATTACTGGATGCATAGTTTATCGCAAGAAGTATAGTATGGGTTTGATTCCAGTCTTACGAGGCTTGAAATATACAGTGTACAATTTTTATGTTTCAAAAGTTTCCAAGATATCTCAAATTCTGCTTCCAAAGACATGAATTATTGTTCATTACACCCAGTTTTTACATCAAGTAAGTAATTGATACATTGAGAAACCCTAAAAACTACAAATTTAGTAAATCGTGTCTTTTAATCTCTTAAGAGCGAAATCAAGCCCATACCATGTATACTAAAGATAAATTATACATTTAGCATTAGTTTTTCGGAAATACGAAAAATATGTCGTTTCTTCAATTCCTAAAGAAATGTAAAATTTTTTATAAAGAGAAAAAATTGCTAAATAATTTTTTTCAAATTTTCAAACAACAAAATATAACCATAAGGTAAGTATAAAAAAATGTTAACCGTCTTACAGTGATGTTTGAAAATTTTTTAGAAACATTTTCAACCTTTGACCCCAACCAGATCTTAGCTAAGGAGAGTTCTGGGGGTTAGAATCGCTCTCATGAGGTCAGTTCTTTAAATATTCAAAGTTGCTAAATTGCAGAATTCCTTTATAATAACAATCATCATGTAAATTTATCTGAAATTGTTTTTTTTTTTTGCTTAAAAAATGAATAAATTGTTCATAATTCATTGACTATAAGCACTCTAACTGCTATAAATCATTCCAAAAAAAATATTTCATCTTCTTAAATTGGGTACGTACTGAAATATAATTATTTAAAAATTTCTCGAGCATTAAAAAACATGTATACCTTTAAAACAAATTACCCTTCCCCCTTTTCAACTATATTGGCTGTAGATCTGTAAAATGCATACGTTCTGAAAAAGATTTCGTTTGTATACGTGGATGTACGTATATTTCTCATCTTGTGTAATCAGCAGCAATATTTTCAACTTTCCCCCCCCTCCCCCATCAGTATACCCTGGCTACGGCATTGACCCGATGTAAAGGTAAACTTAGGTGGACTGAACATTTTTAAGCATAGGTAGTTCCAATGGCGAAGCGAGGTTGTGGCAAGAAGACTTTTGCCACCCATTTACGCAAATAAGGCGCCAGAAAAAGCGCTGAAATGGACGACCAAAGACTAAAATTACGTAAAAATATAATGAAGCAATTTTAAAATAATATGAACATTCTTTTTTAAAAATATATAAAGAAACTGACACGATAAAAAATCATTAAAGTAATTTATTGGTAAATTTTAAGGGAGAGGGGAACGAAACAATTTTTTGGAGAAGTGAATCTCCCAGGTCCTCAAAAGGCGCCTATTCAAGTGGTTGCTACAAGCGCCAGCATTGCTCCGTCGCACCGCCACTGGGTAGTTCAGGTACTAAAGCCACTATAGATGTTATGCTGTAAGTATTCAAAGAAGAGCGCCTTCAATTATCGAAAAAACCAAATTTCATTCTACCTTGGCATACTTATGTTCATGCAAAATCCATAATCAATGTGAAAAATTCTTCAAATATTCTTTCAGGTTCTACATAGCACTCGATGAACAGAACAAAGAAGCGTGAAATAATTTTCACCCATCGATGAAATTGAAGGAACTACAGTAAATTTGAATTTTTTCGTATCTTTTTCAATTTGGCAATCAGACGAAAATTTCTCTTAACTTTTTTTGTTCTACTCATTGGTTGCTGTATTGACTATCTAGTGCTTGGAAAAAATGTCTAAAGAAAGCATGTGTTTACCAAAGTAAAAAACTTTGAATTCTTGTTTTTATTTTGAAATGAACATCAGGCACTTTCACACATTATTGAAAAGAGCATAAAAAAAATTTATATTAAAAAAAATTATTTTAAAATTAAATTTATTATTTTGAATTAAATAATTTTTTTTAATAAAAGGAAAAACTAAAATCAAAAATAAAAAAAATAATATTATTAATAATCCCGAAAATTTATTTGGAATAGATCGTAAAATTGAATAAAAGAATAAGAAATATCATTCAGGTTCAATAATATGATTAGGGGTAACAAAATAATTTATTTCATTAAAATTATCATAATTATTTAAAAAAATAGGAAAAAATAAAGTTATATTTAAAAATAAATTGATTGAATCCCTTATAAAATAATACAAGGAAATCATACGCTGCACGAGGAAATTACAAGTGATGTAGATTTATTCAACTTTCATAGAGTACTTGAACTGTTTCTACTTCTCTTTAGCATGACTTTTCGATCGATGCGTATGCTGAGAACTTTTTTGTTGTGCTCACCGAGCAATAGTCTCAATCTCGTGCCAAAATATTGTCCACCATTCTGGAGCGTAACGAAGACATTCTTCAGGGGGGGAGAAAACCAAAAATTGCCAAAAAGCCAAGGGGGCTACGTCTCTGGTTGTGTGCTATACATGATATAAGTTGGCATCAGTTCGAATTTATTCGAGTTCTTATTTTCCCAAAAGAAATTCCAAGTTCCCAATTTCAACGTTGAACAATTATAAATTTCCCAACTTTTCAAAACACCTGGGGGGAAGCTCCCCCCCATCCCCCCTAGTTACGCCCCTGCCACCATTCATGGAACACCCTGTATCAGATCGAATTACCAATTATGGGATCATGCAGTCAGAATGACCGAGCAATCTCATCTATTTATATATCCATAAGAAGTAAAAAAAAAAAGAAGAGAAGGAAATCATCTATCCGTTTTTACGATGAATGTACAGATTTTTGGATATTTCGTTCAATCACCCAATTTAACATGCCCTTGGAGCTATCGTCATATGTACTTTCATCTTTTACCTTTTGAGTTTGCACAGAAGATAAAATTGGACCTCTATATAAAGTTTACAATACACCGGCACACGCAACTCCTTTCGGAATAGGTACAAGTATAAATAATAAGAATGTACCTTTCTTCACCAGCCGGTCTCACATCGAGAATTCAACTTTTGTGTGAGCATTCAACTTATCTCGGAAATTACGTACCACTTCACATCGAGCACTTGATACCCTCGGTGCCCTCGTATAGGGTATACGGCGCGGCGTATTTGTCTTTTATTTATTTTGTACATTGAGACACGCGTGTTAGGGCGTTCGCGTGTAGCTAGAGCTACCTGACGAACGATAGCCGCGATGACGTCATTATTTGAGAGTAACAGATAGAACCGATACGCGCGCGATATTATCGCCGCGTCAATTTCAGTCGGTCGTGTCATTAGTAATATTTGTCATATTACTCGTTATTCCATTTTTCGTGAAGTTATCTGCTCGATTGGCGGTATCATTATCCCCTTGATGCCGATATTTCGTACGTTAACAGATTCTATCGATTGATGTTTACATCGCTACCTTGTTTGAGGTGCTTTCCACTTCAGCTTTGGTGGTAGGTGTCCTGTACTTTAGTGCAGGGGAAATGAAATAGGGTTTCATTTCTCAAGTATAGCTCGTAAGTTGTGTTTTGAATTAATTTGAAAGCCAGTTGATGCTGTTTTCTCTTCTTATATGAATTCTAATCACTTACATTAAATTCAAATCGTCCTCACATTCATTATAAAATATATAGGTAGCAAAAAGTGAAAAATATTCGTTTCGTATTGATGATAAACTCGAACGGAAAAATATTCATTCGTGTTTATACACGCAATATGTTGAACCATGACAAAGATCAAAAGGGGTGCGCGATGTGAGAATATTTTACAACACATCTTAACCTATACACACAGCCTCCCTAACATCTGACGATCCACGTTGTGTTACGATATGTAAGTGTAACGCAACAGGTGGATGATGCTGGATAGCGTATAGTACTGTATAATGAAACGAAGCGATGGTATCTTAGAGATAAATTTCATCTTGGAGGCTTAAGCATAAAATTGGGTTCGTTTGCCCACGACACACACATGTGTAAATCAACTTGAATGTACAATGAAAATAATAATTAAAATCCTTCAAACTAATTTAAATTATTGTTATAGGATTGTATTCCTAAAATAATTTTGTATAGTAATGAAATGGGTCAGTATTATTTTCAGTGTCTGTGGGATGAATACTTCATCCTTAGTAAGAACTAGTTTCCTCAAGTGTTGAAAATTTTTTAATTATTTTTTTTTAAATATTCAAATTTTGCAGTTTTTTCTGAAAATATTATTTCTTTTTTTTTAAAATTTATAATGATTTTTTGTTAATGATAAAAATTAATTATTATCAATAACATAGTCGATTAATTTTCCTCCATGATTTTTATACCAATAGAGTATTTATAGTGAGTGGTCTAGGTTCTAATTGGTCATATGTTACGTGCGTAATGACCAATCATAACGCTAGAATGTGATAAAATGTAGGTAGTTTCATTTCTACCTTCCTAAATAATATCGTTCAGTTTTCAGTGAACGACTAAAATTCGTTTGTGATTTGAATCATCAGCTGATTTGTGTTTTTATTTTATGAGTTAGTCGAGGTAAATTTATAACATTCCAACTTGCTGATTGGTTGTTACAGGCGTGACGTATGACCAATTAGAACCTAGGCCAGTCATTATAAATACTCTATACAAATTTTAATGCTTCATACGCATCAACTAATTTATGTGATTTGAAAGACGGTATACTAAAAAGAAGTTCATATTGAGATGAAACACTCAACATTCTGTATATTCATATATTGCTATCGTCATAATACGCGTAAAGTTAAAATGAAAAATTTTCTAAATTTATTAATCAAGACTTTTTTTGATGGTAAGGGGCCTTCACCAATATTATGCCTCTGGAACCCAAATTCCCAACTTCGGCCCTGGAAGTAATTTGTAGAATGAAAAATAATAATTGCTTTTGATATTTTTTATTTTTTTATTTTAAAACATTTTTTAGGCACATTTTTCAGCCAAGTTTTCAATAAAAAATATTACAACCTACCTAATGTGAAAAGGAGGGGCGTGAAGAAGTTTTTATTTATTATTAAGTTTTTAAATCATTTGTAGTTGAACGACCGTTAACCGATGTTTACCTACTGGCCCCAGTGTAGCCCTAATGTATTTGGATACGAATCATCAAAATTTGATATCAAGTTCTTCATCTAAATATCAAAATTTTTCAAAAAATGTACTCTGATTAGATTAAAAATGGCGGTTCATTCAGATTTTTACGTTAGCTAGGCACTAGGGAACGTCTGAAGCCTTAAAATTTTCAATCGTAGTATCACATAACCGAGTAAAAGTTGAGGATATTAACATATCTTAATTTAAATTTTCCAAGTATATTTAGCCGGAAGTTGGAGAAAAAATGGGTTTTTGAGGAAGTTTTGAGTGATGAAATTTCTTGTTTTTTCCATATCTCCTTATCATATCCAAATAATAATAATAATAATAATAAACCTTTATTGAGGAACTATACAGTCATGTATCAGAATATAATATATATATATATATTTTCTCTTTAATAGATGAAGTCCCTCGGCCCAAAATGAGCAAAGGTTTCTTGCAATCTTTTCCATTCCCCTCGGTCCACTGGCAATTCTCTGGAAGTTTTTCTCCCCTAAGAATTTGTTCATGTCATCCACCCATCTAGTTACTTGTCTGCCCCTTCTCCTTTTTAGATGGGAAAGGAACCAAAATGTGCATTTATAAGTCCATCTATCATCTTTCATCCTGGCCACGTGACCCGCCCACCTCCATTTTCGTCTTCTTACTAATTTTACAGCGTCTAAATTTTTGAAAAGTGTTGCTTTAATTTTGTTCATTTTAATTTTGTCTTTTTTCTTGAAATTTAACATCGATCTTTCCATTGAATTTTGTGTAACTTTGATTTTGTTGAGAATCTTTGTTGTTAGGGACCACGTTTGACAACCGCCAAATAAAAAAATTAAATTTTATATAACACAATACCTATAATCTGTAAGTTTCCAGATGATGTTAAAGGAAATAAGGTAAAGGGCTTCTAGCGTGGTGCGAAAAAATTACTAGCTCTATAATTATGCAAATGTAGACGTGTCACTAATACAAATTCAGCTCCTGGAATGAGGCATGGCTTCTTTTTACTTCATACATTTGTTTTTTTTTTTTTGATTTTTGTTATATTTCTTAATCACTTACCCATACATGGGGGTTTAATATTTATTTTTTAACATCATTCTTAATTATTTAAATAGTAGACATTATTAATACAAAAAAAAAAGATGGCTGGAACCAAACAAAAAACGAAATCACTCGCCAATACGATTCCAGCTCAGTACTTGGGTCATCTGGAGAATCCTATGGATCTTCGCTCTTTATATAAAACCGTCGTTAAAAATTATGCAAATTCGTCAGCGTTGATTGAAGGCGATTCTTTCTTCGCCCCAAAATCGAGCTACCATTTTCGGTACTCCCCAGCTTGGGATTTGGTCGAAAAAAAAAGTAAAGGGTTACCAAATTATCATTGTTACTTCGAAGGTATATTTATCGCGCCAAAGGGGAAGATTTTTTTGACAGATGTTTAAACCGGGTTTTCATATCTGTTACAGATGTGTAAGTATACATCCTGTCTCTTATTTTCATATGACAAGCTGTTTAAAGCACGCGGTTTTTTTCTCGTTGCGTTTTAAGGAAACGCTCGAACGGTTTATTACGCTTATTTGGGTCTGTTAGCAGAGGCGTTGTTTTTTTCGCTGAATTTTTTTCTTTTTTTGTTATCTCGTGTACGTCACTCGTCGACGTATGAAGAGTATTAGATGAATGGTAATTGGGGCATGTTGTTATGCTTTATTGAACAATTTCCAGCTCGATGAGAATCATGTAATTTTCACGCTGTTTCGGACGCGTGTACCAGGTCCCCTTCTAAAGTGATTTCGTTTGGTTGAGCTTTTGTTTTACGTATTGTCTTCCAAATAGCGTATTGATTTGGATAACCTACGTATATTCTTGGAATGTACTGTGCACTGAATGAACTCGACTGTAATTTGTTTTCGAATGGGTTTTGTCGGGTTTCATTAAATTATTAGTTAGATACGAAGTGCTGTATTTCAAGCAAAACGAATTTCAGATTTTCACTTTTGGAGATGGTACATTTTTTTCATTTTTTATTATTTCATATTCCATTTATTTATTTATTTATTTATTTATTCATTATTATGAACTTCTACTTGATGGAAGAATCACATTACTCAAAAAAAAAAAAAAATTGACTCCTAATTTATGTATAGCAAAACAAAATCAAAAATAACATTTTTGTATAATGTACCTAGTATATATTATTCCTTTTAAAATATCGAAAAATCAATGTTATCAACGTTGTCATTATATTAGGACATTTCTAAACATTATAATCGATTCTGGAAGCATTTATATGAACAGTTTTCATCAACAAAAAATTAATATTTTAAGAAAAATAAATTTATATTTGAAAGAAACATGAAAAAATGAAAAAAAAAAATTCAAACATGAATGCTATACCTATTTAAAAAAATTTTTAAAAATTTTCCATCATAATTTTCTGCAAAATGTGTTTTCCTTTCCTTTTTTTTTTTTTTTTTTTGACGCCTTGTACAGCGCTGGGCTAGAGGCGTGTTTAAGTAGAGTTACAGGAGTGGGTATAAGGCGGTTGTGTGAAGGAAATTCAGTAAGTGGAGTATACTAGTGGGATCATTCTGTAAAATGTATTGGATTTCGGGTTTGGGAAAGTACAAGTTTCTATGAATGTTATATTTTGAACATTCTTGGAGGATATGTGTTACTATTTACTTGAAAAAATTGAATTATGAAGTAGGTTACTTCTCTTGAATAGATTAAATTAATTTTTTATTATTATTATTATTATTATTATTTTTAAATAAATTGACGCTATGTACAGCACTGGCTAGAGGCGTGCTTAAGTAGGGTTACAGGAGGGGGTATAAGGCGGTTGAGTGGAGGAAATTCAGTAAGTGGGGTATACGAGTGGGATAATTTTCTAAAATGTATTGGATTTCGGGTTTGGAAAATTTGGAGTTTCTATGAATGGTGTATTTTGAGCAGGGTTACTGTAATAAGAACATTACACATTAGCTAATTTTTTTCATTAATTTATCTTTATCTATAAAAATTAATTTTTTATTTCAATTTAGTCCAGATAAACAACCTCAAGCTTTGCAATTACAGTTGTAAAAATATTAATAAAAAATACTTAATAAAAATAAATTAATCATTATACATATTAGGTAAAAATTATAATAACAATTACAGCAGATATAAATAATAGTCATATTACGATATCTAAAAGAAATGATTTTTCAAATATTAAAATTTCCAAAGAAATAAACAATAAAAATTGATTCTTGAAATTTTTCCTGCATTTCCACCCATTGAGACCCCACAAATTCTGTGGCAATAATCATGGAGACAATGTCGCGAAGAAGGACTAAATTTTTTTTTCATTCCCATCTTTTTCCTTCCTTTCAGCGAAAATTTCACTTAAAAAAATCTACATTCTAATAATTCTTATGGTAAAATATCACACTCAGCAGTAAATTCAACTGTAAAGAATAGGTCGTCTCAGTGGTGGACTGGAGAATCAGGGCCCAATCGGCAAAATGAATTAAAGGTACTCCTGTTCACTTGTAAATATTATCGGTTGTAAATGGGACTTGAAAACGCCAATCGATCTTAGTCTAAAACTCATTTTTGGACTCACACTTGTCAATATTCTGAGCTTATTTTTTGCCTTTACCCCTCTTCCTCTCTCAATCTAGCCGACTAATCCCATTTAAAGATGGCTCTCTCAATCATCAATTAATTACCTTTTTTGTGTAAGAAAAATATAGCAGAAAACGTAGCCGGTTTTGGAGAGGGTTTTGGGTGTCTTACTCCCCCCCCCGAACTTTTTTTGCGGAATTTTTAAAATTAAAAATGTAAGGAGCGGAAATAACCCCAACAATTTCTTCGGTACTTATTAACTAATTTACCATCTTTCCTACTTGACCTAATGGAATTGAAAAGCAAGCAATGATCCTACAACTGGCACTGGCAGAAAACGACGGATACGAGCTTAATTACGATATAATTTTCAAGCGAATAAAACGATTCATACATTCTGACATTATAAATACGCCGTAAAAAAAAAAAGATGATGAACCGAAAAGAGGTGCTTCTACGATGAAACTTCGCTATTTACGAAAACACGGTAGGAAGGAAGAGGCGAATAACGAGCCAACGGCGTATGAAGTTTGTCAGACGGTCGTCCATATACGTATAGATGGGAAAAGTTGTATGAATATTTAAAAAGACAGCGTCGAAATTTCAATTTACCGATTGATCGCGAATAACCTAGATTTTAGTCGATGGCAAGATAAGGAGTAAAGGCGGGCGAGAATATACGTGTAACGCGTAAAAACCTTTTTCCATCATTTGTCGAAAAGAAAACACCACTAGGTGGAGTTTTTAGACAAACGACAAACGACAAACGCTCGAATAAATACTAAAATAATAATAGTAAAAAAATATAAAACTGAAAAAGTCCTCAATAACGACGGTACGAATGAGCGCCAAGGCAAAGGAGTATTTTACGTTGCTTAAGATTACTAATTTACTAAACTGGTAGAGTAAAACTGCGGATAACCTTTTACCAAAGCGCAACAACCTTTGGTAATGGAGGCGCGAAAAAAAATGAGGTTTTTCATTTTCCTAGAATTCGATACATACGAAGTACGAGGCATGAGGCATAGGTATAGGCGTTTATACAAAAGGAAAGCTAGTAACGAAAGAGAAATGATTTTACGTGATGAATTTCCACAGCTAAGGAGGGCGCGGAGGACGGCGGTGCCGCGCGCCTACACTCTCATTCGTATTATGTACGGCTCGAGAGAGTTTTTCATTTCGTCAATTATGTTCTTTCGACAAACAGAAGTGAAGTTTTCCTCCCTTCGTCGCTTTCGCCGGCCGACTCGGAGTAAACGAGAAGCGGCGTGTTTTTTCCTTTCTTTCGCTTTTCCTTTTTTATATTCGCCTTCAATCGAGTTTTGTAGCACTTCAATACATATTTTATTAAGAGCCGAACCCCTTTAGAGAAGAGCAAACCCTCTGCGTCGCCCATCCCGACTTCATCGATGACAGCCGTTTTAAGGCTTAAACTAACAACGTAGGATAACGTAAACTCGATTTTAATAAGGTATTAATGTGTCATTGATTTTTGAAATTTAATCGCATCGATTTAGCTTCCTTCGCGGATCGAGACGTTTTTTGCGTCGAAATGCGAGAATCTTATGCTTTCGTATTTCTGAACACACAGATGAGCGGAAGCCGGAAGTATATGGATTTTTTTGCCTTTCAAATAATGCGAGTATATATAAAAGCGTTAAATGGAAAAGTACTCGATATTGGGAGCTCGAAATCCCTAAAATTATGTTTTCTCGTTCTATCTCCTCAACTTTATAAGAAAAGTTTCACCCACACATCTATGTTTTATATGTGATGCACTCGATGGTCAGAAAAGGTACCTATTTAATCTCATTTCATGTGATATCGATACATGTGCACGTTCTTAGTAAAGTTTTCTACGTTTACATATTTCAGTAAATGCCATAGCCTAATCGTAATAGAATCAGCTTTTGATTTTCAAAAAAAAAGTTCAAATTCATATTTTCATAAATAACTAAAAATCACCGCTTTGATGGAACAGTAAGTAAAGTTTTTAAATTAGTGTGATTTTTGGCGTGTCAGTACACTTTACCGAAGAAGTGAATAGAATCTAATTAATTTTTTAAATAACCAGTTTTTATCAAAATGCTATATTTAACGAGATAAATGCAGAAATCCATATTAAAAGCAATCTTAATATAATTTATAAACGTGTTGGGTTGATAGAGTAAAATCTATACATTTTTTAACCTTCAAATAGATTTTATCAAAAAATTTAATTGGACTTTTTCTTTGTATCTCCTAATAAGATAAAAAAAACCGCTTTTGATCCAAATTCGATCAAAAGTGACACAAAATGTTTTTGATGCAAAATCTGTTGAATAAAATTATTCTTATAATAAAATTCGCTTTATTTTCAAAATAGTTCACTACAACTTATCGCGTTAACAAAAAAACACTAGATACTTAATCACCACTACTGAAGAATTGAAAATTAAACGTTGATTAAATAGGATAAAGAAAACGAAAGAATAATCTCGAAATTTCAAGGATAACAGTTTTGCTCGATTAAACAAAAAAAAGTTTGCAATCTAAAACCACCTCAAAAAAATATTTATTCCCCAATCCATTCCAGACTTATCGCGCCTCCTATACTGAAAATTCAATAGGTACGCTATATTATCAAGTACAGGGAATGAAACATTTTAAAATCTTCGCAGATCATAGTCCTACATAAAAATAAGTATGAGAATTTTTTTGAAAAAAATTGCTTCAATTTTCTCAATTTTTTCACATATTAAAAGTTTCAAAAAACTGGGGGTTACCTTCGTTAGAATTTTTGTTTTTTTATAATGTGCTTAGGCATTGCATATATTTTTTAAAGGTTCCAAAAATGGGTGCAACATAGTTGAAAAAAATTAAAATCGTAATAAAACACGTATTTTATGAACTTAATAATTAAAATATAATAATACGACTTTTTTCCGGAATTAATTCCGACTTTTCACCTTGCAGCTTTATATATATGATGCACATCGTTAGGGTGGAGTAAAAACGAAAAAGTTCTTAAATTTTTATGAAATTTCAATATATCGTTTACTTTGAGTTGAAATAGTAATGAAGTAATTTTCAGCCCAACCGACTATTTGGGGGGGGGGAGCGAGATATGAGTCTTCAAAGTAGTGTCTTTTGTTTTCGATATTTTGACACCACCAAAGAAGGACTTCAGGCAAATATTTAAAACTCAAAAGATGCAATTTTAGACACTGAATCCAATTATTAATTCAGAAGGGGCGGGGGTAAATTTTTTTTGAGATGGTTTACCATCAATAACATGGACCTTGAAAAGATGTTAAAAAAAACCTATGAGGGATTTTTTGAACTTGGGTGGTTTTTTTTTTTCGAAAAACGAATAGAATTTTTTTATTTCGAATTGAAAATTAATTATTTTTATACACGATAATTTCTACTCATAGCGTAATATTTATGAAATAAACGCCAAAAACTAATTTTAGAAGGCGTTTTGGGCCCCTTTTACAGTCTCGTTCAATATTAACATCAATGTAAAATGTTGTTTTTAGTCATATTTCGCTTCCCAGAGATAGAAAAAAATTTTAGCACACAATTTTCTTTAAATTTACCGAGTCTTATTTTTTTTTCTTCAAAAAGCAACGATTTTGGTCATTCTGTACAACATAATTATCCTCATAGAATGTTCAAAATTTTACAATATTCGCCGCGCACTTTCACTCCCCAGCTCTCTCATTCACCTCCTCCAAGATGATGAACAGGCAATAGCTCAGCTTTTCCTCTTACTCAAACAGTCTCACCTTCTCTACCAGATCTAACCTAGCTCTTCCGTGCCTCTAGCCTTTGTAACAGTACATGACACGTAAATGGAGATAAATAAGTAAGTAAATAAGGTTATACAGTTTTTCTTCATATCTTAACATTTTCCTCAATTTCATAAAATTCTTTTACTTTTGAATTATTTTTATTCATTTTTGGATATTTTTCCATAGCTGGGCAATGATTTTGTTTTGAATTTTATTTTAGATTTATACTTTTCTTTTCGAATAATTTTCCTCAATGGACTTTTATTTTTAATATTTACCCCAAATACATGATTTATCCCTATAGTATACATAGTACCGGCTGAATTTCGGCTTTTTCAGACTCAAGCAGGGCTGTATCTAAAAATGGGAACATTCAGCAGCCCACCGAGAAGTCACTTTTTTAATAGTCCATTTAGTATTAATCAGTCCAATTTTTCTCTCATTTTTTAAATTAAGGATTTATGGAATTTCTTTTTTTTTTTATCAAAGTTTAGGAGTTGAAGTGGCCCAATTTTTACCTCATCAGCCCAAATACTTCGCGGCCTACCGAGATTTTCTCGGTGACTGGACTCAAGAGGCGAAATATAGTCGATTTTTGTTCTACAGAGGTGACCAAAGTCTGAGGTTTTTTTTTTACGTGCCATGTAGAGCAACAATAGCTACAGGCACGAGAACAACTTAAATTTCACCACTTATTAATCCTGTAGACTGGGATGTAACTCAGCATAAAATAATTATTTTTACTGATTGTAAGGAAAGTAGAGGATGAAGTAAGTTCTTGGACTATAGGATGTGATCGTTTACATCTATGATTTAGAATGGATATTAGGGACGAAAGAGAATGGATGCTGTAACATCCATAACAAAATGAAGTTATTTTGATGAAAAATGTTATGTTTTGATTGTGAGGTAAAAATCGAGCATATTTTCCCTGTTTAGTTCGAAATAGCTTAAATTAAGCCAATACTTCGTACATGACCAATAAATTACGCATTTGTCGTTCATTTTCGAAAATAACCAAAATTGTTACTTTAAAAAAAAAAATTTTGAAACTGTTTAGAGCTCATAAATTTCAATAAAGTTGGGGGCTAAAAATTTTCTACTCTTTTCTCGACAAAATGTAACTTGAGAAGTTGAAAGCTAGTCTATATACTGAAGATAAACATTTTTGATTCTATTGATTTTATTAATATAACAGAAAAATGTAGCTTAAAAATTTCCATATAGTTTTAAGCAGTGTTGTAGGAACAAACATATGTCTGTTCTTGTTCATGTTCTCGTTCTTAAAAAGACCCAGTCATTTGATTCTGTTTCCAACTCGTTCTTATTCTCAATGTTTCAATTGTTCTCGTTCTGTTCTTCGTTCTTTCAATTCTTTACAATCTTGTTCTCGTTCCGTTCTTCGTTCTATAAATCCTTTATGGTCTCGTTCTTGTTCGTTCTCCGTTCTGTTCTCGTTCTTCAAATTTCAACTTTTTTTTCTTTCTTTCTTTTTTTTTGATAACTTGTTTACGGTTTCGGTTTGTGTTGTTGTTGAAATTAAAAATTAATTGAAGCTAATTAATTAAAATAAAAAGATTTATATGGGTATACGCAGCGTTTGTCCGCTTTTAGAAGTTTTTTCTTTTCTCTTTCCCCTCATGATATCTATTAATTTCATGACAAATCATGAACTTTCAAAAGAACGAAGAACAACCCAAAATTACATCCGTTCTTGTTTTTATTCTCTTTCCTCAGCATTTTACATCAGTTGGTTCTCGTTTCGTTCTTTGATCTTTCAGTTTGAAAACATTCTGTTCTCGTTCTGTTCTTTGTTCTTCAGATATATCACTTTTATGTTCTCGTTCTTGGTCATATTCCTCAGGAACAATGAAAATTCTCCGTTCTTGTTGTTCTTCGTTCTCGTTCTTTGGTTTGTTCCTACAACATTGGTTTTAAGAGAGTTCATTCCTTGATCATTCCAAATACGTTTCTCATTTCTTCCACCAGAGGTGCTTTTAAATCTCATTTTAAAATTTTTTCAATGATACTAAAGTGAAAAAAAGAAAAGTCTCAGACCACATGATTTTTCAGAATATTGCTAAAAAACTTCATATCGGATACTTTTTGAGTAAGTGTGTGCATTCTGTACATTTTCGATATTTGTCACTATGAAATAATTCTATTAAATAAGATGAAGTCTAAGTAGATGGTTACTTGAAGGAAAAAATTATATTTATATTCCAATCACGAATGATTCGCACTTCAGTTTTTCTGCAATAAAAGCTTTAGTTACCATTTTCTTTATATTTAAAATCAAGTTTAACTCCATAAAGCGAATTTGGAAGTCGCGCTTTCGAGCTTTCTACAACGCACGATTGGGAAATACTTAACTTAAAGATTGAGAATAAATGTCAGCAAAGGTGGTAAAGAAAAGCACGTACGAAATACGAGGTTGATTTTGCATAACAAAAAAGTAATTTGGTTTTCTTCAATCTGTTCGAGTGTTCGGTAAAATGGTGAATTTCGCCGGTGTTCGATATGCAGTGGTGGTTTTTCACATGACGCGATTATACGAGTTTCACCCTGCTCTAGTGGCCGAGCCAACGTTTCGCCTCGTTTCGCCTCGTTTTGCCCCCGTTCTGTAGCCAGCTGCTACAATATATTGATTTTCCGCCTGTTCTTACAGACACACCTCGCGGCTCGCGCCCTCACTCGTAATATTCTTCTGAAAGAGATGATTTGCATTAATTCTGTCGGCGTGTGTACCTTTGCTGGACGGGGTGTGTGGTAGGAGGACGCGCGTGTGTGCGTATAATGCGTATATGTATTGAAAGCAGCGCGCCGTCGTAGTATTCATTAAAAAGAGCACACAGCACAGATTCATTTAATATTAATGACTTCATCAAGGTAATTCCGATTTTGCGTGTTTTTTTTTTCTTCGCTCGGTGCTGGTGCTCTCTTTCTATACATTCACGTACACCATGACGGATGATATGTTGGCGGCTCTAGTCTACGTTTATGTGTGCGAATGCGATACTATGTAAACCCTGTCCAGTCCTAACTTTCGATAAATTGATGGATGGTAGAAAGGACGCGTACGTGGTGCGCCACTTATGAAAAAATTCATCAGTTAATCGACAGCTTTCCGATAGCGGCTCGAAAGTGTAAAATTTTGATGAGTAATATCACGTTTCGATGGTTGATGCTGAACGCGCATTTCACCACTACCGACGACGTCCTTTTTGTACGACTCTAGCCCAATGGTAGAATGGTAGAATGAGAATGCGTGATTGGTGTACAGCTCGGTATTTAAATTATTCATTCTCTTAGTCATATGCTGCGCGTAGAGGGCAAAACTTATTGCGATAACCCTTTTTATAAATACATCTGCGGTGTAATCTTGATTTTTTTTTCCCAGCGCCGACTTGAATTAGATTTTTTTATGCATTAGTAATTATTTTTCCTCGGTATTGCATATAGGTGGGTAATCCTATTCCAGTGAGTTTCGCTTTTACACGACGAATTAAATTTCTATATCAAAAGAGATGTAAATTTCATAGGATTTTCATAATAACGAGGGATTTTCGAGTGTTTGGATAAACAAAAATGGAACACAGGTCGAAAAAAGCCCGTTCGAAAGGGTCGTTTTCCACTCCTTCTCCCAATCTAAGCTTGTTTGAAATCAATTAAAGGCTTTGATATTAATCCCGTTTTCATGGCTGGCGAAACGATAAAATTATAAGCAGAAAGAGAAGGTATCCGAATGAAAGAACACCTCATTAAAGTTTTTTAATTTGTTTCGCTTGTTTGTGTATCCTTGCTAAGGTGAATTCATTTTTTTCTTTTAAAGGAAAATACATTTTTTTAGGGTGTCCCAAATTATTACCATTACGTCGGAAATGTAAAAGAGTAAAAAAAAGTCTAAGTGACATTTTTACGAATATTGAAATCCAAACTGACTAAATTTATTGTTCATACTAATTTCACTCAATTAAAAACTGAACGTTATTAAAATAAGATTCCATTTGGGAACATTCGAAATCACAGCTTTTGCGCATCAACAGTCTATAGTGTTTTGTCACATTATCGAGTACTCGGAATATTATTTTTGTGTAAATCCAGAAGACAATTTCGCCTGTACCTGATTTAAATTTAATCTTCCCTATACATTGGTTAATTAATGGTTAATGATATTCAGTCAGTGATCATCGAGAAGGACCAATTTTCACTTTTTTTTTTCGAAAGCTAAAGAACGTCGAAAACATTTTAACATTTGAACTTGGTGCCAATATGCCCAACATTGGTGTAAACTTTTTGGAAATGAAAAAATGTATACAGAATTGATTTTAGGGGCTATTTCAAATCTTTTTTCATCCAGAATGTGATTTTGTCGTACACAGTCAGGAAACATTTTCAGCCAGATTTAAAAAAATATTTTGTTAAGAACACAAATTTTGGGTAATTTTAAAGATTAATAATAAACGGATAATTTATGGTTAGCGTACATAATGTGGGCTTGATTTCAAGGCTTGAGTACTTTAGAGACAAAATATGGCAGATTTTTATGTTACAGGGATTCCTAAAGTACGAAGTATTTGGTAGTGTCTTATAATGTGTAGTTTTAAGGCAAAGTTGTAATGATTTGAGAACCATTGCAAAGTAAACATCGATTACATTTTTTCTTCAGGATCTTGCAGGTGCGTACCGACGACATTCTTCAGGGGGGGAGGGGAGAAAACCAAAAATTGCCAACTAATACCATGAAATTTTACCAAGTGTTGACCTTTTTTTTTTTGTTTTTTTTCAGTCTTCAAAAATTTTAAAATAGTT
This sequence comes from Phenacoccus solenopsis, assembly GCA_009761765.1. Lineage (NCBI taxonomy): Eukaryota > Metazoa > Arthropoda > Insecta > Hemiptera > Pseudococcidae > Phenacoccus > Phenacoccus solenopsis. The sequence goes on from CM019753.1 coordinate 48,962,665, forward strand.
GTAATAATACTGCTACGCTAAAACTCCAAATTTACCAACTTTACAAAAGCCAAAGGGGCTACGTCCCTGGTTGTGCGCTATACATGATATAAGTTGGCATCAGTTCGAATTTATTCGAGTTCTTATTTTCCCAAAAAAAATTCAAGTTCCCAATTTCAGCGTTGAACAATTATCAATTTCCCAACTTTTCAAAACACCTGGGGGGGAAGTTCCCCCCATCCCCCCTTAGTTACGCCCCTGCGATCTTGGAGTGTTAAAATCAATTTTGCAACAATAAATCACACATTTATTATTATTTTTTTTTTAATTCCTGAAATTAGTGCTTTTTTCATTAAAATTGTAAAAAAATTTACTATCTTTAAATTTTGTAAAAAATCGATTTTTTATGCTTTTATATGAGAAAATAAAACTTTTGAATTCAGAAAAAAATTTAATCAGCCAAAAATCAACTTTAATGAAATTTTTCAATTTTTGAAAAATTTATTTTCATTTTGGGAAATATAGATAATTATGTCCTATGTAATATTGAAGGCTGAAATTTTTTGTATCTGTTTTGGAAATAATTTGATCATTATTATGCTAAGGGCTCCGACATTTAAAAAAAAAACAAAATTATACTTAGTTCTTCTGCGAAAAAAATCTTATAAATTTCTATTTTTCTTCAATTTTTCGTTTACTTAATGTTTTACAAATTTTTGAAATGATACAAATTCAAATTGCTACGACACGTTTACATCAATATCCTACGCGAAAAGGTCCCTCAGCCGACCAAATATGATGAAGCGGGTATCAGCAGACCAAGTTACTGTTTGCCGTATCCGCACTGGCCACACTATGCTGACTCACAGACATCATTTCCTTAAAGAAAATCCTCCTCAGTGTTACGCATGTTCCACTGCTCTCACAATCCTGCACATTCTCATAGACTGCCCCAAGTACACAGTACACACCCATACGTACACCTCTCAAATTTCCTGATTCCCTTCTTCAAATTTTGGAAAACGTTCCCCCACTCGTTACATTTATGATGAAAGCAGGCCTCCTCTCGCAGTTATAATTCTGTAGTCAAATCAGGCCCGTGCCTCTGGCCCAGTTACAGGATACGGCACGGTAAAAATCAACAGCACATTGCTGCGAAAATAATTTTTTGATTTTCGATATAATTATTTTATAATACTGGGCATTATTAAAAGATCACTATTATGCATTATTTTATGAATATTTTTTCGATTTAAATTTCAAGTTTCACTTACTTGTTTACTAGTTTAATTTACGTAACCTATATCTACTGCTATATTGGCCAGAGGCACGGGTTGAAGAAAGGACTAAATTTAGGGTCGGATGTTGGTGGTTTTGAAGAACTTCATGAGGTTTCTCAAAGTAGTTTTTTCGTCTACGAGTATTTCTTGAAGAGTGAGAGGAAGAGACAGGTGGGAGCGTTGGGATGTGTATTTCGGGTAGTCAATTAGGATGTGTTGAACTGAGATGAGGGAGGAAGCAGGTGTTGCATATAGGAGTAAGAGATTTGGTCAGGATGTAAGAGTGGGAAAATCGAGCATGGCCAATAAGAAGATGGCGTTCAGTCACTTCTTCCGATGTTTCAATTACATAAAAAAGAAGAATTTTTCACTTTCTGAAAATCATATTGTGTCGTTTAATGACTTAAAAAAATGTTAGCTCCCGTTTTTTTTTTTTTTTTTTTTTTTTTGTAATTTGTGGGTTCTAAACCATTTTAATGTAGAACCAACAATTTTGATTATTTTCAAAAATTAACAACAAATTAGTAAGTTATTGGTCGAATGTATAGTATGGGCTTAATTTAACCTTTTTCATACTCAAGAGGGGAAATATGCTCAATTGTTGTTGCACAGGGAATCTAGTACATACTAAATCATTATGAATGAAGAATATGACGTTTTGGGAATCTATGTGGGGTAAAAATCGAGCACATATTTGGTCCCCAGTCTGAAACAGCATAAATTAAAATTCATTTTTGAAAATAACCGAAGCTGCTGCTTTTTCAAAAAAAAATTAAAACAAGGTTCAGGTCTCCTAAATTACAGAAAAAAAAATTTTTTGGTTTTTGGGGATAAGATAGGTATGACTTAGCATTTTGGAACTTGGAAAAAAAATATATTCCCCAAAAATTCGTTTTTTATTTTTAATTTTTTGAAAATTTAAAAATGTTTAAAATTTTGAATTCATCAAGCTGGGAGGAGAGGGGGGTCTAAAAATGGAGTTGAGCGGTTGAAATTTTTATGACGTCATTTTGAAGTTGTATAGCAGCAATTACGATCCCACCCTCTTCACTGATATTCGCTCACCGGAATAGTCATTGCAACTCACCTGTCTCCACTCCTTCATATATAGACCAAATGTCCCAAGTTTTCTAGCCAAAGGAATACTTACTTCCTTCAAAATAAAATAAAATGAAACCTCCAAAATAATTCCAATAGCACAATAAACCTATTAAGCTTTATCCACCCAATCTCTATTCAGGTATGTTCCCATGATTCTTCGCTAAGAGTACTATAATTATGCTAAATTGATAAATATTATTTTGAAACCAAACAAAGTTATAAAAATTTGAATAACGGACCCCCGCCCACATTTATTTTTTTTGGGATATGAAATTGAAAATGACCTAAAAATTGTGGTTTCATTACCAGGCACTATAGAAATAATTAAAAAATCAACAGAAATAAAAAATAAAAAATTCTATTAAAAAACTTCTACAGAAAATAGTTCTGTCACTGTTTTTGATTATTCTTTTCTAATTTTTCCATGATGATAGTCATCTGAATCATTATGTTCTTTAAGCCACACATAGTAAAAAATAATGTAAACGGCGCGGCGTATGAGTTGCATTTTGAGAATTTTTATTGAGTATACTGCGTATAACTTATGTAAAAGCCATTGCTTCTATTTATCATATTTGAAAAATGAACAAGATACCGCTTTAGTTCAGAGCTACGCACAGCGTGAGAAAAAAATGGTTGCTAAAAATCTTTTCTATTTTTTCATCATGAAGGTTAGCTTATTTGAAGGCAAACAAATGTCATCAAACTATCAATGAATAATTTTTTTTTGTCGTTGAAATTTTCTAATTTGTTAATAGTCGTGTGTGGGGGGAATAATGTGTAAACCCTTAGTAGGTGCCCTTTTGGGTTTTATTTTCCGGTGCTCATTTTTTATGCCAATGCGGTCCCGATTGTATGAATAGTTCCCTGAGAGAAACTACTAGTTTTGAGAGAGTTAATAATATTTCTTTGTACATTAAATTATTCGATGTAGCTACAAAGGAATAGTGGGCACGTTAGAGAAAATTGGCTTTGGAAAATATTTCCACGCTAAAATATCCCAATTATTATTATTGCGTTGAATGGAAATTGATGTACAAAGTTCACGTGGCAAGTAGGTGTTTCCTTTCATACTGCTGAATAAATTGGCATCTATAGATTTCGGTATAGTTGGTAATTTTAATTTCATTGAACATACCTACTCGCAAGCTATTATGTCGGCACGTGTATCTACACGCAGTTGGAATTTGCAAGAAAACCCTGATGAAATGTGTAGGTGATTACTACCTACCTAATGAGCGACTAAAAAGAAACCAAAGGAGCCGGTGAAAAATCAGCGATCAAAAATTCATACTCTCGTCACTGATTCGGTTACTTGAGAATAACAAATTATAATGGCTGATAAAATTTCATCAATATTTTGAGAAAAGCAGTAAAATGGAATAAACGTACCGTACGATTTATGTGATAAATAAAAAATAAAAAAAAAATAATAATAAAAAATAAAAAAGTAAATAAAATACTTACGAAAATTTTCGAATACGTTGATTAAACTATTAACGATCAAACGAGAGCACAGGTTGATGGAAAAAAAGGGAAACAAATTTTAATTATTAAAAAAAAAAAATCGCGCACCGTCAACGCATGGTGATTATAAGTGCGGAAGAAAAACCGCGTGCGGATTGAAAAAACTTGAAAGAAATTGTGTAGTCGCGGCGCGTTCTAGTAAAGGGGTAAACCGGCAAAAGGCCGCGCGGATGCTCTGATTTACGCTGGTGAATAATACGGGAAAACGTTTCACCGAGGACGGCGACCGTTAGGAGTGGAACCGACACGAGCGCGGGAGATGTGCTCGCCGAGTTATGAAGTCGATCGATCTCCGCGCGATGGCGAGCTCAAGCGGAAGGTGGGTAGAAGTACGGAAAAACGGCGGCGGTTGGACCGGACAGGTGAAAATTACCCAGCATCACATTCGCCGTTGGCGCATTTTATACCCGTACACCGTACAGTTCTTCCCCCTAATGCAAGAGCGCGCGCAACCGTATTCCGCTTACGCCCGATCGAGGGGTTGCGTTGTGGAGAGATTTTCCCGTAATTCGAATTTCCCTCGTAGCGTATTCGTCTGTGCGCCCGGCCCGAGTGATGTGAAAGCGCGCTTAACCAGCAACAATTTCGTAGCACTAGAGTACTCCTGAATCCAACAAAAATTCATCAACGATTCACCAAGTCCTAGACAGTACCTAAGTACCTTTCAGTGCAAGTGAATAAGTTGATTGGAATAATGATTTGAACACCTTGGATGGAAATAATAGAGAAAAATTTATAAACATTCAGTAACATTCCCATTCACAGGTGTTTCCTTTTTGGGGGTGAACCCAACAAAAATGCATTTTTCGTCAATGACTCGCAAAGGAAAATTCTTACGAGAATAGTTCAGAGCCAAATATTCTGTTCATAATTCTCCGTATGTTGACTCTTCATACATTTTTTCAAAATTTGATGCATAAAAAGCTCAAAATGTACATCTAAAGTTTACCCATTTTGACGCATAAGTAAATCATCAAGGCCGTGGAGAGACAAAATTGGGTGGAACTATGATTTTGGTGTCATTTTTTTTAGAACCAATAAAAATTTGAAAAAACAATTAATGAAAAAAAAAATGCACTTGGGATTAAGTATGGAAAACCTAAAATTCAGATCTCTTGGCCCTTTCAGATAAACAGGCCCGGGGGCAATCTGCATCTCTGCCCTTCCCTCTCTTCGGCTCCGTAAACCATGAAAATCAATATGAATATATTCAGGTTGCATAACCATGATTTTGTAGGAGGGACTAGTGGTGGGGCGGCCAAAAAATATTTTACTTTTTTGATGATAAGTAGGGGAAGTAGGGTTCAAGAACCCTAAAGTTTTTAAAGTATATCCATCCGCTAACAGTCGAGTTTTCGAATTTTGAAGCTTTTTTAGTTTTTTGCAAGTATCTCCGAAATGAAGGGTTTTGAAGAAAAAATGTATAGGAATAAAGTTGTAGGAGATTTCATTCTTTACAACTTTGATTCTACACATTTTTCATGAAAGTTTGCCAAAAGTTGAGCTTTTGAACTTTAAAGTGTTTTAATTTTTTTCAATATTTCGAGAACAAAAGGGTAGGGGAGGAAAATAAGTAGCAAGTGGGTCATTGCGGATTTCAAGCTTTACAACTTTGTTTCTTATACAATTTTCACGAAAGCTGATAGTTTTCCGGAAAAATGAACTCGAAGTAAAGAGTCCAATAATTGGTGCGTTTTGTTCTATGGAAATTCGATGTTTTCATCCTCCGGTCATAATTCGAGTAAACATGATGGATTGGTTCCAAATTTGTGAGATAAGTAGATAATATGAAGCGTAAGAGTCCGATTGTTTTTGAAGTCGATCCCTTATGTGAAAGTTGAACTTCGAACTTCGGAGTTTTTTCAGTTTTTTGTAAATCTTTTTAGAATAAAGGTTTGCGAAGAAAAAATGTATAACGACAAAGTTGTAGGAAATTTTGTTCTCTGCAACTTCGATTCTCAAACATTTTTCATTGAAGCTCGTTGAGCTTTTGAACTTTGAATTTTTATACTGTGTTATCACTTCTACATACTTACACATCAGTTCTTGTTCAACATTATCATAACGCCTATTGTTTACGTATATTTAGCCGTACCCATTTAATTATTTTTAGTAATTCTGATTCAATATTTTCTCTCGCTACAGCGGCGTAAATACTGAGAGGAGCGGAGTTAGGGTTCAAACACGAAAACTTTTTTTTTCAAGTATGTATGCACTATATGTGTACGTATAACAACTGTACACATGATAATTGATAACATACTAATAAAATTACAACTAAAAATAAATTCTCATATTTTTGATTTTTATCTTTGCATTATAACGTTTGAGCACATTTTTGATTGATTTCTTTGGGGAAATTTAAAACAAAAAATTCAAAATATGTAGTAAAATTACATCATATATTTTTAAAATTACAATCCAACCTTAAGCTATCAATTTTTCAATAAATCAGTACCTTTAGAATCCACATCCACTATTACATCCTGCTGGAACAGGCAAAGGATAGGGCCTAGGTAAAGGCACAACCACTGGCGGTGGTGGTGGTGGGCGATAAACTGGTCTCGGTAAAATTGGTTTTTGATTCGGCGGAAGTATAGCCAATACGATATTAGGAATGGTTACCGATGGCTTAGGTGCTGGTTGTGGTATACGAACTGGTAATGGTTGAGGAACCGGTACGAAAGAAATTGGCGGTAATGGTTGAGCACTCGGATAATTTCCTTCAGTTGGTGCAGGGTATCTTTCGAATGATGAGCCGCCTCCACAACCACATTCACTTACCACTGGTTTTACCACAATGGTAGCGTGCAAGCCCTGTAACAAAGTGAATGGGTTTTAGTTATTTAATGTATACAGATTTTTACCCTTCATCAGTCTCTTACGATTACTTGTAAGTGCAAGCACGAAGTTAATATGAATATTATCTCTAGTTTGAAAGCCATTGTCAATCACGGTACAAGAAATTTCTTTCTCGCAGTTTTCACTCGCGAAATAATACTTTTAAAGAACCGAAGGAGATTTCGATCGAAATACACTGCTTGTATACTTACGTATGATGATTTTGAACGCTGCCGATGCTATTTATAAGACAAATACCTTCCGTTTATCTAATTTTACGTGACGACTTAGGTTTGAAAAGATGTAATTTCAGTACTTTCGGGCACGTTCATCCTCAAAATACCCAGGTACTTCCGCATTCACATTGGAATAGACGTTATTGTTGTATCATCATCAGTGCGTAGATATAGGTATTAGCTTGACTCATTGCTGTACGAGTCATTTCAAAACATTGTGCTTTTTCATCGCAACTCAAGCGAGAAGGTAAGTATCGGACTATAATAGTGCTTTTAAATGGAGGTGCTTTAATGTCAAATTATTCGGATATAAAAATCATTATACAATATTTATCGAGCAATAAACATTCTTCTGAATGAAGGGTTGATCAAACTTACCAACATTCTTCCCTTATCAGCTTACAGTACATAATGAACGATTTTTGTGAAAATTCTTACGCTCTTTCCTACTTTGATCATAACATCGTAATATAATCAATACAGTATTTATTTGAATTTCATACGCACATTCCTGATGAAGTGCTAGTTTCACATAGCAAGAATTCTTCATAGTAACCTCAGATTCTTAGGTGTGTTTCCTCGACGAATATTCACTACAGACTAAAATCAAAGATCAAGGAAAATCTTACGCAGTTTTCAATTTAAGCCAAGATCACTCACCTAGCTCATAAAGTTTACCCATTCAAACTTATTCCACCCTCTCTTTACCCTTACGAAAAAAAACATCTTTTATTTTCCCCGCAACGCTAACGTTTCATTAACATGAAAAAATGCGAACGTTCGTACATTCGTTCAACCAACCCCTGACGCAGGTGTTTTTTATCGGACGGGGTTCTCGTTTTTTTCTCTAAATTAGTTTCCTTTCAACTCAACGAACCGGTATAATGCTTTGTTCTTACACGATTCCAGTGTCCAGCTTCATGGTCCAGTAGGTTTAAATGCTTATGCAATAAGGGTGACTGAATGGTGAAATTGACATATCGTGAAATTCGGAGTACCCATTTCAGTAAAGCTGACGTCAACGGTAACCATTCAAAACCAGCTGATACAGTATTGAAAAGATTTTAAATTTAGATTTGCCAGAATACAGACGGCCATAAATCCGGTTTTAATTTCAATTTTTCAGGTAACCTAATTAATACTAAATTATAAATTATGGTCTTAGTATTCGGTAACATATGATTCAAAAATTCACCTATTTGTAACTGGTTTTTGAAACAAATTCAAATGTAAGAAAGTACAATATTACCTGTAATGTACCAGGATCTATTTTCCATATTCTGACTAACGCACCAAATACTTGGTGTACTGAAAATACCTACTTTTACGGAAACCAATTAGAGGACATCTAAGGAAATAATCCTAAATACATAAGAAATCTCTTAAGCTTTCTATATTTTAGCTCTTAACATCTTCAACTCTGAATTAATCATCATGCTACACCTCTAGCCTAGGGCTGTATACCGCGTAAGAAAAAAAACTGTGGCGAAATGAAATTTTCTTCTTTCTAACTGTTATATCAACCCAACAACACGATACATCTTCAAGAAATTTTTTAATTTACAAATGTATAGAAGTGGGCTATATTAATCAATGATGCGACTAAAAAATCTCCAAGAAAATAAAAACTTATGCGATAATTTCAATGCAGGGAAGAAAATATCGCCATACATATTGAATACCTATCAATTGAACAATAAAAAATTCATTAACAAGTGAAAATAATGATGAAACCGGGTTTGTTGCCCCTTCAGAATCCCAAAGATGCAAATTTTCCATACGAGATTTGAAGACGTTGTAACTTTCCTTGAGATAGCAGAGTTTATGTCGCACTTCTTCCACTAAGGTATATCGTACATCTTTTTTTTTCTCGTGCACCATGTGCTACTTAATTATAAATTTTTATCGATTTTTTTTTCAAATTATTCATTATGTTGATTTACAGCACATTTCTTTATTAATCATTTTTATATTATTTCAAATATGTAATCGTAAAATCTATAATGTAGGAATAAAAACTTTTTTTTTTCTTCAAATTAGCTCATTTTTTATACTAATTTTATGGGTCAAGTATTTCTAAATTTATCACATAGTGGTTTTTTTCCCATAGACAATAAAAAAAATTATACACAAAGAAAATAAAATGAAGAAAAGTTTAGAACATATATTGCGAAAGGAAAAAAATAAAAAAGAAGAAATAAATACAAAAATACAACAATTATTGTGATACCGCAGGTTGCATCATTTTCAAGGTATACGTTACCAAGTTGAGATCCTCCATCAAGGTATTCAATCGCTTATTATGCCTATTCGTGTAGGCAATAATACCCTCTAAATTCTTATCTTGTATTTTTAACTTGTTCTCGGCGATATCTTCGAGCAACAGAGCTACGACTAACTGAAAAAACATTCAAAAAAGGAAAAAAAATGTTCATAACTCTACACAATAAAGCCGCTTACACGTACCGACCTAGATAACGGTAATAAATGATTGACATGTTCAATATGATAACCAATATCATAGTCTTTTTACCTGAGCTACGAAACAATGTTTGCTGTTTGTATTCCACTTGGCCGCATAATTGAGTAATGTTTCTTTATGATCTGTTCGAAGTTGATCGACTAGATTCTTCAACGAGTCTACTTTTCCACCCGATAGATCTGTAATAAAAGAATTCATTAAATGAAGAGAATTACATGGAGAGAATATGAGAAATGGAGAGCTTACTTTCTAAAATTTTGAAAACCTGCATCGGCCTATCCAGTTTGATGGCTAACTGTAGAGCGGGTAGGAGTTGATCTGCTTTTATCAAATTAGCTAAATGTTGTTCTTGTTCAATTCTTTCTTGATTACTTTTCAAATCTTCTAAACGAGTCTCTTCCGTTTTATCGTGCCAAAATACAACTCTAGAATCGGCACCACCGGTTACGATTTTCGATTCCTCCTTATTTACTGTGTGAAAAAGAAAATCATCGATAGATTCAATTTTTTGGTATTTTTATTTTCAATAGATGCGTGAAACAGATTTTAAAAGTAACTGAAAACCTTACTCGCAATCGCCCATACTCTTGCAGCGTGATGATCGAGTGTGGCTAGACATTCGCCACTTTTGATTAACCATATTTTTAAGAGTCCGTCGCTACCGCTGCTGATTATTTGAATACCGTTATTTAGAAAACTGCAATTCAAAATGGCGCAGTCTTGGCCTTCTAATGTCTGTTACAATAAATACCACCATTACATAATTTAATCGTGATAAATTGAAATATACGAATTTAATTTCACACAGATCACAATCAGCTCTTACCTTAAGACATGTAAGATCAGTGATAGACCAAAGTCTTAATGTAGTATCGGCGGATGAGGTGAGTAAGACTTGATCAACAGGTGAAAATTTCGCGCACCAGACACCTCTTCGATGGCCGCGCAATGCTCCTATCAGAGAAAGATCTTTTGCTGACCAAAGCTGCGGAATATAAATGTGAATAAGTATTTCGTAAAATCATAAGCCATACTCAAGATAATCAAAATATGGCCAAACTGGGGATTTTTCATGCAGTTTCAGCTAGAGGTATTTAACTGAATGTGCAAAAAATCCTCTAAAATTCGGTCAGTGTATTTTCAAAATCTTTATTTTTACCACTCATGTACCTTTGTTTTTTTTCAAATATCTCGCAAACAAGAAAATTAGATCAGTAGTAAATGGTAAAACTGTAAATTCTCAACAAAAAAATGTTATTTTTGGTATAGTCGATATGAACGCTGTAAAATAAAGATTAGGTCTCTTTGGAGGTTACCAGTTATTACAAAATCTATTAGGAATGTGTTCGCGTGTTTCTTATTGTAAAATACAGAACACATTTTCTGTAAATTCAAAAGTTGAAGTAAGTTTACTGTAAAGATATTCGATATTGGAATTTCCGGCTGAGCAGTAACGTACTAATGGATTATATTTTTTTGAGGGAGCTGAATTTCAGATATGTATTACTTCTTGGCCACAAGAATCACATCAGCCCATATTTCTCAAATTTCAGCCATCTGAGGTTTTTCAACCCCTCGCCAAATTTAGGCCATCCGCCATTTTGGAATCATTATGATTCAAATTCAAGTCCTCAACAACCACCGTATACGAAGTTTCAGCTTTCTAAGTATATCTGGTCAGAAAATAAGAACGGTTCGTAAAATTTCCCAATATGGCTTCCGCTCAGAAAAACGCTTTTTTCTTCAACTACCCTCCAAACCCAGTCATAAAATTTAAATTGACATGAGTTATCATTTGAATATATCCTAAATTGGCTTTACAATTGGTGTGGGACAGGGTCGTGCAGAGAAAATCCGGACCCAGGAGGAAAGGCATAAGAGCAAAAAAAAAGGTTGTGGAGGTAGTAAAAACAGATTTTTAGCGCCGATGTATCAAGGCGTCAAGTTTGCGGGCTCTCAGCAGGCCCTCAAAGAAAACTCGGGCCTGGGGGAAAGCCCTCTTTTCCCCCTCTTCTCAAACCTGGTGTGGGAATCGACGAAATTCACGCTATGTTATTCTCTTGAAAAGGCTCAAATGTATAAACTATGAGAAACATATTCAAAAAAAAAAAAATAAAATAAATAAAATAAGTTGATTAGATAACCAAAACTTTTTTTGTAACCATTTGGTTCCGATTGTTCGCCTAATGGGTGAGTGCTGCATATTGTACTTAATAGTTTTTCTCTTCAGACAAGGTTGTCACATATTTAATTGTATGGCCTGTATTGATATCGTTGGTGTCTCCCCCCCCTCCCAGCTGGCGACCCTTTCTTAAATCATTTAGACTGTAATAGCTATCGGTTTAACTGAAAACTCTGCTAAAAATGGAAAAGAAATGTAAAATAACAAAGATGCCCTTATTATACTTCAAGCGAGTGATTTGATTTTTTTAAGCATCGAAAATGACTGAAGAAGATTTTAGAGCAATAAATCATCTCATTTACGCTGTGCATGTTGAGTATGAGTTCATCGATGACAAAATTTAGTACAACATGTAAAATAAATACCAACCTTAGCTGTCTTATCCTGCGAGGCAGTAGCCACTAAACTATCATTTGGTGATATACAAACGCTATTGATGGCTTTGTCGTGTGCGATTTCGGTTTTGGATACGTTCAAAGTGGTACATTGTTCTACGAACATATTCAACAATTTAGCTGACGTAAAACTAAATTCATGCATAGATAATAATAAGAAAACAATTTACTATATTTTAAAGCTGGTAAATCCCAAAGTTTCAGCGTGTTATCTTCACTACCGGTCACTACAAAAGCATTTTTCGAAGAAGTCGAAGAAAGCGAAACAGCACCTACAGAAGCAGTATGACGTGCGCCAACAGCAACGCAATTCATTATATCGTCTTTCATCATCCAAACACGAAAAGAATTATCCTACAGATCAATATTACTTTATAGGTTAGTAATTGGACATTTAGGCATTTATAAATGAACTTGTAAAAATTATTACTTTGCCACCGGATACTAAAATATTGGGAAATCCGCGTGAAGTGGCTAAAGAGACGACCAAATCTGTATGGCCTTTTAGTAACGTACAATTCATATTTTTATCGTACACATGAATATTACAACTGTTCGCTGCAACGGCTAGGTAACTTTCGTCTTCTCCGAAAAAAGCTATGTCCAAGATTTCATCTAAATATGCGGTCATCTTTAAACAATTGAACGTAATCGTTATATGAAAGAATAATGTAATATAATGCATGGAGAAAAGGAGAACTGTCGTGGTACCTGTTTTTTACAACTAAACTGTTCGTCAAGACTATATAAATTAATATAATGATTAGAATCCACTTCGTACAGATATCGTCGACATTGGTCGTAAAATAGATGAAGTATAAGAGATTTCGGTTCTTCGGAGTGGCCTCCGTGGACATATAATTCTTTTCCTTTCGTGACGTCGAATACGCGCGTATTGCCTATTAATTGATATGTAAAATGAGTTCACGTTGTTAAACATTATTTTCCGGTTGTTCGGTTGTTTACCATTATGTCCCCCGACTGCGATAAATACTCCTAATAGTGGCTTTTCGTATCCAGGCAGATTTATACAGTTAGGTAATAACGCAGCGGTTTCGATACTTTCGTACATCGGTATAGTTCTCAGAGCTTTTTTATCTTTCAAATCCCAAAATATTACTGCCTTATCGCGGCTACAACTGTAATTTCAATAGACATAGGATGAAAAGATGATATCTGTGGAAATTATTACAAGAATTTGTTTACCTTATCATATGCAAATCATCGTCTGTAAACATGATTTTGGTCACTGGGCTGAAGTGACCGCTTAATTTATACTGCAAAGATTGTTTATTATTTGTCTGAATCAACCAACCACGAATAACCGTTTCGTCACCGGAGGCGAAAAGAAATTCTTCGTTTTTCAAATGTCTGTATTCTAAAATGCTGAAAAAAATTGACATTTTCATTAAATGTTTCGTAGTGTAGCATTTTAAAAATAACAACTACCTGCCTACCTGGTAATTCCTTGTAAGCCTCCTAATTTATGAAGGCAAGAATGATTCTCAATATTCCACACTTTCAAAGTTGAATCAGTACCTCCGCTCGTTAAATTGGTGTTTGATTTGTTGAAAGCTAGTTTCATTAATGGGCCTTTATGTCCCGATTTCCAGGCTGTAATTAGCTTACTGCCTGCAACAATAGATATTTTATATTTGAATGAAATTATATTTTATTATTATTATTTTTTGTTGTTGAAGTTCATGAAGTTATTACCTCTCCAATCCCATATACTAATCGAGCCGCTTTTGTGGCCAGTGGCAAGTAACGTATTGTCAGCGGAAAGAGTGAACACCAATACATAATCGTCTTTATAATCACTTTCTTCAAATGAATTATACGTATTCAATCCTTCGGGAATGGTTTGCGTAATAGAGACCTTATCGATGTCAACGATAGCTACATGATTTCTGCACTGACAGAGTAAAGTTTTGCCATCGTTCGCGAGCTAAAATAGAGAACATTTGTGGTTGATATAGTGATACCAAGATACTTTATTTTGTGCAACTTCAAAAACTTCACCTGCAAAAATCCACCGGTGAAGAACTCCTTGTGAACTGATCCTGCTTTGAAGCTGTGATAATTAAAATATGTCATTAGAGTTTACCAATAAACATTTTTCATAACTACTGCAAAATTAACTTACACGTCTTTTATTTTCACTTGTCGCTCCATGATGGTTTCATGAATAGTGGAACATATTGTTGGCAATGGTAATTTTTTATTTCAACAATTGAAAATTTTCCCCAAATTTATTGTAACAATACACGCGAAAAAGCAATTCGCTTATCTTTCGGAGAAATCAATTTTTTATTGTTGAAATTTTCCAGAAAGGGTGATAAGTTATATTCAAATTATTTGCCAAATTTTTGACTTACAGGAAAAAATTATTTTAATTTATTTCATACTGCGTTAAAAATTAAAAACCATTAAAACGAGTGAAACAAGGAAATGGAATTATGCCGCTACTAACTTCATTTATGTTTTCTAAGATTTCTGCAGCACGTGTTGAGATTTTGCTGATATGATTCCAAGGAGTTCAGTGATAAAACTAAAAATTTGCTAAATTTGTCTTGACGTGACGCAGTAGTGGTAAACTTGAAGTTATGACGTAATCAACCAACAATCCAATGACGTTCGACTTCAAAAAAATATTTCGATTTTTTTTTCATTTTTGTAGCGCGTGTGAGCTGTGTGTTGTGTTTACAATTCCATTTGCTATTTTACTATCACTCGTCGCAAGATCACAAAACAGGACGTAAATTTTCATTTCTAGAAAAAACCAAGTTCATTTAATTTTTAAGAAAGTTCGTTTTACAAGCAGAAAAATGCCACAGGGGCGGAGAAAAGTTCCCTTCAGCGCAAAACAGAAAAAGATGCAGCTACAGGCGAAAAGGCAAAAGAAACAAGGTTTCATTGGTAAGATTTTTTGCTCCATTTGTAATCATAGCATACATTTTATGACTAACAGCGTTTCTCTTCTTTAAGAGCGCTGCGATGATTTGGATCACCCAACGCAACAACCTAGAGTACAAAAAATTAACCAACAACCACGTAATACTGCTACGAAATCCAATAGGTACATAATATGCCATCCTCATTGTGTAAATATGTTAAGTTTATCAAGTTCTGTTGAAGTTTATGCCTTCTATTCTAGGTATGCATTACAGTTCTTCCAAGAAACAAACGAAGAAATTCAACAAAGAAAGGAATTGGCGAGACAGTCCATCACTCCTGTGTCTGAACAAGAAATGGAAATTGATATCGATGATTATTTTCTTCCCGAATTGGATTTTCCCAAAAGACCACTATGGGATTACGAAATGAGCAAAGAAGAGTTGGATATGCGAGAAAATCGCTACTTCAGAGTAAGCCTAGAATAACCCGTAGCAACAGAATATTTTTAAAACAAATCATTCATCATTATTCTCCTGTAGGAATATCTTTCCGGAATAGAGAAACAGTTTCAACTGAAAGACTTGAGTTATTTCGAATTAAATTTAGAAACTTGGCGACAATTATGGCGTGTTGTAGAAATGTCTGATATTATTTTAGTCATCGTTGATATAAGATTCGCAGTATGTATGAAAAGCTTGAAGTAATGAACAACTAAATATCCGTAAAAATCTAACTTTAAAATTCCCTCTTCTCAGGCATTAATGTTTCCACCGTCATTGTATAAATTCGTCGTCGATGAATTAAAAAAAGAAATGATATTGGTATTGAATAAAATAGATTTGGCACCAGCTGAATTGGTTGTCGCGTGGAAATATTATTTTTTATCGAAATTTCCATCTGTTCACATCTTAACCTTTACTTCTATACCGAGTTATAATCTTCATGGAAATGTTGAAAGTGAGAGAAATTTCTACACGACATACTTAACGTTGGAAATTCTTCATGCATGTGTATTTTAATTTTTGCTTCTGCTTTTGAAGGTAAAATGAATCAAAAACGGCGTGGTCGTATGAGAATGGCGTTTGAAGGAGCTCAAAAATTGCAAGAACTTTGTCATAAAATTGTTGGAAACGAAGGTATGATTTGTGAATCTGCATGCGTATCATAAACATCTGCTTCACTGATTTTTACTATTTAGTTGAATGTTTTAGTTGACTTAAGCTCTTGGAAAAAGAAAATAATTGAAGAAAAAAGTAAAGAATACGATAATGATGAACTGGAAGTCGAACAGGATACTGAAGTAAACTGATTACTACGTAAACACTTTAGTTATTTAATCTGATATGGTGACTAATATTCTGAATCCTTATGTCAAGATTACCTCAATAGATACAAGTTACCACAAACATCAGAGGTTTCGTGATGGCATCTTGACAATTGGATGTATTGGTCAACCTAATGTTGGTAAATCTTCTTTGATGAATGCTATAATTGGAAAAAAGGTAATATACCAATTAATAGAAGAGCTTGTTTTAACAAATATCTATTTAATTATTAAAAAAGTGCTAATTCTCGTAATTTTATATGCAAAGGTTGTCAGTGTTTCAAAAACGCCAGGTCATACCAAACATTTTCAAACCATATTTCTTACTCCTACTGTTAAAGTATGCGATTGTCCGGGATTAGTTTTTCCATCGAAAGTCCCCAAAGTCTTACAAGTAGGCATTAGAAAAATTCTGCTAATAATTTTTATCTGATCTATAAAGTTAATTATTGACAATCTCGTCATTTAGGTACTCATGGGAAGCTTCCCTATTGCTCAACTTCGCGAACCATACACGGCTGTAAAATATATAGCTGAGCGATTAGATTTAGTTAAATTATTACACATTCAACATCCCAATGATGATGAAGAATGGTCCGCAATGGATATTTGTGATGGTATAATTAACTACTCGGTTTTCTTTCTTTTAATTTTACGAAATCATAAAAGTATATCATTTCCATAGGATGGGCCAAGAAACGTGGTTTCGTTACTGCTAGAACGGCACGTCTGGATACTTACCGAGCAGCGAATCATTTGCTCAGATTATCTTTAGATGGTAAAATTTGTATTTGTCTTCGACCTGCCGGGTATTCAGCTAAACTTGGTATGAAATATTCATTATTTTCAATCGAATGTTAGAAATAATAAATTGCATTCTTGTTATATTTAAACCTTTTTTCAGAACATTGGAAGAAACATCCCGAAATCGAAGAAGTTCTATGGATACAAGCCAAAAGTAAGTCTGAAGAACCTGAACCAGCTAGTCTTTCCTCGAACGATGAAAATTCTTCAGATGAAAGTGACAGTCATGATTCCTTCGAAGGAAGCGATAGTGGTGAAGACAGCGACGAAAGCGATGTCGAGTCAGCTGGCGATTTTGCTGCATCTAATAAATTTGCTGCTTTAGCTGAAGTAGAATAGTTATATAAAAATGCCTCCATAGTATTTATAACATTATTTATTTTCAAATTATATTTTCCATTATGTCCATCGTTCAGTGTTTTTATGTACTTGTTTGTTAAAAGAAGTGCTTTTAATGTTATGAAGGGAAGTGGAATAAGTTCGATGCTTGAATGTAAGGTAATAATGTTTTGGTTTGTTTTTTATCTTTTCTGTCACATATCAAGTCGCATCATCTTTCTGTTCTGATTTCTTGGAAAGAAATTCCGAAGTGTAAGCGAATTCAAAAATCTTATTTTTTTCCTCCAATTTCCTTCATGGCCAACCTCACTTTGTGACAACTAATTTTACTTGAAAATCTATATTTTTTTAGAAAAACTGAATACTAACATAATGAAAAACTCGATAACTAATTTCTTAAACGTTAATGGTTATTACTACTCGAAGTTTGATATTTCGATTAACAATATTACCCCATAGGAACATAACTAAAACAATCGTCATTGCAAACGGAATATGGGAGAAAAGTACAATTATGAATTGATTCAACTTAGATGAAATCTCGATCTTTCCATAGAATTCTCGACCTGTTAAATGCAATGAATACGTTTTCCAAAAAATAAAATTCTAATGCTCTTTCTCAGTGTAACTTTTTATTACATTCACTAATCAGTACAATCGTGCTGATGCATTTTTAACAAACGTAGTAATGGGAGGGCAAAGTTGCTAAATGTTTTATAATAATAGCATGAACTAAATAACATAGTTATGAATATTAAACTTAAACTTTTTTCTTATTCTATGATTTATTGCTTTTCCTTTAAATTCACATAAGACTTAAAAATAATATTATTCGTAAATAGAATATGCTTAAAAAGTTGAGTCAATGGCGATAAAAATATTGCAGAAGAATAAATAAATTATGTATAGGTATTAGGATACCGTTACTTTCCACGGTCTAACTAAAACGTTATTTAATACATACACACAGCCACCACTCTTGCATTCTTGTATATAAAGCGATGGAAAACAACAGCTAAAAAGTACATTATAACTGCACAATCACATTTAAAATATTATCTCTAAAATATTCAAAATCTAGCGAAACTATAAGATGGTAACAATCTACACAACGACTAGCACGTAACTTACATACATGTTGTAGACTAGCCAAGGTTAAACAAGTTAACGTGCTCTAACAAACCCATGATTTTTGCATAACTTAGAGCTAATTAACATATATAAATAAATTGAATTAAAAAAAAAAACATTATACGAAAAACCGCCATCACTGGTGAATGTATACTGACAAGTTGTATTCTCTTACTTATCCAATAGACTGGTAAAAATTAACTAGTCGATAGTTAAAAGCGACAGAGAAAATGTAATGTACTGACGTTTAGAAAATAAGAAATGGTAATTAATTATTAAAAAAAAAAAAAAAAAAAGTAATGATGCCGAAATGGTACATTCAAAGTTATAAAGATTTTTGAAAGCTGCGAATTCTAAAAGTATAATACTATTTCAAAACATTCATTCCGGTAATTGAATGCTTTTAGACTTGATGCAAACAGCATTACATGTTCGCGCATCTATTCACTTGAATGATATAAGAATCAAGTGATAAAAGTATTAATTCATGTTAACTAAACGTGAAAATGTAATGTACTGACGTTAACAATGATAGCAATAACAACAAACAATAACAAGAATAACAATAACAACGTGTACAAATGGAAAAATTAGCTTTTATTAAAATTTATCCACCATACGAACAGATACGGAAGAACGTCTTCTGGGTCTTGATTCGATGGTGAAGTCTTTATACTGAGCAAAGACGCAGATCTGTGAACAGAAGAACCGACGTGGGGAAAACATTACATGGAAGGATTACAATTTAATCTCGGAATATAATTATTTATCAAGATGGTGCTTACTTTATCTTTTAATTGTTGACATAATTGTAAAGCGACAGTAAATAAGACCAATACTTCGTTCAACCACGGTATAGTGCATTCAGCTTGGTATGCGTCGCATTTAGTGGTAGAGCCACGCATTGTACTTGACTGATAAACAGCCAATATCAATTTATGACTCTGGACGTAAAACGTAATCGCCAAGTCATCGGGTAACGTAGGAAACAAGCACTTCTGTAAAAAAAAAAACCTTTCCTTTCATTTTCAAGGTTATAAACAAACGTTACGAATTAACAATGGTATAATTATTCCATCGCAATAGGTCACACAGAATGACCTCAACGAATGATATGACCTAGTGGTAATTTTATAATTGATATTTCAAGATGACCATTACCATATTTCCACTTTTAATAATTTCTTCCATTGGCTTCTTAAGCGCGCGGGACAACAAGACATGTTCGCCCCCGTTGCAGGCATCCCAATATCTTGGCTAATATATGCAATACTTCTTCGGAGGAGCTGAATAACATAACACTTGAATGAAAAAGTTCGTAAAAGTATTAATGTGATTAAATCGTTATTTTTGTTTACCAAAACGTGCATCGTTTTTCTATGTTATCGATGTGTAGCAAGGCTTCTTGAACGTGATTGCCAGCATCTTGTAATTGATGCAACTTCCACGGATGTTCATTCTGTATATAAGTTCGATAAATAATAGGTTGTTGATGGGGTCTTTGAACCCGAAATTGTATATCCTATGAAAATGAAACTTTTACTCCAATCCTAAAATTCTCAGGAAAATTCTCAGTTCAATAATAAAATAAAAATAACTTACAGCATGAGCAATGCTATCACCATTAACAGAAATAACAGTTTTCAACTGATCAGGCGGTGATGTTAGAACATACTTTTCTTGCTTGTAACTATTGGCAGAATCGTTTCCATACAACGGTAAGGGAAATCTTCGCACGCATTCCTAATAATTATTTATTCAATTTTAATTCATCATTATTTCCCAGGATGATTGGGGATATGCGTCACTTACCACTAAAATGATATGCAACTGATTTAATACCGCATGAACCTCTTCGGTCAATATCCATTCGAATTCTTTTTGCTGAAAGCATAAAGTTTACGATAATTTGTTAAGATAGGAAACGCCCATTGAAAAATAAAATAGAAGTTCTTAAGAACGCTCTTCAAAAAATGAATACTTTCGTTTAAGGAGGTCTTTATCAACAGGATAATACCGAAGTATTTCCGAACCTCAAAAAGTAATATACGTTATACTGAATATATGGGATATTATTCTTCCGAATAATTAGGGGGGAAAATAACGAACACACTCTTGTTCACTAACGGCAAATAATAACTGATTTATTAATGTTTTGTAAATCACAGCAAGTGTATAAGAATGGAATCAGGCATGCGGTAGAATATAAATGTTGAGTTGTCTTTTATTTATTCATAAATTTACAAAAATTTTACCAGACAAGCGGCTTCTTCATTTTCCAAATCCACAATTTTACTAGTTTGCATTGTATTTAATTGAATGCCAAATTAACGTTCATAAACAATAGCTTGGCAAATACGAACGCGAACGCGTATGCAGAAATTTACATCACAAAAACACAAATTTTCGGCAAAATTTCTTCGAATGACCCATTTTCATGTCTTAATGATGATACGAACAAACGTACGCGTAGTTTATTTTATTGCACTGGATTGAAAACTGAGCAAAAATTTTACTGAATAAAATTGGAATCGAAGAGGAACCCTGAAAATTTTCAAATGAATATTTTTTTATATTAATAAGAGAAATTTACACGTGACTATTAGGTACCGAAGTTGGGGAAAATTTTTGTTGCAAGAGAAAATTGAACGGAGTTGAGTGAGGTTGCACCGTGTAGAATATGAAAAACCTTTCACAATCATTTTTATGTTTTTCAGTAGAACAACACTGCATGCGCAAGTCGAATGTGGAATGACCATGGGTGGTATGGTTATTGGTTACCGTAGTGGAAAGTGGAGTGGAAAAACTTCGCTATAATTGCGATGCTACGAAGGGTTCTAAAAATGTTATAAAAGTTGAATTAAATTTCATTGTAAAAATCGAGTTGATAATTTGCAGATTATTAGGAATGAAAATCCTACATAATAATCCTTGGATTCAGTTTTATAAAGAGTTCATGTGAAGTGTCAATCTGCGAATGTCCTTTGTGTTCATTTCAATTTAATTTCTCATTTGTTTTACTTTTAATGAAAAAGAATCCAGTTATTAATGATAATATCAATTTTTTGATATATTTATAAAATGTATTAATTGATTTGTGTCTCTTCAAAATGTCAAATTTACGAGTAGTGATAATTTAAAATTATGCAGTCATTATTTTGGACAGGAAGACTCGTGACTCACGCACTATGGAACCGTGTTTCCAATTTTTCTACAGTTCCAGATCCGCTTGCTAACAAAAAACCACAATTGTTATCCGCGGTTTGCGGGTTTCCTAAGGATTTTCACGAAAATAAACTACCAAAAGGAAAATTTGGTGATGATGCATGGTTTGCTGCAAAGTGGAAATCGGCTGATGTTATCGGTAAGTACATAGGTGTTATTAGTGAATGTGGATTCATAATGTGTTTCTTTGCGAATTATTAAAAGTTCTTGACGTATTGCTTTCATTATACTAATCTACGGTACTTGGATTTCAAATTGTATTGAAATGATTATGTATGTCTAAGCGATTGCCTAACTTATTTGACTTCAAAATATAATCAACCTTTGTGTTCATAAAAAAAAAAATCATCAAATAAATCTCATCTCCTTAGGTGTGGCCGATGGCGTTGGTGGTTGGAAAGATTATGGTATCGATCCTGGCGAATTTTCCCGATTCTTAATGAAAACTTGTGAACGTTTCGTAACTACTGGTAAATTTAATGAGAAAGATCCGTGTAGACTATTGGCATGTAGTTATTATGAAATTTTTGAAAATAAACAGCAAATATTAGGTTAGTAAAATTTTAAAATTTCCTTCTTAATATGCTTGTTCATAATTGGGTGGTTGTAACAGTTATTTTTTGTTATAGGTAGTAGTACAGCATGTGTTGTAATATTGAATCGTGATACCAGTACCATATATACTGCCAACATCGGTGATAGTGGTTTTGTAATTGTTAGACATGGTAAAGTGGTGCATAAATCAGAGGAACAACAGCACTACTTCAATACTCCTTACCAACTCGGAATCCCTCCTGAATCATGCAGGTCGTCTGTGATTGCTGATAGGTAAAAATTACTTGAATCATATTCTTGATATCCATTTATTAGCCCGATTACTTGATATAAATTCTTTTTATTTCTGTTTGCAGTCCAGAATCAGCGGACACTTCTAATTTCCACGTTGAAGATGGTGATGTAATTTTACTTGCAACTGATGGTGTTTTTGATAACGTTCCACAACACATGTTGTTAACTGAACTTAAACGCTTACAAGGAGAACGAGATCTTGTTCAGATTCAAAAAGTAGCAAATAGTATCGCTTTTATGGCACGATGTTTAGCTTTTGATCGAAATTTCAATTCACCTTTTACAACCGCAGCTTTGAAACATGGCATTCGCGCTCGAGGTAATTTTTTTAAATCTATCCACTTAATTTCATTTATATCGCCAATTTTGCGCGCAATTTTGTAAATTATGATGTCATATTCAAAAATTTGCCCTGCTTCTAAAAAATATGTATATTTTTTTTTTTCAGGAGGAAAGCCTGATGATATTACAGTATTATTAGCTACTGTTGCTTTTTCATAACAATATCCTAGAAAATAACCAAATATCCATAGTGTGTAAAATTTTCCTCTGTAAGTTCAGCTGAGTAATTATTATATTTATGAGGTTTATAATGAACCTTTTTATCAAGTTCGTTATGAAGTCATTGGATGTTATAATTTTGTAAGATGTGGTGCCACATGTTTTCTGTAATTTTGTACATTGTTTATTTCTCTATTTTTAGCGTGATTTATAAGTATATTATCGTGAAATAAATTGTTTTCAATGTTGAACATTTTTATTCAAAATTACTCAGGAGACGTTTTAAAAGTTTTACAATATTACGAGTAATAATTAGTTTTTTTATTACGATGAAAAATAAAAATAATGGTAGAAAATCGTTATCCATCATAAAATTGTAACGCCTATGAATCTGTGAACTTCAGTTGTTTCTGTGCAGAAGTTCTATCTTCGACGTGTGATTACCGATTGGTTAGTAGCTGTCAGTAGTGCCCTTCAATTACCTATTTTATTACCTATACAGGCTACAACTTATTGCGAATTAAGCGAGTGGTATAATCGTTATCGGTAAGTTTAACAAGGATCTATGCGTGTGATGCCTGATAAACACGTCTGTTTGCGATATGAAGGAACGACGATATTTTTACGGAGTTACATATTATTTTTCATTTGATACTTCAATACTTGTTCGATAATGTATTATTTATATTCATATGATTGTTTCCTTATAGTTTCATTCACGTCTATTTCGTTTCTGCTTTGATTGTTCATCTTCATAATTAACGTTTTGGATTTACATCGAACCAGAGTAAAATGGCATATCAAACACTTATTCAAGAGTATTTACAAATGCCCGTCGTGACGAGAGCGTATACAACCGCTTGTGTACTTACGACTACGGCTGTGGTATGGATAACTTTGTAGTTCTGAAAACGCGAAAATATGTAAGCTTTAAACGTTTCAAGTTCCTATTCATAATATGGTTCGTTGCTTATATTTGCTTACAGCAATTGGATTTAGTGTCCCCATTCCAACTTTACTTCAATCCAACACTCATTTTAAAACATTTCCACGTAAGTTGAAGTGATTGCGTGTGCTAGAAGTAGTCTCATAATTTTTTATATTCGTTTGAATATTGAAAATAGAATGATGTTTATTTCAGGTGTGGCGATTAATCACAACATTTTTATTCTTCGGCACCATAGGATTTAATTTCTTTTTTAATATGGTATTCACATATAGATATTGTAAAATGTTGGAAGAAGGGTCATTTAGAGGGAGAACTGCAGATTTTATTGTCATGTTTATTTTCGGCGGTGTGTGTATGATTGTATCCTTTTTCATTTTTCACAATATTGTGAAAGTAACGTTGAAAACATGGAAATGCAAAATTAATAGTTGATATTTCCTTAACTTCTGGTCGTAGTGTTGTGCATTTTTCACCAATTTATTATTCTTAGGTCAAGCATTCACTATCATGTTGGTTTACGTTTGGGCTAGACGAAATCCTTATTTGAGAATGAATTTCTTCGGTCTCCTAAATTTTCAAGTATGAAATTAAATTGCTCATCCTTGTAATCCTGCAAAAAATAATGCAAAAATATTAATGATTTGATTCTTTTACAGGCACCTTATTTACCTTGGGTCTTATTAATCTTTTCGGTATTATTAGGAAATACCGTAATTGTTGATTTCTTAGGAATGGGTGTTGGACATTTGTACTTTTATTTAGAAGATGTCTTTCCACATCTTCAAGGAGGCTTCCGAGTACTACGTACTCCGAACTTTCTGTAAGTTTTTAGGTTTTTTTTTTTAATATTCATGCATACATACAAACTTCAATTTTGAAGGATTTTTTGGAATAAACTTTGATTTTGTTATTTATATAGCAAAGAAATCTTTGATGGACGCCCCAGTGATCCTGATTATAACCCGTTACCTGAAGAAGATCGTCCTGGTGGTTTCAATTGGGGCGGAGCAGATGAACCTGTTGATCGCGCCGATGAAAATTAATATTACATTTTATATTTTTCTGTGAAGTGATGTTTTCCTACTAAGGGACGCTCTTAGTTGATATGGATCCAACTCGATTATTGGGTTACCACAATGGTTGATCTTGAGATATTAATTTACAAGTATCAGCATAATATTATGTTTCATCCGTTATAGAATTCTATGAGTGTGCATTACAGTAAAAATATGAATTTCATTGAGGTATGATTGAGGTTATTCGAGTGTTGTATCTTCTATTATTTTTATAGTCCGAAATTTATTCCGTGGCATCGGCCTTTTTTCCTGTAACTTTTAGATTTTAATTAAAAACCAACTGTTGCGTTGTTGTTGTTTTTTGAATTTATAAAAAATCAGAAGTATACATAATATGTCGTTTGTCGTTCCATTTTTAAAATTAAGATAGTGTTTTATATTTTCAATTTTTACGTTCAAATCAAAAAACTTTGATGATAATAAAGATGATTTGGTGCTTGGTGTTTATTAATTTCTATTAATTATTATTTTTTCAATAATGGGTACAGAAGCGTATCGTGAATGGTAAACTATTCAATGATATGCAAAAGTGAGGGCCGTATTCATAGACAAAATCACTACCTTACTTCAACAAGTAATGATCTTTGGGGCAATTATAAAGCTACAAAACATAAATTCTTACATTAGATCGAAAGATTAGGTCCTGAAGTATTGATTTTGAACGTAAAAATTTTGAAATTAGCATTTAGTTACTGAAAAAATGAAATAAGAAATTTAATACACATTTATGAGTACGCACGGGCACGGCCCTGAAATTCACGTCATTCTCAAAAAAAATTAAAAAGTCACCATTAATGTAAATAACATAATTACTTTTGTAATTACCAAAGGCGCGTGACGTGATGAAGTTAACCAACCTAACACCAACGCAAGGCTCAAAAACGCATTATACAAAGCCCAATTAGAAAACACGTGATGTTTGGTGTTTGATAAGGAATTTTCTTTTCTTGCAATCTTGCATTGTAAAATAACAAATAACTAATTTGAAGTGAATAAATAGAAGCAAAAATATTGTAGTTTTTATGAATCTAAATTTCGAAAAAATTTTTCATACATAATGTTGCATTAACAAAAAGAAACAGTAGTGAAAACACATTTAATTAATCTACCGTTTGTCATCTTTTTAACCATGTCTAATCCTACGTCTCACGACTCTATGGAAGTTGAAGATAATGCGAAAAAAAGTGGGTAAACATATTATTTATTCATACAGTATGTAATTATGTATTATAATACTATCATGTATCGAATTTTTAGATATCCAGTGGAAAACAGGAAATCAGAAACAATCTTTCTCTAATCAAAATTTTGGGAAGAACCGTAAACGTTTTCGTACGATAAAGAATGTTAATAAGAAATCTAAAAAGTCAGTTGTTTGCTATATTCCGTGGTGAATTATTCTTCTTTTGTTATTTTGGTATTAACCTTGATCTACGCTTTTTAGTTCATATGAATTCGCTAAAGCAGAATACGAACGAATACGAAGTGAAAAAAAAGCTGCTAAAGAAAGACGTATTCAGAGGAAGCAGGAAATTGAAACAGCGCTAAATGCTTACAAACAGAAAAAAAAGTTGAAAAATCAAAAACTCTCCGCAAAAACTTCTAAAGGACAACCAATAATGAAGAATCGGATAGAAATGTTACTCGATAAAATTCAACAAACCGTAAAATAATGTTTTGTTTTTTAAAATGATATGTGACATTTTTTGTTGTATAATGTTTTATTTACATTTTGTCTGTCTTTAGTGATGATCATTACATTTTTCATTATTTAATTTATAAATCACATGTTTTCATTCAAATAATTCTTCACCCTGGGCAACTTCCTTTAAATTCAGCAGTTCCATTGTACATGTTCCTTTCCCTGAATTGCATAGATCTTCTACTTCACGATATGCTCCAGGATTAATTAAAATAATCTACAAATTGAAATGGATATTAATTTCTAAAGATCTGCTATTTTTAATTTTTATTAAAAAAAAATCGAAATGGTCAAATTTTGATATTTTATAATCACCAGAGTGAGATCGAATGAATCCCATTTCTCTTCTTCTACTTTAGTTACAATCTTGACTAATTTTTCTTTCAGCTTATTGACTTCTTTCCCGGTCATAGTCACTTTGACTCTCATTTGAGCGCGTTCTATCGGTAGTACTGTTTTTAACTTTGGAATCATTTCAAGTGCCTAGAAGGTTTTGATGAAATATCATAATTATGTACTATTAACGTTATTTCACTTTTAATTTCAAATTATATGAATACATCTTTGACTTGCGCCCTGGTAATCGATACGTAACCCTTACTTCGGTAAATGTTGAAAAATATTATTAAGTTGAAGGACAAATTTAAATATCATCAATTTATTACTTCTGCTCGTTAATTCAACATTTCATGACTTGAAGTATCATTCAACATTCAATTTTTAGAAAAATATATTTCAATATTCAATTGAAATTGTGAACATTTTTCATCACTCACTCGAGGAAGATATCAAATATTCTGGCCTTTAGCATCAATTTATAAGATAATAACATAGATTTTAACCTGTTGCTTAGCTGATTTATTGAACTTCGCAGAAAAGTGTACATCTTTCAAAGCTTTGGATATTATCGAAGTAGGATATGGACGTTTATTTTCTGGATTAACACATTTTTCTGAAACGTGTTGGTGAAATCAATCATTATGAAAAAATGTAGCAACATTGAAGTTTTGCACTTACCAGCAATAATGGTTGACACTTCCTTTAGTATAGAATCCATTTGAGCTGCTCTCTCTTTGTCCGAAATTTGAAGTTCTCCTTTTTCTAAAATTTCAATACATACTTTGGTTTGATCATCTGTGCCAAATACTTTCAATAAGTCTTCTTTTTTAGCTACTTGTCCTTTTGAAACGTTGGTAAATACAGTATGGGTCTGAAGTACTTCATCGATATCCTTTTCCCTGCAACAAAAAATACAACAGATACAAAGTAAAAGTAGTAGGAAGGTAAAACATTTCATCGTAATAAGTGAATCAAAATTTTACAATTTACTTCTCCACGATAATACTTTATTTTTGTAACATGCTATTTCAAATCGAGAACCACCTTTTTTCAGCCTGACAACTGCAACGTTTGTTAAACGTATCTGATTTGTTGGGGTGAATATTTTTGACATTTTGAAACGACAATGAAATTGTGAACATAATTTTTCTGATCAAAAGTGAGAAAATGGATCAACCGACCAAATTACGAATGATGATTCAATTCAGTTCCTATTTCCTGCGAAATAAAAAAGTGAAAAGTGTTTATTTTCTTTTCCTGCGTTTTTCTGATATCAATCACTATCATAAAATGAAATGCAAGGTTTTTTGCGTTAGACGTTACGCCAGGCATACTCAAAGCGCCAGGTCACGCGCTCACCCATATTATCAAGTACTATCGTGACGTCTGACGTCGTTGTACCAAATTACAAATCAGACCTTTCAGACCTTGACTACTGTTTTTTCGTTTTACCATTGTATTTTCGTTTTCATTTTCACAATGGAGTTCGACATTTTAATAATATTTTAACTGGTTATTTTTAATTGAACTTCTTAAACTCGTTATTCAATTATTATGACAGACCTTTAATTCAACTGCTTCCTCATACATATTATTATATTCAGAATAATGGCTACATCCAAGGGTACCAATACCTACAATCGTCAGCAATGGGAAGATGCTGTGAGTACCAAATTTCTTGTATTTCGTTTCATTTTTAGAATTTTTTAATTGAATGATTTTTTTTTGTATTCCCTATCATAGGAGTTCCCAATTTTATGTCAAACATGTTTGGGCGATAATCCCTACATTCGAATGGTTCGTATAACGCATCTATATTCGTATCATATTTTCATTGAATACCAAGTAGGAATCTAATTATTTGCTTTGCTCTTATACATCTCAGACGAAAGAACCTTACGGAAAAGAATGTAAAATATGTCTTCGGCCTTTCACCGTATTCAGATGGTGTCCTGGAGCTAAAATGCGATTCAAGAAGACAGAAGTATGTCAGACTTGCTCTCATTTGAAAAATGTTTGTCAGACTTGCCTACTAGATTTAGAATATGGGTTACCCATACAAATACGAGATATGGCTTTGAAAATAAAAGATGATATTCCCAGATCCGACGTAAACAACGAATATTTTATTCAGAACGTGGTAAGCAGTATTATATTGATTATGAAAAAAATACTGAGCTACGCACATGACGCAGTTTTATTCTGTATGATTTTATGATTCATAGGCTAATCAGCTTGCTGTTAGTGCTGCCAGTGGAGATGTTGGCGGTGGTAAAGCTGAAGGCACTAGTGATTTGCTGATGAAATTGGCCAGAACTACCCCCTACTATAAACGTAATCGTCCTCATATTTGTTCATTTTGGGTAAAAGGAAAGTGTAAACGAGGTGAAGAATGTCCTTATCGTCATGAAAAGCCAACAGATCCGGATGATCCGCTCTCTGATCAAAATATCAAAGATAGGTGAGTAACTCTTAATAGAATGAATCGTGAGGTTTTAAATCATGAATTATAAATTCTTAAATTTTCTCCTTTCGTAATAGATACTTTGGTGTTAATGATCCTGTCGCTGCTAAATTAATGAAACGCGCTTCAGTTATGCCAAAACTGGAACCACCTGAAGATAAAAGTATAACTACTCTTTATATAGGGAATGTTCCATCATTTATTACCGAAAAGGATTTGAAGTGAGTTGATTCTACATTCATATTACGTGTGTCTTTTGAGCTTATATACTTCATTCATACGCTTATTTATATTCGACAGTAATACTTTCTATCAGTACGGAGAAATTCGTAGTATCGCCTGCATTCCGAGACAGCAGTGCGCTTTCGTGGAATTTGTGCGTCGTGCAGATGCAGAGGTAGCTGCCGAAAAAACATTCAATACATTAATTCTGGGTGGCCGACGATTGAATATCAAATGGGGACATACGCAAGGAAGAAGAAACACCGACGATGGATTAGCACCGATGATGCATAAAGAAGAGAGCACAATCACTACCTCCAAAAATCTACCATCTGGTTTACCACCATTACCTAAAGATTTAACTAATGATTTCTTTAATTTATCGCAAAAATCTGAAACAATTCCTGTACCTCCACCTCCCTTACCTGCTCCTCCTCTTCCTCCTGGTTTTACAGCCCCGGTTCCCAATCCTGTTATTCCACCAATGCCGCAATTACCTCCTCCAGTGCTCTTCATGAACGGCTATAATAATCCGTTTTAGTTTTGATGTGAGAAAAGTATTAGCTCCCTCTCAACTTGTATAATTATAGGTTAAGATAATGAAACTTGAGTTGTAAGATTTTAAACGTTTAATATTGTTATGTTATGATATTTGGAAATATAAGCAATAGATTGAAATGTATATTTGCTTCAATAGATGATAATCTTAGTAAAAAGTAAAGCGTATGTCACCTTTCTTTGCCGCATTATATTATCAACCACTGTGTAGACTTTTTCATTTGACAACAATGATTTTACAGCAGGACAATAATTATTTTAATTGGAATATTTTTTTTTCTATAATTTCTTCGGTTAAAACTATCAATTGTACAGACCTCACATTCTTGATTGTAATGGCTTGGATTTAAAGATTTTTTTCTTACAATTCAGTGATTCGTATTGAGTACGTACATGCAGTAAGCTTAAACAAATTACGTGAAGTATGGTTCGTAAACTTCATTTTTTGAATAGCTTGCCTCTGTTTGATGAAATAGAATTTGATTACAAATGTTTTTAACATTTTATTAACCTCACTTCTCAGTTCTCATGTATAATAAGCTGCGAGACGTACGAGCTCTCCCTTCCCCTCCTTTGGTTATGTCATCAGTCATGATAAGAAAAAGGTGTATAAAATAATGAAATTTTTATATCTTTGAAAACTGAGATGAAGTAAAAACTATGAAGTAAATAAAACATTATGAATTATGGTGATTGATGTCTTTAAGCTAACAGAATGTTCAGTTTTGTGAATTAGTGGTGAAAAGTATCGAATTTCGTTATGGATGAAGTATGTATCTTATGTTGATTTTTAATTCGTTCATTTTAAAATATTTTTTTAGATGCTCTTAACATGGTACTTGAAAATTTTAGCAATCAAAAATTTTCATTTCTGAAAAGTTGAATATTCATCGATATCAGTTTTGGCAATCTGCTTGGATATGGAATCAACGACCTCATATTGTGAATCGACGTTTATTTGGAATGAAAACCATGCATTGTTTCGTTGCGAATAATAGTACTGACACAAGCGAAATTGTTTCTGAGCTTTCTACATGGAACTATCAAGATGTTATGTCCGCATCATTTATTAAACAGTGCAAATCGCGATTACATTTTTTACATTTAGATGATTGTACAGAAAATAACATGTTAGAAGTTTCTGATAAATCATTTCTAACAATGAGAAAATTACTGAATAAAAACAGCAATCACAACGAAGCTTTTGAAATTTCATTTGTTAGTGAGTATGCTTTCGTGGAAACCAATGAATCGTGTTTCCTAACATGACAATTTTTATGGTAAACTTTTTTCATCTTTCAGATTATTCATCAAATGAAATACTGTACTTTCCTTTTATAGACATAAAATCAAATTGTGTTGATTCCCCTACAGTTCCATTCATCTTAAGATTTATAGAAGACCGTATTTCTTTGAAAATAGTACACAATGAGACGTTCAAAGAATGTAATTACAGTTGGCTGAATTTTCTACTGTTACCTAAGTTGGTCAAATGGGCGAATGAAGCTTCAGTATCACAAAAATTCATTCCCTCTTCTATAATGTCGTTGAATTGTATAGATACAGATCGTTACAATGACCTTTATACACGACTTAAAGATAAATATGGAAAACCAATTGTTGAGGTATGAACATCTTTTTTAAGGTGAAACTAACATTTATCTATCTGTTATTTATTTATTTCACGTTTGTATGTAGAAATGGACTGAAAGCACTGATCCTTCGAAATTCGTGTACGAAGATATTGCAATCGCTACGTATCTTTGCCTACTGTGGAAAGAAGATGTTACATTTGTTGATTTAGGCTGTGGTAATGGTTTATTAGTTCATATTTTGAACTCCGAGGGCTACAAAGGTTTTGGAATTGATATTCGTTCGCGTAAAATATGGTCATTATATCCTCCTACCACAGATTTGAGGGTGATTTTTTGATCATTTATGTCGAGATTGAGATAAAACGAGCTTTGATATTAATCCTAATATAATTTGGTCTAGGTCGGCATTATCACGCCCACAGATAATTCGTATTTTCCTGATGTGGACTGGATAATTGGCAATCATTCAGATGAATTAACTCCGTGGATTCCGTTCTTTGCTTTGCGGAATTCTTATAAATGTAAATTTTTTCTCCTACCCTGTTGTGCGTATGAATTCTCAGGTCGAAAGTATCAGAGACAAAACTCTTCACTGAGTGTTTATAATGATTATTTAAGTTACGTTAAAAATATTTGTGAAGATTTAGGATTTGAAGTCAGAATTGATAAATTACGTATTCCATCAACCAAAAGAACATGTATCATCGGTGAACACAGAAATTACGAATGTTCGATTTATGATAATTTTAAGAACGAAAAGGTTGAAAGTGTAATGAAATTATGTTACACATCTAATGAAAGTCAGTTTAAACCACGTGAAAGGATGGAAAGGGTTAGGAATTGTACCCAAATAGATAAATCTATCACTTCTAAAATTGTGAACACCATTGCTAAATCTTTAATTAATAATCAGTTGGGAGTTGATACTTCTAATTCAGAAAGTGATATTTGGTCAATCGATTATTCAATAAATTTTAAAGATGCTATTTCTCTTTTGCGTACTGAAGATTTGAAAGAGCTAAAAAGTGAATGTGGTGGGTTACAAACTTTACTTCGCAATCATCACTCTATATTTTTAATTCGAGGTGGTAGAATTTATTTCAGGAAACCTGCGGAAAGAAATGAGAAATGTGATAAATGGAAGAAAAGGCCATGTTGGTTTTTTCATAATCATCCTTCTAGTTGTCCTTTAGAAGAAAATAAATGTCCGTTTATACATTATTAGCAAAATTCATTTATTTAAGAAACTGTACAAATAGGTAAAAATTTATTTACACTGATACAAACATACAAAATATAATATCATGAGAAAAACACAAAATGGAAATAAATTCTTATAATTACCCCGCTGCCAAATATGAAGTAGCTGGTGTGGCTTTTCTGCCTTTTATTAATTCTTCCTTAAATTTACTCATGTTTTCTTGGGCCGCTTTCAGTTTCATTTTTTGTTCCTCTATTTCCTTTTGTACGATTTGTTTGGCTTCTTGTAATCGTTTAACCGTATCAACTTTCTGTTTCTCAACTAGAAGAGAATGGTTCTATATTGTACCTAATTCACAAGATAATTTAAATCTAATCAAATAATCTTACAATCTGTATGATGTTTCCATTCCCCTGATACGTAAGGTATAGGTTTCTTCGTTAAAAGACTACGCATCTGAGCCGTAGGATCTTGAAATATGATCTCTTCATAATTTTCACAATAAACTGGTAGGTTGGCTGCAACCGCTTCTGTGGCATCAGGTCCATTATGGAATAATTTTAACATATGGTAAACAGTTACCTATTAAAACCGAATATATGATTATTAAATTGCAAAAATATCCAGAAATTTTAAATCTATTGTTTTACCGGCCGCTCATTTTGATCGTGAAAGTAGATCTTGATAACTATTTCAAATTCTCCCCATCCTGTTTCTGATACTTCATACGGCATTTTCGTAACCATACGATTGCAGTTGCCATAACTGTCGTGAAGTTTGAAATGAATTTTTTTTATGAATACAGATAAATCTTCATTATGATATGGTTTTACAAATACAGTCCAACGATGAGTACGTCCATCGGGTCGTTTTTCAGGTAAATAATGAGCAACGCTGCCATATACTATGGGTTTCGATATTGTGATTCCCTGAAATTGCAATCAATTAAAAAGGAAGTGTGAAACAAGACAAGATAATGAAAATGAATTTACTTTTATACGACCACCGAACTCTGATTTGTCATCTTTATAGGACTCGTCTAAACTCAAATCTTTAGAAGGAGGTGTATTCAGCGAACTTTGAGTGATATATGACATGTTATAGATAAGAGTTCGATTTCGAATTTCAATTAACTATTTTTAATAAGATTATTTGTTAGGTAATGAGTTGAATTACAACACTAATTTTTTTTCTCAAGTTTTCAAAAATTTGAATTTTGAATTTATTGATGCTTGTTTTCACTTTGGGGTTCCAGCATTAATAATTACATCCAGCAGCATAACAAGACATGAACAACCTTGCCGACTTGGCGTCAAGGGTCGTTTTCACGGTGATAGTTCTATCGCAATAGTACTATCATAAGAAAACTGCGATAGTTACTTAACATGACAGTGGTTGTTTACACGACATATCTACTATTACGCTATTAAGACCATCAAATTTTGATAAGAGGTGCAACTAATGAGAGAAAAAAAAGGAAATTGTATAGTTCATGATGAACAGATCGTAAAGAACATCGATATTATTAAGTTATACCTACCGCACACTACGGATTTTACTTCTTAATATTTTTACATCCTCAAATAGAAATTTTTCCTTGAGAGTGGCCTTTGCCACATCCCTTTTCTCCCGATTTGTATAATTGGAGTGGGTGGGATAAATCCCAGAAGTAGGGGTTTTCCCCATATACCCTCAAAAATTATAAAATTCGAGTTTTGACAAATTAATGTAGCATTAATAAGTTGAAAACTCAGCTAAAAAATTATAATTTCAGAAAATACTATCGCACTATCGCATGCATGCTGCGATAGTACGATAGTGCTGTCGCATAGGTAATAGGGAACTCTCACGAGTGTTTACACGTGATAGTTACATGATAGTAATGTCACGATAGCAACTATCGCGATAGAACTATCACCGTGAAAACGACCCTTCAGAGCGCACTGATAGTTGACCTTGACTACTTGACTATACTTGAAACTTTGACCATACGTGACGTCTTGTCAGGCTGAAGTTTGACTCCGCCTCTTTCTCTGCGACATGCTAAAGACGCACATTTTCATGACATCAGGATTTTTCTTGCTATTTAGAAGCCCGTAAGCGCTTGAATAATCGAATGATTGAAAGCTTGGAACTACTTGACTACGAACACCCTCAAATCTCTAAAGAAACAGACTGTACTGTGTTCGACGTTGGGATAAAATTCAGATTATGTTTCTTCCAGAAGAAATTGACTCAGAATTTAATGATGTAGTGTCATGCTTCAATGTAATTCTGCATAACCAATATACATATCGAAATGAATTCCTGCGGTGAGTAATGAGCTTACTCAATTTGTGTACTTTTTCATTCTCCACTATCATGTTTGATTCTTTTTTTTTACATGTAGTTATATTGCGCAGCAACCCTCATGGAATTCATTTCAAAGCGAACTGGAGGAAGAATGTAAGAAGTTGAAACTTCAACTAGATAATACAAACGTTGAAATGTCATGCTTACAGAAGGAACTTCATGACGTTAGGAAAAGAGTAGATTTTCAAAAAAAAGAACGCATCAAGTATGAGAATGAGGTGATGGGGTATTCTAACCTATTTCACGAAATCCGCAATTATGTATCAAAATACAATCCTAAATTGAATTTGAATGAAGAAACCAAGCAAAAGCTATCCATGGTTGGCAAAGGTTTGGAGAGTTTAAATGAGGAGTATTACACTTTTCAAGATCAGAAAGACGACGTTTGCAATACATCTGGTAGTTCCAATTTATCTGACGAATCAAGTTCGAAAACCGAAGATGATTTAACTGATTCAAGGTTACTACAAATGAAAGATGCAAAGAAACATTCTTCTTGTGTAAATGAAGTTATTTCGATGAAAAGAAGGAAAGGAAATACCTTATTATTTTCAACAAATGCTCCCCTCGCCGAAGCTGAATCTTCTGAGTCAATGGAGTCCGACTCAACTTCTACAGAAAATGAAGATGATATGAATCCAGTTTTAAAGAAATTAAGTTCAAAACAACATTGCTTCGTACTAAAGACAGTGTACAAAACAGCAGAGCGTTGTTTACCTTGCAATGAACCCATTGGATTCGGACAGAAAGTTTTGAAGTGTATGGAATGTAAGGCCTTCGTTCATAGGGAATGTGGAGACCAGTTAGTATTACCGTGCCTCCAAATGGGAATTCCACGGAAACGAGGCATGGTTATTGGATCCCTTGATGATTACGCTTCTCAGAATTCACCTATGATACCGGCCATTGTAGTTCATTGTGTGAATGAAATTGAGAAACGAGGTTTAAACGAAATCGGACTTTATCGGTAAGTTATACTAATAGATTGAGTTTATAATGTTTATTATGAAATGTCCTAAACATAAATAGCTTTCATATAAATTTCCATTTTTTTTTTTCAGAATTTCAGGAGTAAAAAGCGAAGTGAAAGCGTTAAAGGAGACATTTCTTAAGTGCAAGGGAGTACCTAATTTAGCGGACTATGACATTTCTGTTGTGTGTTGCTGTCTGAAAGATTTTTTACGTACTTTGGAAGATCCTCTCATACCAAAGCTCCAACGTTCACTTTTCGTGAAAGCACTTACTCTTGGTAACAAAACTGAAATTATTCGACAGCTTGTTTCAGAACTACCTCCGATTCATCGTGATACTTTATCATTTCTTCTATTGCATTTAAAACGAGTAGCTCAATCTCGGCCTTGTCAGATGTCTAAATCTAATTTAGCAAAAGTATTCGGTCCCACGATTGTTGGATATAGTAGCGACTGTATGTTGACTACTACCATTGATGTACAAGCCGCTAATTCCATTATGCAAGAATTGTTATGTTTACCAAAAAACTTTTGGAATTGCCTCATAGCTCATGATACGCATGTACTTCATGAAAATATCGCAGGTGAAGATTCGGGACTTTTTCTTTGTTGAAACGTATTTCTTGATATAAGCAGTATTTTACTGAGCGGATTAACATGTTTTGTAAGTTGTAAACTTTGATTTTTGTAATACGATTAATTTTTTATTTTTATATGATTGATTAGTCCTTCAAAATTTTATACGGCCACTTTTAATAAATGTAATACTTGTTCATATATCAAACGCAAAGTTTCGGTCATCATTCACTCTTCAGGTTTACTGATGAGTTCTAAGCATACTTGAAAGTGAAATAAAATGCTTGTAAATCATTATATCAATTGCGGAAAGAATTTCGTTGAAATAAATTATCTAACTAAATGAATGCATGGTGATTCAATTTTTTTTCTTTAAATTCGATGCTTCATGTTCATCTATCATAATTATCATTTTTATACATCAACGTCGAACCTGAAGCCGAATCAAATTAATATACTTTTTCTTTCTTTTCCCCTTTGAGTTAATACTTAACTTGAAGCTTTTCCCGCCTTAATGTTTTTGAGAAAATGTCGTTCTTCAATTTCGAGTACTTCTCGTATTCGTAGATTGACCGTTCGTTGTTCCGAATTTTCTTTTGTAGGTATTGTTAGCGTTACCGTTACCGTTACCTTGGCGTTACTCGTTCCGTCGTTAGTATGAAGGATTCTCTCGTCAAACCCAAAAATTTATTTGCAACTTTGCATGTTTCCATTATTCCAAATTCCATTTTGAATTCGCAAGTTGAAGTGTTCTTTAGTTAACGGTGTTTGTTTTAATAATGATTACTTTTGTTCATTTTGTGTTATTTGCATGGTATCTATAATTGGCATTAAATTTGTGTCAATTGCTAGAGTTGTTATCTACATTTGAACGGCTACAAAGTTGAAATTATTCAAACCCACTCCATGGCGTTGAACCCAGCGTATGAAGCTATCGGCAAAACTTTCGTTGAACAATACTATGCGTTGTTCGATGATGTTAATCAAAGACCCAACTTGGTCAATCTTTACAATGTAAGTACTTCCTTTGTTTTTGAACTTCTCCGATGAATGGTGATACCAGAATACTTACTTCGTTGTGTGAGGGGAAAATAAGGTATTTTCAATAACACTTATTCTCTTTCAGCTGTATCAGTTAGTCGCGTTATCGATGAAGCACAAAAAATAATGTTTATTTCATTGCTCGAATGAAACAAGACCATATTAATTTCTTTATTTTTGAGTTATTTAATGTACGAAGCGATAATTGTATCGAAACGTACCTAAGATTTCAAATGCTCAAAGTTCGTTACTTATTTTTGATTACTGTTGGTAAATTCGATAAAGTGTCCTTGAACTTTGATGAAGCTCAATAATAATGAAGTTCATTGAATTGTTTGAATTCATGAGCATGCATATGTACGTGAAAAATGATTTTTTTGCTGTATCGCATGTGTAAAAAGTTTGATTGAGATGAAATAGAAAGTTGAGAGCTAAAGCGATGTTTTATTAGAGTTTATAACTTGCGTTTTTGCTCGCATTCAAATTGATTTAATGTTTATTTTTGGGCTTAGGTTGAGACTTCCTTCATGACATTTGAAGGAATTCAGTTGCAAGGTGCCCAGAAAATAATGGAAAAATTAAACGTAAGTTGGCAGAGCATTAACAATTTTTCTACGTGAATATTTTATAATAAATGCAAAAATTCCTTGATTAAATAGAGCCTAGGATTTCAAAAGATAGCTAGACAAGTTTCTGCTGTCGATTCTCAGCCCATGTTTGATGGTGGTATCATAATCAACGTGTTCGGTCGCTTGAAGGTAAAGTTGTTATTTAATTTTAATATTTCATGAATTACTGAACTTTGGGATTATTCATTTTCCATATTTTCTAGACTGATGAAGATCCGCCCCACGCTTATAGTCAAGTATTCGTACTGAAACCAATCGCCAACAGTTTTTATTTACAACACGACATATTCAGACTGATTATTCATGATGTCGCATAATAATGTGGGAGTTTCTCATTATTTATTTTTATTGTTTAACTGTTTCTGCAATTTGTTCGTATATTGTTGAAAAAGATTAATTTCATTGATTTATGATATTTTTTTTAAATACCAACATTTGTATAAGTGAAGATTCACATTATTTTAATGTAAATATCTTTTCTAAATCGAATTATTACTCCTCCAATGTTTTACTTAATCATCTTATTCGGTATAAATAATACTTTCAACAAGCATTTTTACGCTATCCGTACATATACATATAATTAAGCCGTTTGTGTAGAATAAAAGATAACTTATCATATGGCAGGTTTTGAAATAATTTATAATGTAGCGAATATAATTACATCAATTCAATCACGAAAAAGTTTTGTACATGATATAGGACGTTATACTTCAATACTAAGGTCTATACGAAACTTAAGCGTTATGACAAGATAGGATAACTAAACAAAGGTAAAAGAACAATACGTAGGAGGAACATAGTATCGAACAAAAAGTAAATTTAATTGATTTTAAGAAGGTAACCATAGAGAAATTAAGCACTTAAACGCAAGTTTTGCATAACTTGGACGATATTATTTGTCGTCTTTAGATTCGTTGGAGGAGTCATCAGACTTGAATAGTAAGGAAAACATAACAAGTAAACAGTCAACTGTAACACCTAAAGTACGTCCTTACAATACAAAATGGTAAATGAAAAAATTTCGCGGTTATCTTGGATAGAATAATAATTATCTCAGTAGTGAAGGCCCTTTCTACAGTTACGAGTAACAGTAACTATCACAAATTTTGAAAGGATGTGACAGTGACTGTGAGTCTGTGATGGTATGAGTGTGATGTGTGGTGTGACGTGTGACCCTGGCTAATGAAAAATGGTGAGGGGGTAGTGGATAGTACATCGTACATGCAGGGTACATCGTGTCCTTTGGTGTACATTAATTTGTACTCTCTGGCAAAGAGGCAAACACTGGTAGCTGGTACTGGTAGCCACCTTCGGTCGAAAGTAGCCACAGGTTGAGACTTTTGGACAGCGCAAAGTTAAGCAAAAAGCGCGACTATTTTCACGATTTCATTACTTCCCAAAATGTATTCAAATTAAAAATGCTGGTCGAATAGTAAAAATAACAAAGCACAAAATTACGATGAATACGTTTGATGAATTGGTAGGTAATAACATATTTACCTACTTTTGTAATACAATCCACATTTTGAGTAACCATGCTTGAATTGTTGCCTAACTTTGCGCTGTCAAAAGTCTCAAACTCAAGCTATATTTTGACAAACAGTACACTTGCCGATCGGTGCAGCAAGATTAGGTGAAGGTTTTTTCGGAAAACTTCGGAAACTATACTCGGCAGTTGTCGTTCGGACTTGTAATTTTTAGTCAATAGTCTAATTTGCATGGGATGTCGCGGGAGAATCAGGGCTGTTAACAATAACTAAAACTCTTAACCTTAACTCAAACTGACTCGTATTTTCACGCATCAAGAATATAACTGAATTTAACTTTAACTATAAATCCCAATATATGTAACTGAATAAAACTTTAACTAATATTTTCAGTCCTTAAAACTGAATCAAACTTTAACTTGAACTTAAAAAAAAATCGTTTTGGTTAAAGTCTCAAGCAAATTTCCAATTTTCCAATTTTGAACGAACATTCAGCAGGGCTGCAAAACCAAAAAAATATTGGTTCTGGTTCCGGTTGTGGTTCCGGTTCCCAAATATTGGTTCCGGTTCTGGTTCCGGTTCCGGTTCTATGACTTCAGTTTTGATTCTGGTTCCGGTTCTGGTTCTATGATATCGGTTCTGGTTCCGGTTCCGGTTCTTATCGGTTCCAAAAAAAAACATGTGTGACCTATCAAAATACTCCATTTTACAAGCATAATCAGGAGGGGGTATTGAAACCAAAATTTGAAAAATAATATTATTGCAAAATGGTCTTGTAAATTGTAAACAACCCCAAGATCCCGAATTTTATCAATTTTGGAGAGTATTTTGCGAAGATGTACGATATCACAGATTGTAATTTATAGAATGAAACACTACAACAGTTACCTACAACCCTTGACTATCGATAGGTAGAGAGTATACAGCTATTAACGCACTCTAATCTTATTAATGGAGATTAAACTTCTCTAGAACCGGAACCAATATATTTTCATATCGGTTCCGGTTCTGGTTCCGGTTCTCAGTAAAAATTTTCGGTTCCGGTTCCGGTTCCAGCTTTAGTACAAATTTCAAAATATTGGTTCTGGTTTCGGTTCCGGTTCCAAAATTTTATCGGTTCTACCGGTTCTTGGTTCCGGTTCGGTTCCGGTTCCAATCGGTTTTGCAGCCCTGACATTCAGCGACTTGAGTGTTTCGGTTGCATATTTACCGAAATTACACCTTTTGTTAAATAAATGATATTATTAAACAACGTGTACTTTATTCTTGTTCTCTTCGTACAATAATTTGTCATTATAGTAAATTCTAGTTAACAAGGTCAATCACTACCAGCTATGAACTTATAATAATCGCATTCGCAGTACACAAATGCCTCGCGTTGGCGACACTCGGGGGGCCAAAAAAGAAAGTTAAAAGCATAAGTAAAATTAATTAATTATAATCAAAACTCAAAATTAAACAAATTTAAAGCGAAAGGATACACTATAAATTTCCCTTAGATTTTCAATAAAAAAAGAAAAAATTAAACTGACTAAAATTATGTGTAATAAAAGAAAAATGAAAACAATTATTAATCTTCATAAACCTCTTCAACCTCAACTGCAGCAAGTTCAAATTCCTCTCTCGAATCAATATTGTTATTCTCAATTGTGGGAACCATTTGACCTTGATCGTCTACAGCTGTGATACCATTCGCCTCTATAGCTTCGAGTTCTAATCCCAATGGATAAAGTTTTATAATTGGCCGTATCAACACATTTCCTATATCTGTCTGGATTTTTGCTGAACGTATTTCCCCATCTGCACTTGGGATTAAGTCTGTTATTTTAGCAGTAGTCCACTTTATGCGCGGTAAAACATCATCGTGTACAAGAACAACATCTCCTACCTTTGGAGGTTGTACTGAACTGCGTTTACACTTGATTTTATAGCGTTCTTGTAAACTCTGCAAATAGTGGGAGTGCCAGGTTTTCCAAAAATGTAGTAATAAGTTTTTGGATTTTCTCCATAATGCAACGACTCGTTGTTCAGCAGATGTACTTTCATCATCATGTTGGGTAGGTAGAAGGGGGCTATGATTTTCACGATAGCCCAAGAGCATTGATGGCGTTAAAACTTCATCTGGAAATTGATTTCCAACATAAAGTAGAGGTCTTGAATTTACCACTGCTTCTATCTCTGTTAATAACGTTTGTAGTTGCCGTTTGGTGATTGAGGTTTTAAATAATGTTTTCTTGAGCGATAGTTTAACAATTCCGATCAAACGCTCCCAAGTTCCTCCCATCCATGGAGCGTTTGGAGGGATGAACTTCCAAGTAATTTTAGCTTCAGCCAAATATGACGTCATTGCTTCACTAGTCAACATGGTGGTGTACATTTTTTCAAAAATCGAATTTGTAAGTTTAAACTGGGGGGCGTTGTCTGAAATACACAAATCAGGCTTAGTTCTGCGTGCTATAAAACATCGGAAACTCATGATGAATTCTTCAGTAGTTAAATCGGATAAAAGTTCCAAATGTACTGCTCTAGTGATGAGACAAGTGAAGAGAAGGCACCAGACTTTTTTCTGCAATTGACCATTTTTTGTTGAATTTACATAAAGAGGCCCAAATACGTCCAAGCCTGTAGTGCTAAATGGTGGTTTTTGGACAACTCGAAAATCTGGTAAAGGGGGCTCTGGTGGTGCCTTATACGGATATGATGTGAAATATTTACAATTGATACATCCTTTCTTTATGGTATGGTAAACTGATGCTCGGCCTTTAATGATCCAATATGATTTTCGAAGTTCACAAAGGGTTTGTGAAACTCCAGCATGATGTAGTTTTTTATGGTGATGCAGTATGAGTAAATCGATGAATTTTCCTTTTGTTGGAAGTAAAATGGGAAATTTTTCATCTGCGGGAAGCTCTGAAAATTCCAAACGATTTTTACATCTCCATACTCCACTTGGGTCAAGCCAAAGACCAAAACGATTTTTCATTAATTTTCCTTCAGGAGTTTGTGGTGATACAATGTCTGGAAATGATTCTTTTTGAATAATGCGTATCCAAAAATTTTCTGCAGCAGTAATTTCATCACTTGTGATGTTCTCAAAAATAGCAGTGAAGGTACCAGCTCGCATTCGATAAACAGTATGCTCAAAGAGTTGTTGGAGTGTAGAAAAATACTTGATTTCTAACCCTAATGGATCGTTATTTGTTATATTTTGTTGCGATATTTCAGTTTTCGCTAAGGGCTGAGTAGTTGATGGGTTTAAAAAACTAGACGTGGAAATAATTTCATCCAATTGATTAGGTTCTATAATTTTGTAGTTCTTCGGCCACTCATTTTTTGGTAATTGTAAGAAGGGTGGGCCATTCCACCAATAAGAACTTTGCAGTTGATTAAACGTACAGCCACGGGAGGCTAAATCAGCTGGATTAAGTTGTGATGGTACATACCGAAATATGATGTCCTTAGATTGGCGAATTTCTCGTACCCGATTTTCAACGAACGACGTTAATACCTTATTTGAACCAATCCAACTGAGTACGCAGCGTGAATCTGACCATAAGTAGAAATCATTTACCGATATGCGTGATGAAATTGAAGTTTTTACGAAATTCAGCATTCGAACACCAATAAGAACTGCAAGCAACTCTAAACGTGGTATGGTCAACAAACCTTTTTTGGGAGTAACGCGTGATTTTGCAAACAAAATATTAATTTCATTTGAATTCTCATATTCAGTTAATAAGTATACAACAGCTCCATACGCTTCTTGAGATGCGTCGACAAAAACATGAATGCTGTTTTTCGCATTTTTGATAATTACATCACCGATAAAACGAGGAATTTCATGACTACTAATTTGCAAAATTTCATGTAAGATTTGCTGCCAAGTTTGTAAGTGATCTTCTGATAAAGATTCGTCCCATTCGACGCCAAGTTGCCAAAGTTTTTTTATCAATAATTTTGCAGGTAAAATTATCGGTGAAAACCAGCCTAATGGGTCAAAAACTGCTGAAGATACTTGTAAAATCTGTCGTTTTGTACAGCTTTCTTTTTGATTCATTGAAATTTTTACAGCGAGGGTATCACTTATAGTATTCCAAATAATTCCCAACACCGATGTTTTTACATTTGAAATTTCATCGTTGTTTTCCGCAAACATTTGATTTAACTCTCTTGAATTAGATTTCCATCCACGAAGATTCATCGATGCAATTGAAAATATTTTCTTAGCTTCGATGTACAGTGATTTTCCTTCGTCAAGATGCATTACACCACTCACCAAGTTATCGACGTAAAATTCTGGTAGTAGCTTTGTAGCAAATTCAGATTTTGTATTTGTGAGGTGAAAATGGATTGTTGCGCTCAACAGAAACGGACTGCTGATTACACCGAATGGAATTTTCGTAAAACGGAATATTTGGAGATTTTCTTCTGATAAGGCATTATTGATATCTTTTAACCAAAGAAATCGCGTAGTATCACGGTCGTGGGGCTCCAAGCCAATTTGCAGAAACGCCTTCTCTATATCAGCTAATATCGCGTATTTGTTAAAACGAAAACGGAGTAATAACGAACAAATATGTTCTAAGAGAACCTTACCTTTATATAGGCAATCATTCAAGCTTTTATTCGATTTGCGAGTTT
Source organism: Phenacoccus solenopsis (assembly GCA_009761765.1). Taxonomy (NCBI): domain Eukaryota; kingdom Metazoa; phylum Arthropoda; class Insecta; order Hemiptera; family Pseudococcidae; genus Phenacoccus; species Phenacoccus solenopsis. Next base: position 49,007,565 of record CM019753.1, read on the forward strand.
TAGCTGATCCGTCATAAACAACGCGATAATCAGTTGATTTACCAGGAGTTTCAACGGGGTGATGAGGGAGGTAGTGACAAATATTAGTTGAAGCTTTTTCTATTGGTTCTACTATTCCTGCCTCACATTGCTGATGAATAATTTCATCATATTTTTTAAGAGATGACGCATTTAATCGTTTTGTAAGTGTTTTTAAGCGTCCATACGCTAATTGGTAATTTGAAGGTAAATCAGGTGGAAAAACCTTCCACGGCCATGCAACGTTATATCTGCCTTCAGTAAAAGTAATTGAGTTGTAGAAAGCTGATAACGCTTCGTCGTCTTCGTTATCATTCTTATCAATTTTTATACCAATGGTATCTAATTCCCATAATTTACAAATATCGTCTTTTACAAAGAAACATGGAAGAGTTTTTTCATCAACGTTATTAAACTCCCATAATTGTTGAACCTTTTCTTTTACTAAAAAGCATGGAAGAGTTTTGTTACCTGATATTGTTTTATCATTCCCTGCTACCAGCCAACCAAGTTGCGACTTGACTAAGTATGAGTCTTCAACGATAATTCTTTCCTCTGTAACAAGATGAAAGTAATAATCTAAGCCAATAAGTATTTCTACATCTACGTTACTTTCATTATCAGCTAACTGAAGTTTTTGTCGACGTGCAGTTTTCTTAATTACATCGGGATGTTTTACGTTGATTTTATCGCAGATGAATGGAATCGTGTTGACTGAAATTGAATGATAATCACCATTTTTCAGCTCAAGTTCAATCGACGATACTTTTGTATTTATTACAGTTGGATGTTGTTTTGCAAAAGTTGATATTTGCAACGCTTCGTCATATTCGCTTTGCATATTAAGTTTATGAAAAAGGCTTTCAGTGATATAGGAACGCGCGCTACCATTGTCAAAAATAAGACGTATCTTCATTACTTTAGAACCATAACGTACTGTTGTAGTAGCCGTTAATAAATTATTAGATGATTTTAAACATACTTCTGAAGCCAAGCAGGTTACCGTAGAATCACCTTTTGAGTTACTTGGTTTTTCATCATTTTCTTTTTTGTTGTCAAATCGAGTAGGACAGAGACTGCGATGATGATTTTTCGTTTTCTTGCAATAGACACAAGGTTTTACCATCTTACACTTTTTTAGAGTATGTCCTTCGCGAAGGCAGATGAAGCAAGCGCCTTTGATTTTTTCTTTTCGTTGGTCAACGGTTAAATATTCATCGCATGAGTCGGAGTAGTGAGCTTTTCCACAGTAACGGCACGTTTTTACAAATTTTCCATGCGATGATTTTGGATAGGTGAGAAGCGCTTCAGTTGTAGCCAATAATTTACCTTGATTTACAGTAGTTGGTTGGGAAAAGAGGGCTAATTTTTCACGACGCGCTACTATAGTTTTGATTGTTTTTCTGAGTACTGCAACAGTCATTTCTTCCTCGCTTGTTTCTTCAAACACTTGTAGTAGAATTTCATCAGGGTATTTCTTCGATAATATTGAAAGTAACGCACCTCCTTCGACGCATTCTTTCATAGTTTCAAGTGAGCGGAGAATCGATTCAAGATTATCATAAGTTTGTCGCAGTGTTTGTTTAGTTGCTTTGGGAACCATATTCAGTTGTTGATAAAGGCGTTGGATTACGTGCTGTTTATTCCCATATTTTTCTTCAAGCAGCTTTTTCGCGACGCAGTAGTTTTCTTTTGTAGTATTCAAGCCAGCAATGAGTTTTGCAGCATCGTCGATCAGTAGGGCTTTTAAGTAGACGAATTTTTGAATTTCATCTAGTTCCGTTTTATCGACCGCAATTGAAAACGTTTCGTAAAATTCGCTGAACATAGTAATATCGCCACCAAATTTTTTCAATTCGAGTTTTGGCAACTTTGTAGGGTTAGTATAGTTGGAGTTGCTCGAATTGCCTTGAGTAAGTATTGGAGGTTGTTGACTGACACCATCTTTATTCAACAAAATTTCGAGTTCGGAGATAACTTCTTCAGCATCGAGTAACAATTCTGTAACACTTACGATTTCGAAGTCGTCGAAGCCTTTTTTCTTTTTAGTAGCTGAAGCTTCTGCATCAGCTTTCAACTCGTTGATTTTAGCGACAAATTTAGTTAAAATGGACAACGATAATTTTAAGGCAGTAGTTGGTGTGTCCTCTTGAGAAATTTGCTGCTTAGCCACAAGGAGCTTAGCCTCCAGTCGTTTCACTGTAGGTTCAAATTCACTTCTCCACATTTTAGAAGCTATAAAACGTCCATTTCACTTACTATGGTCTCTGCTACCATGTTTCGGTTGCATATTTACCGAAATTACACCTTTTGTTAAATAAATGATATTATTAAACAACGTGTACTTTATTCTTGTTCTCTTCGTACAATAATTTGTCATTATAGTAAATTCTAGTTAACAAGGTCAATCACTACCAGCTATGAACTTATAATAATCGCATTCGCAGTACACAAATGCCTCGCGTTGGCGACATTGAGGTTCATTTTAGGTCCTTTGCGATACAGTCTCAAAGGGTCTATTAATTTATTAATGATCTTTTGTTGCTGCGAAATAATTATAGGTAGTTTTGAAAATTAAAATTTTAAATGTGAAATTTAAAATTAAATTTATTTTATATTTTTATAAATGCTTGATTTATTGAATTTGGAAACTCTTATGTCTTATTTCATCTTTTCATCGTACATAAAAAGCGGATATGATATAATTAATAGGTAACCACATTATTTCATTATAACTTCAACTTCTTCAACTATTTTAAAAGAAGAATTAAACTTTAACTAACTTTAACTTTAACTTTTTTAACTATAAAGAAGAATTTAACTTTAACCTTAACTCTAAACTTTTATTTTATTTAAGTTAAAACTAGTTTACTTCAACTTTAACTATAACTTAAACTTTAAGTGAAAGGAATAAAACTGCTAACTTTAACTCTTATTTTTGTTTTGAAAGACTAAAACTTTAACTGAATTTAACTAATATACGTTCAAGTTAACAGCCCTGGGGAGAATTTTGGATTGGATATTGAAATAAATTCAACCGCGGATTTAAATAGATTAAATTATTAAAAGAAGCAATTAAGACGCGAACTTCAATCTGTACACATTATACACTTTATTATACATTTTTTGTTGTAATGGCAACACAGAACCTCGACTAATCTTTTTTCCTTTTTTAGGGTTTTTGCTTTGACTATAGTTATACTAGATGGACCCAGTTACGTGTAGGAAAACTGCGGTGAAACATTACATGCATCAGAGACGGAACACTCGTTGCAACTTTATATCTTGCGCATGCCTGAAGTCCTTTATCACATTCATGTTATTCTGATTTTAAGCAGTACTATCGATGTCCCCTTGCTGCACTATTAGCGCGAAATAAATTTGCGCATGCGCATTTAGAATTTAGTCACGAGTGTTCTGAGAAAATCTGTGTAATGTGTATCACCGTTTTTGGGTTGGCATTTGCTTGTTGCTAGCTCGGTCCATCTAGTATATAGTCAAAGGGTTTTTGTTAAAAAACCCTATTGCAATCACTTTTTCTATTTTCTTCGACAAGCATGTGGCGCTAGATGTTGGATTTTTATTAGACAATTCGGAGTATATTAAGTTTTAGTTTTTAGACTCTTGGAGAAATTATTGAACAATATGTTTTTATTTACTTACAACTTTGTTCGATATTTATTAGTAAATGAATATATCGTTACCTTACAGCAACACTGTGGTACTGGTATGTCACATTTTGGTGTTTTCGAGATAAACAAAAGATGTGCGGGAAGATAGATGGACTGCATTACGCAACAATGTTCTAAGTGAAATGAGGCGCCATAAACTTCAACTACATCAAGTTTCTGATGTAATGTAAATTATAACAAAGCCAGTCAATCAAACTGAACAAATTTTGCTTGTATGTCTTTGAAATTATTTAAATATCATGAATGATTTTATTCATTACCAGTTTTTCTCATTAAAAACAAAAATAAGATCGATCAACAAGTCTATGGCGCCTCATTTCACTTAGAACATTGTTGCGTAATGCAGTCCAGATATGAACCTGCGAAACGGATTCATTTTACCGCACCACTACACATCAGTGTTGTCAAAGTTCACGAACGTTTAGAGAATGAACGTGAACGCGTTCGCGAACGAGCCACATTTTCGTGAACGTGAACTGAACGCGTTCATTTCATTATGAACGTGAACTGAACGCGTTCATGCATAGAAAATTGAACGTTCACCACAGATTTTTAGGGCTATGAAGCTAGAACAAAATCGCAGGAACAGGAATAAGTTTGCTCTTGTTTTTTGTCGTGTTGCGTGTCAATGTGCGATTATTTTATTCTCATTTCTGGTTTCCATTGTTTTTCGCATTTTTTTCGCGATTTCCGGACAGCAGTTTGTCAAAGATCGTGAACGTTTAGAGAATGAACGTGAACGCGTTCGCGAACGAGCCACATTTTCGTGAACGTGAACTGAACGCGTTCATTTGCTTGTGAACGTGAACTGAACGCGTTCATTTTTCAACGAACGTGAACTGAACGCGTTCATTTTTTTCGTGAACTTTGACAACACTGCTACACATGCACACATAAAGACGTTCAAGCATATGAGCAAAACCAAGCAACATTGAAAACAAGGCGTTTTGCGCATAGGCAACTTATTCAACACAATAAATGTTTTTCAGTGTTTTATCGCAGTGTTGTAGGAACAAACCCAAGAACGAGAACGAAGAACAACAAGAACAGAGAATTTTCATTGTTCCTGAGGAACAGAACCAAGAAGGAGAACATAAAACTGATATGTATGAAGAACAGAGAACAGAACGAGAACAGAATATTTCCAAACTGAAAGATCGAAGAACGAAACGAGAACCAACTCATGTAAAATGCTAAGGAACGAGAACAAAAACAAGAACGGATGTAATTTTGGGTTGTTCTTCGTTCTTTTGAAAGTTCATGATTTATCATAAAATTAATAGATATCATGAGGAGAAAGAGAAAATAAAAAACTTTTAAAAGTCTACAAATGCTGCGTATACCTATAAAAATCCTTTTTTTTGTTATTAATTAGCTCCAATTAATTAGTTTTCAATTTCAACAACATAAACAGTAAACACGTTATCAAAAAAAAAAAAAAAAGAAAAGAAAAGAAAGAAAGAAAGAAAAAAAGAAAAAAGAAAAAGTTGAAGTTTGAAGAACGAGAACAGAACGAAGAACGAACAAGAACGAGACCATAAAGGATTTAAAGAACGAAGAACAGAACGAGAACAAGATTGTGAAGAACTGAAAGAACGAAAAACAGAACGAGAACAATTGAAACATTGAGAATAAGAACGAGTCAGGAACAGGATCAAATGACTGGGTCTTTCTAGGAACGAGAACAGGAACAAGAACAGACATATGTTTGTTCCTACAACACTGTTTTATCGTTTGTTATTAATAATAATCAAGTTCAGAAGAATTAAGATCAATAAAAACATAATATACGGCATGAAACAAAGTGTATTTATAGAAAAAAATATAAAAAGTATGAAATATAACAAGAGGAATGAACTATTGAACAGAGAAACACCTAAAAGAAGAAAATAAAGATACATTTTCATTTACTACGAGGTTTTGAAATGAGGCTATCGACATGTTCCTTCGTTTTTTACGTGTGTATTTGTTAAATAGTTGTTTATTCATCAACTTTATATTGTAAGTTTGGTTGATACTTATTCAATAAGCTTTTGTGTTTTTTATGTGAATAAACAACTTTTTTCTAATGAATGAGGAACGTAATGCAACAACACAAACAATATAAGATGAAACAGAAAAAATTATAAGTCCGAACGACAACTCTCGAGTAATGTCCGAAGTTTTCCGAAAAAACGTTCACGTAATCCTGCTGCACCGATCGGCAAGTGACAGTATGTTTTGTACACTCGTTTATTTTAACAATGATAATTATTTTATTTTCTCGTAATTTAAGGAAGTAGATTTCATTCACTTCAGTATTATTCTGTTCCAGTTCCTGTTTTCCTTAATTTATCTGTTATAATATCAGTGATAAACTCATTGTTTCGAAACGTACCTAATCTTTCAACTTCTCCATATTACATAGTGAATTTATTGAAAACTTTTCAAAATTTGATATGATTTTTATTGGTTTACTTAGCTTTATTCTTTCTCTGAAAAATTTGGTAGTCTTCTGTTCGTTCAGATTCGTCGCTTCAATTCCTACCGCATTGCTGTAAGATACCTTTTTTTTCATATGCAAATCAATCTACGTATGAGAACTGTGATAGTCTCTACCAATTTCGTGGCGGTAGTAAAGTTCTTCATAGCACTAATTTCTTCTTTCATTACAGGAGGTTGAAATCTGTTTGAAAAAAAATGACGGGTAAGCACTTTCTTTTAAATTATGGCATAAATTACTCCTTTCGCTCGTGTTTGTATGAGCATTGATTTCTTATATCGCAGAAAAACGCAAACATCTGAAATTGGCCTTCAATTCCCAGCAGACAAATTTAAACATCGGTTTGAACGGATGTGCATTTCCAAATCAACCGTAAGTTCGTAAATGGCTGCATTTAAACGAATTTTAACGTTTATTAAATGTTCCGTTTTTCTCTCTCAAGGATACGAGTAGAAGAAAAACGTCTCAGTCGATCATCTGCTCCTAAAGTCCGTCCTTTTAGTCTAGAAGATTTCACAGACACTACTACCAAGTAAGTTGAACAAATGTCTAGTTATTTGTAGTAAAAACATTGCAGTTGCGGGAAGTCGAATTTGAAAATAATAACATATTTTTCTACTAGAAATCGTAAATTGGCTGAACGAAATAAGTTTCGGTAAGTAGGTTTCGTCGTTGAGTTACCTCTTCCCTAACTCGCAACTAACGTGTAACAAATTCGTGATTTGTGTAGGCATATTTTTCTACTCATTCGGTGAAATTTGTCATTAACGTTTTGCTTTTTCGAGTTTTCGCTTAAATGATTCGTTTTATTTATTTATTTTTCTCTTTCTTCAGGGAGAAATATAAATTTTATCCCACAATACATACTACTGGTAAACTGCAGGTTTCTCCAGATTCGGTAAATTTCATTTATTCTTTATGCATGAATCTCTCTCACGATGAAGACCTTCTGTTATTTTATTTTTCGTAGATTTACGATTTTACATGCGAAGACTTGCAAGATCTGGGCGAAATCGGACGCGGTGGATTTGGCACTGTCAATAAGATGATTCATAAACAAAGTAACACCGTGATGGCGGTCAAGGTATGAGAAACACGTATTTGTTATGTTAATTCAACTTTATTTCCAAGTAAGCGTATATGCATAGCATTGTTTATAAATGTGTTTATTTCATCGTAGAGAATACGTTCGACTGTTGATGAAAAAGAACAAAAACAGTTACTGATGGATTTGGAAGTAGTAATGAAGTCTAACGATTGTCCTTATATAGTGCAGTTTTACGGAGCATTGTTTAAAGAGGTACCTAGTGATAGGTTCATTGAAGAAGGAATATATATAAGGCTCGTTTTTGCATTCATCTAATTCCGAATTTTTGCTTGAAAGTAGTCATATATGATGCCCAAGTCTTCAGTATGAACCCAAAATAGTGGAGGTGGAAATACGAGGATATGAAATTGGAAAGTTATGAACAAAAATTTTAACCTCTGCTAGTTATTTTTTTCAGTTTTTATCCAAAATTGGAGATCATCAAAATTTGAGAATGACTTGAGGAGGCTCGGTATACTAGAATTTCAATTAATATGGACTCATGATCGTTGCGGGTAAAAAATACTACGTGTTCTGAATTAACCTCTTAAGTGGTTTTGGAAGGGATAGGGTATGAGGTTAGCAACGTCAGTTAAAAAACTAGTATTTCACACAACCTTACCTGACTTTCACGTTGCAATTTTTAGTCAATATTTAAAACTGGTGCGAAACGTGGAGAAAGTTCGCAAGTAGGTGTGCCCTAAAACTAGCCTTATTTATACTCCTTCCGCATTTTTGTATTGCCCATTCGAAAACTATCTAAATATCATCATCTGTATTAGGGAGATTGTTGGATATGCATGGAATTGATGGATACCTCTTTGGATAAGTTTTATAAATTTATTTACGAAAAATTAAACGAAAGGATTCCTGAAATTATTCTTGGTAAAATAACCGTAGCTGTGAGTATAATGATTTACCCTCTTCTACCCGAATTAATATATTTGTAATATTAATCGGCTTAATGTATTTTACAGACCGTCAAAGCGTTAAATTATTTGAAAGAGAAACTGAAGATAATTCACAGGGATGTTAAACCAAGTAATATTCTGCTAGATAAGAAAGGCAACATAAAATTATGTGATTTTGGTATTTCCGGCCAACTCGTAGATTCTATCGCAAAAACAAGGGATGCTGGCTGCCAACCCTATATGGCTGTATGTATCACATTCGCATAAACGACGCTTTAATATTTGGATTTTTTCGGTTTTTTAATTTAATTAAATTTTTTTTTATTTGTATATTCAGCCTGAACGAATCGACCCGAATCGAGGAAAAGGTTATGACGTACGATCGGACGTTTGGTCGCTCGGAATAACGTTAATTGAAATCGCTACTGGTTGCTTTCCATATCCGAAATGGAATTCTGTCTTCGAGCAACTCCATCAAGTGGTCGAAGGTGATCCGCCTCGATTATCTCCAGAATGCGAAAACGGCAACAGATTCTCTCCAGAGTTCATCAATTTTGTAAACACCTGGTAAATGTATTCTTCAATTAAGTAACTACATGTACGTGTAATTGAGAGTTTGGTACTAATGACTGTCCCTATGGTGTAGTTTAATTAAAGAAGAAACCAGAAGACCGAAGTATAATAAATTACTAGAACATCCTTTTATTAGAAAAAATGACGAAGCCGAATCCGACGCTTCGTTGTACATCGGCGAAAAAATTAACCAGATGGAAGAATACGGGGCTATCGTTTTCACTATGAATGAACCTTAGAAATTACGGACAGTGTACCATTTTGTACGTTGTTATCAGAAATCTTGTTAATTCTGCAAGTTCAATAACTTTCTACACCGCTTTGATAGGTCAAAATTTATAATTGAAATATTACGCTTTAATCTTGGATGTAATGACATTCAAAGGGATAAACAAACTTAACGCGTAAACGTTTTTAATTTGTTGAATTTATTTTTTACTGTTATTTTATACGTACCTATAGTTGAAGTTTCCGGTAACCAGAAGTTGTAATATTTTTATGCATGTATGTTTTCGTTATATGAACGATTCTTTGTGTTATGTTTTTTTTTTTTTATTTATATATAAATACTTATATACATCAATACTACGAAAGGAAATTCATCACTTTCCTTTTTGTGATTCATTTTTTCTCTTTTACCAGGTGCGGTAGCATCCTTATCTATAAATTATAACCGTGATACTATAAGAAAATCGATAGTGAAAGAGTGTTTACGTGACCAAAAATTAGATACTTCGCCATTATCGTAAATAATAAATGTAATGTTGTGAGTTTATGAACATTTTAGAGCGAAATTATTTGTTGAAAAATATATTCTGTTCGTGAATTATCGATATTTCTTGTAATCAAATAACGAATAAAGAAATGAATCGCACGATCGATTATCATTTTTTTATCTAGACGATTGATGACAATTTCCATTTTCCTTCGCTGGCCATTGTGATCTCTTCCTTCAGCATTAAACGATTTGTAGTTTCTTCAGTTGAAATCAAAGCTTAAAATTAGACAAACATTCAATATTTTAGCATAATGTGGCGATGTAATATGAAGGTCTTCATAGCCATAAAAGTCCATTAGACGTTATTGGAAAGGTACTTGTACACTGTGTTCAAGTAATTTTTGAACTTCTTCAAATGAAAAAGTTCTTTTATTCTCTAAAAGCTGATTTAAAATTAGTGAAATTTACTTTTATTTCATTATATTGAACTGATTCTCTGCATGTGTCTACAGTTGATGGCTTATTTGTTTTATAAATAAATAATTTCTTCGGAAATGAATCGATATACAGCGACCATAAGTAAAACTGATACACCTAATTTGACTCTTGATTTGAAACAATGAACAAGATCGATTTTGGCTAATTTGAGGCCTTTGATTCCGAACCCGACTCTAGATTTTGCCTCCCTATTTCAACGCTCAACTAAAGTGAAAATTTCATTAATATGATGATATTTTTTGTCGTTTCCTTCTCTTTTTTGGAATAATCACGTTTTTTATTAAAAAAATGTCATTTTAGAGGTGTTGGAGAGGGGAGCGCCAAAAAATATCATCATATTCGGAATCAGCGACCTCGAATTAGTCGAAGACGACACTTATCTCGATTTTTTTGAAATCGTCGAAATTTCGAAAAATCCACGACCTATAGGCTTCTTCGTTTTTGGGGCAAAAAATTTTTGTGTCAGATTTTACCATGCAAGGTGTCTAAATATAGGTTTTCGGAACCCAGGAATCCATTTCTGCAGTCAGTTTCTCCAAATCATGGATTTTTGCTAAGATGAGCTTGATTTTCTTTCAAAAACATCATTTTGGAGGGGAAGGTGGGGTAACTTGTCCAATCTGAAAACATGTTCAGAATGAAGTAGATCAATTTAGTGAAAATTAACCAAAAGTGCAACGCAAGAACATTAACCATGCTCTAATTATCTATTGTTTCATAATTCACGATAGAATGTGTTTTCCTTATATTTAGTGATATGCAACTTCACTAACGTATTTTGAAAATATCAAAATTGCCTTTCACTGGCTAGGAATTGGTTAGAACACTGAACGAGGTGTCATTTCTCACTAAATAGAGCACCCTGATTTCAAATATGTTATCAGATTCAACCAGTTACTTCACCTTACCCCCCAAAATGGCGTTTTTGATGAAAAATCATGTTTATCTCAGCAAAAGCTCATGATTTGGAGAAACTGACTGCAGAAATGGATTCCTGGGTTCCGAAAACCTATATTTAGACACCTTGCATGGTAAAATCTGACACAAAAATTTTTTGCCCCAAAAACGAAGAAGCCTATAGGTCGTGGATTTTTCGAAATTTCAACGATTTCAAAAAAATCGAGATAAGTGTCGTTTTCGACTAATTCGAGGTCGCTGATTCCGAATATGGTGATATTTTTTGGCGCTTCCCTCTCCTTCTTGCAATAATCACGTTTTTTATTAAAAAAATGTCATTTTAGAGGTGTTAGAGAGAGGAGCGCCAAAAAATATCATCATATTCGGAATCAGCGACCTCGAATTAGTCGAAAACGACACTTATCTCGATTTTTTTGAAATCGTCGAAATTTTGAAAAATCCACGACCTATAGGCTTCTTCATTTTTGGGGCAAAAAATTTTTGTGTCAGATTTTACCGTGCAAGGTGTCTAGATATAGGTTTTCGGAACCCAGAAATCCATTTCTGCAGTCAGTTTCTCCAAATTCTACGTTTTCGCTGAAATACACATAATTTTCTTTAAAATTGTGATTCTGTGGCTTTAAGTGGTGAATACTTAAATTTTGCTTTTATATATTCGAAATCGGCGTATTTGATCTCGCAAAAATTAATTTTGATCATGTCAGAAGAGCGTTAGATTCCAGAAAAATGCCAATTATCTCTCAATGCATACCTATGAATGAGTTGGCGCCTGATATTCTGATGTATACTATTTTACTAACGCGTTTTCAAAAAATTGAGAACCTTCTAAAATAATATGTTGAAACCTAACATCGTTTGAACCAAGTTACAAATTATAATTGGTCGAACATCGAAGTGTAGATCATTGCTTCAAATAAGTGTACCACCGGACTCAAAGTCTCAAAAAGACGAAGGTTATACGTATTGTCGGAGAAGTTGCCTATCACCGAACTGAAGGCGTAATGTAAAAATATCATTTGCCTTCATTTTTCAGTTAGGCAACTTATTCGGCAATAAATCAAAATACTGAACTTTCGAATTATGCAGTAAATTTCAATTCTACATTCTTTTAAAGGCATATACTTGAGATTCACTATCGAACAAGTCACCCAATATTTAACTGAAGCACGCGGTAATACAACCACTTAATTCATTTCTTTTACAGTTTAGAAACTGCAATGGCAACGAATTGAAATTTCATACCCTAATGAAAAGTTACGCAACCAATTTAACGCCTAAATTCTAGCTCATCCAATTGGAAATCTCCTTCCTCGAGTAAGTTGCTACGAACACTTACCAGCTACCCACCGACAAGCACCATTTTCGTGGAAAATGGAGTAGTAAAACTACGAACCAAGGTGCATACGTTTCGCACCATATCTCATGGTTACTTCTTTCTGCGACTCGTCTCCGTATTGAAACGATAACTCAACCAAAAACAAATAACCACATATATTTTATTTCTTTTAAATTGTACTCATATTACAAGAATTCGTAAAATAAATTAAAAGGGTAATAAATTCTTCGTATTATGCATGCCGATAAAAAAGTAAAACATACACACACCCACACAAACAATAACTAAACGTTCGGCTCGTACCAGTGGACGCGAATGTTGTCGCAGTGATCTAAACTGTCCATGTTTTATATCTTCCATATCCAGCCACATGAATAAAGTATAACCACACGTAAAACAGCGCCATTCGCGTCTCGTATTTTGAGCCCTTATTTAATAATCGAACAACACCATCGATATAGACAGATGTATGGTATACGCTCGTAAGTGATATAAATGGAAAATACAGTATATCTACACATATAGGTATATAAAAGAAACGAAAAAAAAAACCAATAATTATAAATCATGTTAAGACTAGTGAATTTGAGTTTCCATAAAGTAATAATAAAACAAAATACAAGAAATAAAATGGAAATCCGTAAACGGTAAAAAAAAAATGCATGTATGGTAAAAAGTAAAAATCGACAATCGGACACAGAAAAACAACGAAAGAGAAAATAAACTTGTAAAAACGACACAAATTAATAAAAACTTGATCGAAAATATTCTTTGTGCATATAGCATTATCAGTTTCGTAAAGGCAGTTGGGAAAACGTTCCTAATTTTAAAACAACGTACGCGTGCTGTATACCAAGATACTCGCACACGAACGTCAATTATGTGCACTATTAAACCACAAACGTCGATATAAAACAATAGCGTTTCGTATCGCAAGTCTTATCGTTCATTTCGCGTAATTTGTCAGTCATTCGGTAATAATGTTTAATATTCTTCACATGCGGAACAACGCTTTCTGCACGTAATTACGATACATCTCGACGACGTTCCGTACGGAAGAATTAAACATTCATTGCCTCTCAGCGATTCCTTAATTTACACGATTACACGAGACATCACAACGACGGAACCGTATTTTGCGCCAGTGTGTAGGTTTTCGCGGTTGAGTTTTTTTGTTTCGTATTAATTATACATATAGGTGAGAAAAAAATAATTTTTTAAATTTAATTCGAATAGCAGGAAAAGTGGTAAATCGTTGTAAAAAAATCACACGTTAATAAGTGACGGCCGTATGCTTTCATTTTCGTAATACGACCGTCTTCTATTTTTAGATTCATATTCAGATACAGATTCTTCTTTATTCGTTACTTTAGGCATCGCCGTCAGCCGCCTTCAGGCGTAGACGAGCGAAATCTTCGAAAATTATATCGTCATCAACGTCTGCAGGTTTCTCGTCGTCGCAATCGCTGTATTAAACAAAACAGAAACAAAAAATTAATTCCTATTAAAACCGAAGAAAATATTTGTAATTTTGATAAAAAAAAAAGTAAGCAGCCATGCCGCATTACTGGAGCTGAGTTTTTAACTGGGCTTGTTTTGATTTAGTAATAACCTTGCTTAACCGTTCATCACTACAGGCCACACCCAATACCAAGTCTGAAAACCCCTACCCTATCCTTTCCAAAAACACTTAAGAAGTTCAATTTGGCACAAATGTAGTATTTCTTGCCATGAAATAATCATGCGAACACATATTTCTCAAATTATAACTATTTGAGGGTCCTCAAATTATCTTCAAATTTTGTAAATCCGCCATTTTGGATCCATTTTGACTCAAATTTAAGTGGTTATATTCTGGTCACAAACTAATCCTACACACAAAGTTTGACCATTCTAGGCCGATTTGGTGATGAGATATGGAAGATTCATGAAATTTCCTGCAGCAATTTCCCCTCCAAAAGCCGTTTTTTGCTCTAACTCCCCTCCAAAATCACTGAGGAAGCTAAAATCAAAATACGTTTGTCACTTGGGCTCATTTTATCATATGACACAGCAATAAAAAATTTTCGACCCCTCCTGTACCCCACCACTATTTTAGGTTGATAACCCCGCCTTCCCCCTCCAACATCATGTATGGAAGTGAATTCGGGATATAGTATACAACTTATCCCCAATAACCATATGAATTCATATTAATTACATTTTTACCAACTTGAGGCTCCTCAAGCTCTACTCAAAATTTTGATAATCCGCCATTTTGAATCCATTTTGATCCAAATTCAAGAGGTCATATTGTGGTCACCAACTAACCTCACACACAAAATTTGACCTCTTTAACTTGATTTGGTGGGGAGATATGGAAGATTCAAGAAATTTCATGACTCAAAACTTCCTCAAAAAGCCGTTTTTTGATCTAACTCCTCTCAATATGCACTTAGAAGCTGAAATTTGGATATGTTAGTATCCGTGACTCACTCTTTCATATGAAATCAAAAACGAAAAATTTGAGCTATTTGCCCCTTCTCCAGCCCCCTCAAAATTTGAGTGATCCGCCATTTTGAAATTTATCGAAAAAACAAAAAAACTATTTTTGCGTATTTTCAAGAAGAGTTCCTCACCGAATTTTGAGCGAATTTTATCCACACCGCCTGCGCAAGGCGAGTGACACAAAAAACAATTTCCTCAAAAACAGGTTTTTGCTAACTCTCAAAATGCACTTAGGAAGCTGAAATTTAAATATGTTGGTGTCCGTGACTCACTCTTTCATATGAGATCAAAAACAAAAAATTTGAGCCATTTTCCTCTTCTCCAGCCCCCTTCAAAATTTGAGTGATCCGCCATTTTGAAATTTTTCGAAAAAACAAAAAAAGTACTTCTGCGCATTTTCAAGAAGAGTTCCTCACCAAATTTTGAGCGAATTTTATGAATACTCGCCGGCGCTACGCGTGGGGAAAAAAATATATATATATACCAAAAAGTTGGACATTTGCCAGATGATTACAAATGGTCTGAAACGCAAAGATTTGAAGACCCCACTCTCCCCCGACCTTCCCTTCCCAAATCAGGTAGGCTGTAATAGCTATCGTTTTGTTAAAAACTCAGCTAAAAATATATACCAAAAAGTTGGACATTTGCCAGATGATTACAAATGATCTGTAGCGCGAAGATTTGAAGACCTCCCCCTCCCCCTACCTTCCCTTCCCAAATCAGGTAGGCTGCAATAGCTATGGTTTTTATTAAAAGCTCAGCTAAAAAAGGTAAGTAGCCAGCTAGCCACGCCACACCGCTGGAGCCTTTTGAGTTTTCAATGAGGGGTTGTTCAAATTTGTAGATAATCTAATTAACCTCTTCACGCCCACAGTCAGTACTGAGCTTGGCAACCCTACCTATCCCCTCAAAACCATTTAAAAAGTTCAAATTTTGACGATTCGTTATTACTGGACTCATTCTGACTTAAATTCAATTCATCATACTGCGGTGCCGAATAAACCCTATACGAAGTTTGAATTTTCGAAGTCCATTTGGTGAGACCATACGGAAGATTTATACATTGACGTTAATTCTCCTCAAAAAGCTGTTTTACGAGTAGTAACTTGGACTTACTTTGTGAAATGAAACCTCAAACATTTTTCCATCATTACGTTACCTACACCAAATTTCGAAAACAATAACTCCTCCTTCACCCCTCCAACATTACCGGTGAAGGTGAATTTCGGATACACTATACGTCTCATGATCGGTAATCGTATGGGCTAACATTCATTATGTTTGCTTTGCATTTCTTGCAGCTCGTCAAGCCTCCCTTAAATTTTGACCGTTAGCCATAATGCATCCATTTCAAGGCTAACTTAAAAAGTCACATTTTGGGTAGCACCTAACCACATATACGAAGTTTCATCTCTTAGAATTAATTCGGTGAAGAGATATAAGAGCTTTAATCTTAAGTTTATAAATCGTGGTGCCTCTAACTTCTTCTTTCATATGAGACCATAACCGGAAAATTTGAAGGATTCGAGCCCTCCCTCAACGACTCTCGACATTTGAGTAAACAGCTATTTTGAGGTGAATCGAAAATCCCAAAAATTTATTTAGATATTTATGCGAACATCTTCTGATCTGATTCAGAAAAATGCCTCCTATTAATATTAGAGATTTTATTTTTCATCATTAATAAGTTTTTTTTTTTAAAGGAGGAGAGGTGTAGGAAGTTGTATTGGACGATAAGATGGGGATAATTAATGGAATTTGTTGATATGATTTTTCTTCCGAAAACCGTTTTCAGCTTCAAGTCCTGTCAAAACTAGGAAGCCGAAATTTGGAAACGATAACCGAGCTCCTCACTTCAAACATCACCTATTAACATGGATTTGGAATATAGAATACTTCTCATCTTCAGTAATCTTATGAGCTCATACCTTCGAGTAATCTGAGAGTTCTCCAGTCTTTCTTAAATTTTGACTATAAACCATTTAGGATCCGTTTCGATCGAAATTCAGTTACTCGTATTCTAGCCCTCAAATAACTCTATACATAAATTTTAAGGGTTTCAGATCGTTATACGAGCAGACATACGAGATTAAAAAAAAAAAATCGTGACTCATAACCTCCTCAAAAAATCAATTTTGCTTCAGCTCCCCTCTAAATGGCATCAGGTAACAGAAGCTGGATTACGTTGGTGTCCTCAACTAAAGATTTTGAATTATTTGCGCCTCTTCCAGCCTTTCTCAATTCTGAAAGATGAATCACCATTTTGAGTGGGATGAAAAATCAAGAAAAAAAATTCAGATGTTCGAAATATTCGCTCGAACATTCTCCGATAGGATTTCGAATAATTTTCATCCGCAGTGTCGATGAATGTTGCCTACATAATGGTAAATGACGTGAAACGGAAAAATATGAGGGCATGCCTTATCTACCCATTCCCCTTCCCAAATTATAACCTGTCATACAAGTCATCGAATCCAAAGATGAGAGTACATTCTTTGCAACTCGCATGTACGTGAAACAAACGCATCTACTCCAAGCCTCACTGTCATGTTTCCATGGGTAACGATGCACGTGCGATGACGTCATCGGAAGCTTAAAAAAAAAAATTGAAAAAATTTCATACAAAATATACCGTACTTTTTATGGGCAACAAAAAAGGTTATGTAAAAAAATTTCGAACCTCTAGTTGGAAGAAGGGTGGGGGGGGGGGGGGGGGGAGAACTACGGGAAATTTCAATTTCACATTTGAAACATTTTTGCACAGGACCTTTTGTGTAGCATTTTTCATGGACTATTCATCACATGCATCATTTTCCCAAAAAAAGCATTTAAACATTGGGTGAAATTATGACGTCATAATGAGAAAAATTACGCTCTCTAAAGGAAAAGCGAGAGTTGGAAGCTTTCAATTTTGATAGGCTACTTCGGTAGGAGTTTTTTTAAAGGTTTGAGGTATTCGCTTTTTTCATAAAATGTAGAATAAAAAATGTCTTTTACAATTTTTGACTATATTCAAAATTGAAAGAGTTACGTTGAATTCAAAATTTCAATGCCTTGTAACGCCTTCAATTTCGCAGACAAGCAAAAATTGTACACCACCTTTTTCGTTGTACGTTTCAAGAAAAGATGATTTCACAAAAAAAAAAATTCAGGAAACGTTATCTTTTTCTTATCATGACGTCATCATCTCACCTTCTTTTACAAGTTTTTTTTTTTGAGTAAATAACCCTCTAATGGCACACATAAAAGTAATTTAAAGTAGAAAATAAAAATTATGCTGAGTCACTCAAGAAATTGAAATATAATATGTTATTGTGCTCGCTGAAATGCAGAATTTCATTACAAAAAAATTGCATAATATCAAAATTGAAGGGGCAGCATACATAGGATAGAATAGAACAATTTTTGAAAATTTCTAGCTCCTTCAATATTGAAGATAGGCAATTTGTCCTTCTATGTTTTTTTCTTGCAAATCGTTCGAACTACAACATAGCATGGTTTTATTTTCAATTTTTGCGACCTGAAAAATGCAATGAATAATTTACATAAAAATTTAGAAGTAAATCTGCCCCTTCAAAAATTGATGTATGCAACTAACACAGATTCCCAAAGTGAAGAAATTGTGGCAACGTTCAACTATGAAGGGTGCACACGGATGAGCAGCCGGTTACGCCGGAGCGCAGCGAGTTTGTATTACCGATGGGTGAAATTCACCCATGTGTGCCAATTAAGGGATAATATATTTTTTAACGAATAATACATAAAAAATGCAACATAAAAGGTAATGTGCAAAAATGATTCTATCATCATACCAAAATAATCTTAGAAATTGCCATCTCATTACAAATAGCCTAAAACACCAATATTATGAAATCTCCCTCCCCCTTCCCACACAAATTAGCCATACTATAACGGGTATCGCATTTATTAAAAACTCATTCCAAAAAGTATGTTATTAATAATGACAACAAAATAAAAATTAGCAATCCAATCTATACGCAAGAATTTTCCTCATTATACTCACGTATCGAGTTGTATTAAATTATCTTCGATAGGAACAATATCGGAACCGTTATCATTTTCAGCGTTACCATTAGGCGCCGGCGACAACGAGATCAATGGCGTATCTTCTTCCGGTTTCGGATGCATCAACGTAAACGGTAATTCGGCTACTAAGTCCCTGCGAGAAGAAAATTCCAGAGTTCGTCAACCTTTCCTATGATTTTCCACGTTGCCAACGTCACGAGTACGTAACTAGGTCGACGTTACACTCCACACTTACCCTCCTAATGGTCCCAAGCATAGTTTAACTTTTACTTTATACTGAACCACAATTCCGAGATTTTCTTTTGGTATTCCGTCTGTGATTCTGCGAAGGAAAAAAATAAAGAAAAAAATTCGGTAATATATTAAACGATGCAACTTTTTCTAAGACATATTTAGGTTACGATTTTCGCAGAAAAAAAAACCTCCGAATTTTTCTTTCCAACCAAAGTGGATACTGGCACGCGATTCGTTCCATAAACGAGTTCTTTATGCCATCTATACGAGCTATTATAAAAACTGACCTAATCTAACTTCATAAGCACAAAAAGGAAGAAATCGGATCGATAAAAAAAGGGTCGAAAGTATGCCAATTGCAATCGGTACCGACGTTCGATGTACTTGTACTTGTTGCGATCACGCTTTTCGTGGACTCTTAAAAAGAAAAACTACCCGAAATACCCTCGTACACTCACATCGTAGACGACGCTAAATTCGTATCCTCGTGTTTCAACTGTCCATCTAACGCTAGACCACGTTTATCTTTATTATTCATCAGCGTCGGTTTCACCGTGTACACTTTGGATAAGGTGAATCCTGGTCCGACCGGACAGCCGGCGCTGTAACACGTAATACATATTATTTTCCCCATTCCAGTCACCACGCCAGTTTCACACGCCTTCGTATACTTACTCGCTTTCCACTTCGGCGACCGTGCATTTATACTGCGCCATCGAAAATATGCAAATATCCGCGAATTGTCTAACTGTCGAATCGAAAATCAAAAATAAACGTTATTAATACTACGCATAATTTCGCCTCCCTACATCGTACCGTTCGTACGCCTACCTGAAACCTTTACTTTCTTCACCGTTCTGTTGGAATTATTGGCTATGTGTACGTTTACGTTTATGCTTTCTCCGTGGTAATATAACTGCAAATCGGAAAAAAAAACCAGGTAAGAATCCATGCCGCATTACTGGAGCAAAGTTTTTAATTGGGACTAGTTCAGGTTTGCAAACAACGTCGCTAATCTCTTCATGTCTTTAGGCCACACCCACTGTCGAGTCTGAATAATCCCAAAACCACTTAAGAGGTTACATTTAGAATATGCAGTATTTTTTACCCTCAACAATCATATGAGCCCATATACCATAACGAGGCTTCTCAAGTCATTTTCAAATTTCGACGATTCCCCATTTTGGATTCGTTTCGACTCAAATTCAAGAGCTCATTATATGGTCATCAACTAGTCATACATACATAGTGTTACCCTTTTAGGTTGATTTTGGCGAGGAGATATGGAAGAATCGTGAAATTTCCCGCACCAATTTCCCCTCCAAAAGCAGTTTTTTGCTTCAACCCTCCTTCCAATCCACTTGGAAAGCTAAAATCAGGAAATGCTAGTTACCTGCGCTGATTTTATCGTATGACACCTCAATAAACAAATTTCGACCTCTCTTGTACCTCCACCACATTTTAAAGTAGATAACCCTCTCTTCTCCCCCCCAGGATCGGAAAAGTTTAGGTAAATATTTCAAAGTATCCATATTATTTAAATTATGCAGGGTGTTAACCTCAACGTAAACTCCTTCATATCACATAATAGGCTATTTATGTGACACTCGAGTATGATAGTTGGCCTACCCTCATTGCTGAAGAGATCTAGATATGAAATTTTGATAGATATTTTTTCACCTCAGTAATTACAGATGGAAGCATAGTAGCAGTGGAGGGGACAGCTGAAGAAAAACAATAGAAAAAGTGTCAGATGGGTTGTAATAGCTACCCTTTTTATTAAAAACTCGGCTAAAAAAAAAATACGCTAGACATTGATTCGATGGTAGACCAAATCGAAGATTTCGAAATAACATTCTTTCTTTGAAAATAATTCCTTCGAGCGGTACATAAAATAGGTATTCGAATTTTTTTCATCAGTGTAAGGCAAAAAATATGTCTTTGACATTCAAATGTACTCTTGACAAATTTTTTTCCTCAAAATCGTAACATGCAAGTAAAGTAGTTCCAATTTCAACGGTTCGATTCTATTTTGAAAATTCTTTCAACTTTCGGCAGGCCGGAAAATTATTTAAATTTTATAAGAGGGAATCTGAAAAAGTTTCAGGGTTTAATATTAAATTTAGTTCAATTCATTTTGTATTTTTTTTTTTTTTTAAATTGATTATTTAGAACTTGTTTAGATAATATTTGTCACTTTGTAGTTTTTAATTAATTTCAAGTTATTTTGTTTCAATTTTAATGTTTCATTATCTTATTTTATCAATTATTTACTTCACTCTTCTCCATTAAGTGCACGGCTTGTAATAATTAGAATTGGGTGAGGATCAATTTATTCGCAGATCTGTAATTCGTCATCGAATTGATATTCTTCCACAATATGCGGTAGAAGATGAAGTGGGGGGGGGGGTTATAAAAAAAATCTAAAACATACGACCAACATAATTTTTTTTTTGAAGATATTTACAAAAAGTAAAAAATTAATGACCTACTTTTTTTATCGTTTTTCTTGCTTTTATAAGGTAAATGTACCAATAGTGGATCATTTTGACCTCAAATAGCTAATTTTAAGATGATACGTAGGGCTAAGTTGGTAACACTGGATTAATGTCTTGAAGCACCATTTGCCAATACTTTGTAATTTGAAACCATGACTTTAGAACGATAAGGACCTGCGATAAAATTTTTTGTCGTTTTTATATTTTTTAACTACCCATTTTTTACTGAAAATTAACGAATGAACTAAGAACAGTGCATTCCAATTTCACTATTCACGCACTTCTACAAATATATTTTGAATGGTGCTCCAAGTCACTAATATTCACCGCAAAAAGGGCATAATTTTCGTACATTTATATTCATTTTTCGACTGTTATTTCATGTCAAAAATATTCCGATCATCTATTAGAACTTACAAAACCCATTTCACTAATAGTGAACCACAAATATCCGCTATTAGATCTACATCAATTTTTGTATGTACCAATGATGAATCACTAAATGTTATGCATTTTTTGCAGGAACTGCGGAGGTGGGAGGCTTAGTGAAGGTACCCATTTTGCTGGTGTTGGAGGTACTCCGAGGTGAAGGTACATGAAACTTTTCGGAGGTAGGAGGCGGAGGTGAAGGCACTTTAACTAAGGTTTTCGGAGGTACCTCTGAGATACTTCCAAGTTGCCTCCAAGGTACTTCTGAAAAGCGAATGGTAAATTATTATGCTACCTTAGTACAAATAAATTGCAGCTATTTAAATTATTAATCACTGAGCAAAATATATTGAAAATTTAATATTATCTTTAAATTATGTTTTTAATAAACAAATAAAAATAATTTTGCTGAATTAAGTCGTGGGAATATTAAATCAGATGATGAAATTATTAAAGGTAATAATCAGTTTCTAAATCTTCCAATAATAATAGGGTATAGTTATAAAAAAAATTATAATAAAAGCATGAAGAATAATCATAGATAGTATTGAATATTTTCTATAATATTATTGAAGGTACCTTTTGCTTTTTGGAGTTACCTCTTCAAGGTACCTCCAGGAGGTGCCTCAGAGGTACCCTCCACGTACATCCAGGAGGTACTACATTTTTTGGAGTTAGGAAGCGGAAGTGGAAGTATTTGAAAAATTCCGGAGATAGGAGATAGATGTGGAAGTACCCAACCCTCCCGCCTCCGCAGACCCTGATTTTTTCAGATTGAAAAATGAAAGAAACATTAGAATAAGTTCATCAACAATCCACAAAAAATATTTCAAAATATTATTTCTTGAAAAGTCGTTGGTAAAATATAAATGATCCACAACTGGAACATCGTTTAAAAAAATGATCCATTATTGGTGAAATGAACTCTTTTTTTCTCTCATTAAAAATGAGGTTTTGAGTTTTTAACAAATGTTTGTTCTAAACCGGAGTCAGTTTACTATAATTTAGTGCAAAACTGGTTTCATTATCTTTCTTTTTCTATTTTTAACGAATTAATTTGCGAAGTAACTTTCTCAGATGTGTCCACTACTCGCGCATTTACCTTACCGTTTCTTCTCATCTATCCCCTCCATTGGTACCAGTTTCTTTGCCAATAATACTACATTGTATAGTCTACATTTTAGCGTAAACAGTATTTTTTCATCTGACTTTCGTGATGAAGTAATAATATCACCAAGATGAAACCTTCATACTGGTCACTTAAACGATAAAGGTACGTAGGCAAATTATTATACACAAGTGCAACATAAGTAGCCTGTGTATAGTATGAAGGAACTCATATTGAGGTAATCTACCCTGTGTATTGGCTCCTTCAGCGAGTAAAATAGGCATACCAACATACATACGTGGTGTTGAGAATGCTTCATTGAAATGAAATATCTTGTATAATAACGAAATGAGAGAAGAGAGGAGATGGACGAAAGAGAGCAAGTGGGGGATGGGGATAGGACCAAAATATTCACGAAGTTTCGGTAAAAACCGCTAGCACCGATGATCGGGCATATCGCTTTGATCTTAGCTATTTTGAGTCGAATGAGACCAGTGAAGGGGCGTACAGAGGACATTCTTCAGGGGGGAGGAAAACCAAAAATTGCCAACTAATTTTACAATTTTACCAACTGTTGACGTTTTTTTTTTTTTTTTTTTTTTTTGCTCCACGAAAATAAAATGTTAAATACGATGTATGTCACAGTCTTATAGCTGTAATAATACTGTGCAAGTGGTCAAGTTTACCAACTTTACGCTAAAACTCCAAATTTACCAACTTTCCAAAAGCCAAGGGGTGGGGGGAAAGCTCCCCCCTCCCCTCTTTCGGTACGTCTCTGGACCCGTGCATAATCGTGCATATTTCATAATATTTCAATCGTCTTCTTTGAATTTCAGCATATTTTAAAAGTCTTGGACAAAATTACTAATTGTAACTGTATTTCAAAAAAAAAAAAAAAAAAAAAAATTGCACACCAGAAATAATGCCAAAAAATTAGAGGAAAAATAATGAAAAAATAATTTCCAACTTTAGTTGTCGTCAATTCATTATTTCAAATCTTTTGCCAATTTGAATATAAAACGTTCGAAGTACATAGCATAGTACGCTATTATGTTTAAAAAATTCTTTTCAAAGACACGCACAAAAATTTCGCATATTTCCCTCAACAAATACATATTTTTGTCATATTTTAAACCACAAAAAATGGTAATTTCATGAGCATATTTATGAAGTTTTTGCACATAGGAAGCTACACTCTATTTATAAGATTTAATAAATCTTGAATAAAAATAATACTAACTTCTTTATCTAGCGATGCTTCCAAATGCAATTTATTCGGGCTCATCACAAATTCTTTGCTAACTTCGATGGACGGTTGTTCACCTTGTTTGATAGGTGCGTACATAATTTTCCTAATTGCTAATCTGACTGAATTTCTGCAAAAGAAAAAAATTAATTCAACTCTCGTTTCATTTCCTATAATTAGAATCTGCACAATTCTGAAAAAATGAGTTTGGTTAAAATCAACTTTTTTTTTGAGTTGAAAAAAAAAAATCGTTCCATATTTTCCAGAAAAACGCCAAATATTTGTTTCCACTTCTAGATTATTGTAAAGACGATAATACGGTTAAAATGAAATAAAAATTCATTTCCACGCTTAAATTGAAAAGAATTTAAATTTTTGATGAAATTTTTTTCGCTCGAATAACTTCGTGAAACGAAAAAAAAACCCTTTATAGCCTTTCAGAGTTTTTCCATCAAATACAGAGCAATTCCAGCAAAACTTTTTATTATTCCCGCAGTCCTGCTTTCGCCATTCAGCGACGAAGTAAAAAAAAAAACAACAAAAAGGCAAACACGAAGGAAAAAAATTCTCTATCGTGTTCGCGAATGAATTCGTAACGAAGTCGAAATTAGCAAACGAGCTTAATTCATTTTGTATAATTGATAAGATCGACACGAAAGAACTTTCACGTTCTACGACAGTCGTACAGTCGACCACATATCGTGTCCTATCACCGCGGACCTCGCAGTTGGCTACCATACGTACATAAAATAATACGTACGTATATCGCGTACATCGAATATACCATACTTATACGTACCGTTTATGCGGCTTATCGTCAACCGATTCGCCGACGAACGCTTTCAGCTCGTAATCCACTCCGCATGGTTTTCCCGTATCGCCCGGAGCCGGCTGTAAAGTCACCGATGTCGGACTGTGCGGCGGCAATTCGAAATAGAACGGGAACGCGTGAGCGCCTAATTTCTTCATTAGCCTTTCCTTCGTTAACGCAGCGCCGAGAACAAAAAAATACCGCGAGACTTAATTAAAACGTCGCCACCGCCGGCCGTATAGTTTTTAATTAGTAAAATCTTCCGAGGCTTTTTTCCCACACCACGTAGCCCGCGGCACACGGCGGCACTTCTTTCATCGACCAAAACGCTCGTCGCTCATCGGCACCGGGTTTAAGTCGATTTTTAGCCGAGTGTGCGATGAAAACGTTTCCTATTACAGTCTGCCTCATTTTGGTTCCGAGCCATTTTTAATTCTACGTTCAATTACATGGTCAACGTAATCGCTCTAAATTAGACCAAACACTCTCCATATCAATACGTGAAACTACCACCCTCTTCTCCAACGATGGTTATTCATTTGATTAACACTAGCAGTGTTCCCGACTCTCGAAATCAAAACATAGCATTGTCGATTCTTAGAATCCTATAATTTCACGAATAAGTTTTTTTTTTTATATATATATATAAATATTTTAATATCTCATAAATTGCGTAATAATTCGTTATTTTTGTTTCATCTTCAAACAGAAGACAATATTAAACAATTTTAGAATGAATTAAATTTTTTTTTTCATTCACAGAGTATTACCCTCTGCAACGCATGAAGCAGGATTTTTTTTAATCGTACCCATTTAGGAAATAGAGAAAAATCTTTAAAAATGCACACAAAATTTACGTACGAGCATAGTGAAAACATGAGAAACAAGTTCAGCAAAAAAATCCAAAAAATCTAGAAAAGTCCAGCAATGAGAAAAAAAACGTAAACAACCATGCCGCATTAATGGAGCTGAGTTTTTAATTGGGGCTTGTTCAGGTTTGGTAATGATAACGTTGCTAAACCCTTCATAACTATAGGCCACACCCTATACCAAGTCTAAAAACCCGTATTCTATCCCTTCCAAAACCACTTAAGACGTTATCATTTAGATACATATTTCTCAAATTACAACAATTTGAGACTCCTCAAATTACCTTCAAATCCTTATGATTCGTCATTTTGGATCCATTTTGACACAAATTGAAGAGGTCATACTCTGGCCATCAACTAATCCTGCACACGAAATTTGACCTTTCTAGGTTGATTTGTTGAGGAGATATGGATGATTAATGAAATTTCCCCCTGCAATTTCTCCTCCAAAAGAGGTTTTTTACTCTACTTCCACTCCAAATTTATTTGGAAAGCTAAAATCAGTATAAGTTAGTCACTTGGACTCATTTTATCATATGGCATGCCAATAAACATTTTTCGAATTATCTTATACCCCCACCACATTTCAAGGTCAATAACCCCTCCTTATCCCCTCCAACATAATGTATGGAAGTGAATTGGGGATATTGTATACTTTCATCCCCAATAATCATATGAGTTCATATTAATTACATTTTCATTAATTTGAGGCTCCTCAAGCTCTACTCAAATTTTAATAATCCGCCATTTTGGATCCATTTTGACTCAAATTGAAGAGGTCGTATTCTGGTCACCAACTAACCTTACCCTCGAAGTTTGACCTTTCTAGGTTGATTTGGTGAGGAGGTATGGAAGATTCGAGAAATTTCATAACTCAAAACTTTCTCAAAAATCCGTTTTTTGCTCCAACTCCCCTCCAAATGCACTTTGGAAGCTGAAATTTGGATATGTTGGTGTCCATGACTCACTCTTTCATATGAGATCAAAAACAAAAAAATTGAGGTATTTGCCCCCTCTCCAGCACCCCTCAAAATTTGAGTGATCCGCCATTTTGAATTTTTTTGAAAAAATAAAAAACATCGTTTTGTTAGATTTCTAAGTAGAGTCTATCACCAAGTTTTGAGCAAATTTCGTGAATTCCCGCCCGCCTACGCATGGGAAGGAAAAAATATATATATACACCAAAAAGTTGGACATTAGCCAGATGATTACAAATGATCTGAAACGCAAAGATTTGAAGACCCCACCCTACCCCGACCATCAATTCCCAAATCAGGAAATCAGGTAGGCTGTAACAGCTATCGTTTTTAGGTTAAAAACTCAGCTAAAAACATTCAAATTTCAGCTCTTCGAGCGGGTTTAGAAGGAAGTTGAAACAAAAACTGGTTTCTGAAAGGGTAAGGCACGTTCGGACATTTCACGACCGAATATGTCCCACTCAAATGTACTCAGAAAGTTCAAATATCGTATACAGGGGATCATGCAGACGATCTGAATTACAAATGGATCTGCAACGGCGGATCGGAGCCTTCAACAGCTAAAATTAGGTGAATACGAGCTCGTGTGATTTCCGCCACAAAAAAGTACCGCAAAAGTATAATTCAACTACTTCGGTCGTTTCGAAGGGATAGATATGGCCATTTTCAAACCTCGGTATCAGATGTGGCATGTGGGTTCGAAGCGATCCATAAATGAGCTTCAGTAATGCAGCATAGCTGCTTACATTACTTCTTTTCCATTTCGCGCTCAAATAATAAATCCGAAATGATATTTTTCAATTGGTCGCTAATTCAGCGGCAAATTAGCGGTCGGATTGGAACGCAACACCGTCGTGATTGTCGACGTAACCATAATTGAGACTCGCAGCGAGAAAACATTCCAAACATCTCGTTTCCATTACTCGCGCACGTATAACCTTGGCTTTGATATTTTTTTTCACGCGTAAAATCGAACAGAGCGCCGCCGATTTTACGAAATTAAATACTTTTATCACTCGACTCGGCAATTAAATACCTCAAAATACCGGTTTAAACTACCGTCCTGCGTACAGGCCGGTACCGGTTTACGCGTGTATAAAAATAATAAATAATTATATTGGGCCGACTCGCCGCGCCGCTTCACACAGAACCTCTTCTTCCTACTACGAGCGCGAATTTCCTCGATGAACGAGCGATAATTTTATCCGCCACATCCGTTATGCTGCTCGACGACATTTTCGTCGATAATTCGTAAATACCATCTTTTTTCTCCTTTGCACGATTTCGTTATCGGCGTTCATTTGAATTCTATACGTCTAAGTTGGTTATAAAAGCCACACGGCTCTAGTAATACCGCCGAATGCCGAAACGTTAGCGCAGTTTCGTTATAAATCGCTATTTAAACCTTTAACCTTTGCTAAATACATCACCAAACGTATCTCGTTAACATTCCCACCGTCGCGTCGCCGCAGCCGTAGGACGCAGGTAAACCGTAAACCCTTTGTAAATATTTCAGGCACAATTTCCCATCCAGCGACGTCTACGTGAATTATATGAAGTTAAGTGAACGCCACTTCGTTTCTTTTTTTTTTTCTTTTTTCACGTCTCAAAAAATCAACGACAAGCAAAGCTCAGTTCGATGGTCGAAAACTTTAGCAACATTATTTGTGTAATTTTTTTTTTTTTTAATGAAAAATTTCTCTTCATATTATATTATATAAAAAAAAATTTCTCCAACATGTCTAAAAGATCTGCATTGCTCAAA
This sequence comes from Phenacoccus solenopsis, assembly GCA_009761765.1. Lineage (NCBI taxonomy): Eukaryota > Metazoa > Arthropoda > Insecta > Hemiptera > Pseudococcidae > Phenacoccus > Phenacoccus solenopsis. Next base: position 49,036,269 of record CM019753.1, read on the forward strand.
TAAAAACACGATGTCGCCTGTTTTGCTCAAAGATCGAGTATTACTTTCGATGGCCACACACAATAGACAGTAGACACACAAAAAGCAATAGACCATCTAGCTAAATAGTCGAAATACGGTTCTATTAGCATGTAAAAACAAAAATTCAGCCCTCTAGCTCTACATCAATACTTCTCATAAGGGGGTCGAAGTTTTCCAATTTTCAACAAAAGGCATAGACGGATGAGCATTGAGCATGGAAAATTTGTCTCGAAGCGATTTCGGGCTAATACTCGCGATGATTGGTGGGTACCATCGAGAAACATACTTGACCAAAATTTTATACCCTCAAACCTACCTTTCATATGAAGTCGGATTCACAATTAGACTTCTATAAGTACCATATGTGAGAAGGATTTTAATATTCACTTCGCATAAAAATTCATACAAATCATCTTCAACTGTTGGACTTTCAATACTCCTAAGGTCTAGGGGATACTGCAGTTGTTGATATTTTTCTCTTCTAAGTTTTTTAAGCTCGATTACGACCAGAATAATTGATATAGGACACCGTTTGTAGATTTTTACGTAGAAAATTTTTTCCGAGGCTGAAATCCCTCTCAAATGAAGTACTTATAGAGGTCCAACTATGAATTTGGCTTCATATCCATGTTCGGGAAGTCGGATTTATGCGAAAACGACACTAATATCATCGACTTACCTAAACTCCAAAATAGAGGGTGGTAGGGGCACCCCTGTGGTTCAAACTAATGCTTGAGGAGTTTTGTACTTCTTAGCTATGATTTCCTACTGATGCTAGCAGCAAATATGCAAAATATAGAAATTGTATCGTTAATAGGAGTTTTTTCAAAAATATCTTCTATTTAGCCCCTATTTCTGTATTTGCAAATTTTGACTACGGCGAACCTGAGGTAAAATTTTGAAAAAAAAATACATGTCCCTACGAAATCAGAAATACATCATAGAAACTCGGTTCAATCTTTGTTCCAGATTATTACCATCATTAAAAAAAAAAATTAATGCTGTAAGAGGTCCTTTTTGAGTTTCGAAAATTGAAAAAAATCCCTTTCATCCAGTTGAGAATTACTTGTGACACTTATGATTTTTTGTTAAAAAATCAAGTATATTTAGTTTTTCATTTTTTCATCAGTTACATTTCCCCGAAGTTGTTTGTAAAAATTTAAATTCAAGAGTCACTTACTCGTGATTTTTTCTTGAAAAAATTATATTTTTCGAAATTTTTATTGACGTATTTTTTTCTTTGGGGGGGGGGGTGAGCTGAAAATGTCGAAAAAGTCACGCTAAAAGGTCATGCAAAGTTAGGCATTTTACACAACATATTTTGTTAGATACCCTGGAAATGCGAAAATATGAGCCTATCTTCATCTTCCCCGTCCTCCTTGCAAAATTATGTGGGCTGTAATAGCTATCCTTTTTACCGAAACTCGCTAAAAATTCGAGATTTGATAATTTCATGAGTTTTTCGTGTAAGACTTTTCCTATTTATCGCTGTCTACGTATATTCGATGAAGCAAGTTTTTTTTCCAGGCTGAACGTATTTAAAATTTATAAATGTAAAATAGCTAAAACATAACTGCTGTTTATGGACATTAGCGAAAAATTTGCTGCTAACGAGACGAATAATTTCTAAATAGAGCTCTGCAGCAAGGGAAGGTATTAATGATATTTTTCAAGTTGAATGTGCTGAAAAATTTAAAATATCAAGCCTCGTTTCAGCTTTCAGTTCATTGAAGGAATAATCTGTAGTCCTGGCTCGTGGGTTCGTTAGGAAAATACACGAAATAAGGGATTTTTACTTGTAGTTATTTTTGGAATCCTTCAATAATGGAAAAATTGGCTTACAAATTTTTTCCAATGTTGAGAAGACAAAATGTGACGTTTAAAACAATAAATTTTCTATACAGTGATGATTGACGCATCATATCAGTCTGATTTTTTTTTTTAATTTTTAAATTCTAAATTTTTTTTTCTTCACTTACGGAATATTTTTTCATGTTTTGAACATTGTTTACATTATTTAATCGCTTTTTGACATTTTTATATTTCATTTTAACAATTCTTGCTCATATTTTTTTTTTATCAATTTTTACTCCTCAATTTTTTTTTTATTATTTTCAATAATTTTTTCTTTTTTTTTTTTAACATATCATTTTTATTGTGTACTTTGATTTTGTGTTCTATTTTTCGACTGTAGAGTGTAGGTGGATAAACGTGGTAATATTGGTGAATTTGCTTTGGAGCGATTTCCAGCTAATACTTGATTGGTAGATGGGTACCATCGAGAAACATCCTTGACCAGAATTTTGAACCCCATCCTCTCGCGTTTTTTGAGGTGCACATTTCCAGTGAAGAATGGATAAACATTTTACTTATAAACTGAGGTATTGAACAATTTCCTTCTATGTTGCAGATCCGCATAAAAGGCATCCAAGAAAAATGAGTACCCTCCTATTTCCCTAATTTTCCCCGACTTTTGAGTTAATCTTAGTCAAAATGTCTGACTTTGGAGTACCTGCATTACGGTTAGACACCCCGGTTTCGGGTCATCTGTCATCATTTGGCAAATGCTCATCAACACTTTGTAGAACGAACGAGTGGAGAAAATCATTCAGAATTTAGTAAAATGATGTTCATCTGAATATCTAAAATAATTTGTTGTAATTTTACACCCCACTAAAAATGGTAGTTCATTTGAATTTCAAGAAACAATTGAGAAAGGGCAAAGAATTCAAAATTTCTAATTATTGATGCTAGCATAATCCAATGTCAGTTACTTTACTCCATTTACAGAGGAGCTGAATTTTGAGTCTCGAAATTTCAAAATTTTTTCAATCTTTCAAAAAAAAAAAAAAAAAAAACTTCAAAATTTCAAAAACTGAACTTACAACACGTAAGAATATGGAAGATGTATGAAAACTGGAATTTGTTTCGTATACAATTTTTCATGCCTTATAACATGAAATTCGTACATTTAATCATAAAGTTTCATTTTTTCCTAATTCACACTTTCGGATTCACTTCAATTTTTTGCGATTCATTTCTCATTGTTCCAACGTTGAAATTTTCATTTAAATTTCAACTTCAAGCCGAACAAATAACAGTCGAGTTTTAAATTTTCAATTTTCTTCGGAAATTATTCGTTCAAATTATCATCTTGAATTTTACATTTACACCAGCTCCCATCTTCATAACACAGTTAATGTAACGAAGCTTCGGGGTGATTTTTTCAACGCTGCGCACTCGATTACACCAAAATGGAAAAATAAGGCTTCGGCTTTGAAAAAAAATTCATCCTTGAAGATTCCTTTTAATTTCTAATAAAAAAGACGAAAAAGTTTGGAAAAACATTTTTCATTACTACGATTTCAAAAAACGAATTTGGCTCGGAAAAGATTAAGCTCAATTCGGTTAACACATTCGGGCTCAGTTTTACAACTCCACGTGTACGACACCGAGTTCATTTTTCCATCGTGGTTTACAATACCAGCATATTCGTTTTATCTTCTTTGCACTACAAATTTCATTTCGCGTTCGATTTCAAAGAAGAAAACAAATTATTCGGTTCGTCTTCGTATTCGTTTCAATTTAATTGGAACTCGAAATAAGCTGCAAATAAATATAGAAAATTCATCCGATTATATTCGCCATTCAACTCGTCCAATTCATTTTTCTAATGAACTTGAAAAATCAACTCGACGTTCGAATCGGCCTTTTTCGTTGTCGTTCATTTTCCTGTGACATAATTTTCGTCGAATCTAACGGATTCGATGATTTAGTGGATCGTGTCCTTATACGTGTAACGTATGCACATTGCACACGAGTAAATTAACGATAAACGTTTCATTCCCATATATCAATAATCATTCGAGCTTACTTGTAACCTAGTCAACGGTCGTTCTGGCGTTTTGTTTTGCGGATATATTTGTTCGGCTGCCAAAAATAGCTCTTTTCTGAACGTCAAACCTAATACGTCTAGATCTTCGCGGCCATAACGAAACGCCGCTAAAATATGACCGAATACTTTCCTATCCTTCATGTATTCCGGATCAATAAGCACAACACCATCTGCAAATACAATGAAAAATCTCGGTTATAAAGGAAAGTTGAATTTTAAAACCTAAATCAGTTTCATTTTTCGTATTCGTCCAAGTACGTACGTATGAATAGGCGCTGATTGGTTGCAAAAACTCTGACTTAATAAGGGCTTCAGTAGTTGCCCACACAACCGCAATTCTTTTACAATATATTATACACACTACTTTTCAATAGCCTTTTTAAATTATTTATTCATTTATTTATTTATTTATCGGGGTGAATTTTTCCCCATTTTTTCCATCATCGCTGATGAATTTTTTCTATGACAAACTTTCAGTTTCAACATACACTAAAAAAAAAAACCTAAGCAGCCATGCAGCATTACTGAAGCTGAGTTTTTAAGTGGGGCTTGTTTAAATGTGAGAACAATGTACTTAACCTTTTCAAGCCCACAGTCCATGCCTAGTACGTACAGTCTGAAAATTTCCACCTATCTGAAAACCAGCTAAGCCATTTTATTCAAGATATGTAAAACTTCTTACCCCCAGCAATCATATGAGTCCATATGCAACAAATTCCAGCTAATCGAGACTCCCTAAGTCTTGCTCAAATTCTGATAATGCGCTATTTTGGATGTAAAATGATCAAAATTCAAGGCATCATATTCTAGTCCCCCTCTAGAATAATACTACATACAAACTTTCAGCTTTCAAAACACATGTCGTGAAAAAATAAGAACGATTCATGGAATTTTTTCTGCAATGATTTTCCCTCCGGAAGTGTTTTTTTGCTCTGACTCCCCTTCAAACTCACATAAAACGCTTACATTTGAGTGTGTTAGGCATTGAAGCTCACTTACCCATGATTATAAATTTTTGATTTTACCTTTATCCTCTCCATATTTTGAGGATAAAATAACTCTCGTCCTCCATTCCAACAACATTGACGAAGTTGGATTCAAGATAGAGTATTATAATTCTTACTTTCAGTAATCATACGAGTCCATATTTATCAAATTTGAGATATTTAAAGCTCTTCGAGCTTTCCTCAAAATTTCACCATTTGCCATTTCGGAATCGTTTTCGACTGAATTCAACGAATCGTATTCTGCTCCTCAACTAACCCCACATACCAAGTTGTACTATTCTAGATCGATATGACGAGGAGATACGGAAGATTCAAGAAATTTCACGACTCAAAACCTTCTCAAAAAATCGTTTTTTGCTTCAAATCGAAGCTGAAAATTAGAAACGTTAGTGTGCTTCCAGCACTCTTTCATGTTATACAAGAGTTATAATAACTGGTCCGTTCCTGACGAGTCGTACGTCAAGCGCGCAACGACCAATCACAAGGGGTAAAATCTAGGTAATTTCATTTTTACCTTTCTAAATAATATCGTTCAATTTTCAGCAAGCGACTGAAATTCGTTTGTGATTTGAATCATCATCTGATTCTTGTTTTTATTTTACGAGTAAGTCGAGGTAGTTTACTGCTGATTGGTTGTTACACGCGTGACGTACGATCAATTAGAAAATGGACCAGTTATTTTTTTTTTATAATTTTTTTTCCTTTATCCTTTTTTAATTTGGATATTTAAAATAAAAATTAGATTTTTTCAATTTATTATACTTATATTATTTTAATAATAATTACTCTATGAGACGATAAACGAAACCTTTGAACTTTTTGCCTCCCCTACCTCCTCTTGAAATATGAGTGAGTACCTGTTTTGAGGAGAATGAAATAAAAAACGTAAGTAGCCATGCCGCATTACTGGAGCTGAGTTTTTAACTGGAGCTTGTTTTGATTTACTAATAATCTTGCTTAACCGTTCATGACTACAGGCCACACCCAATACCAAGTCTGAAAACACCTACCCTTTCCTTTCCAAAAACACTTAAGAAGTTGAATTTGGCACAAATGTAGTATTTCTTGCTATGAAATAATCATGTGAACACATATTTCTTAAATTATAACTATTTGAGGGTCCTCAAATTATCTTCAAATTTTGTAAATCCGCCATTTTGGATCAATTTTGACTCAAATTTAAGTGGTTATGTTCTGGTCACAAACTAATCCTACACACAAAGTTTGACCATTCCAGGCCGATTTGGTGATGAGATATGGAAGATTCATGAAATTTCCTGCAGCAATTTCCCCTCCAAAAGCCGTTTTTTGCTCTAACTCCCCTCCAAAATCACTGAGGAAGCTAAAATCAAAATACGTTTGTCACTTGGGCTCATTTTATCATATGACACAGCAATAAAAAATTTTCGACCCCTCCTGTACCCCCACCACTATTTTAGGTTGATAACCCCGCCTTCCCCCTCCAACATCATGTATGGAAGTGAATTCGGGATATAGTATACAACTTATCCCCAATAACCATATGAATTCATATTAATTACATTTTTACCAACTTGAGGCTCCTCAAGCTCTACTCAAAATTTTGATAATCCGCCATTTTGAATCCATTTTGATCCAAATTCAAGAGGTCATATTGTGGTCACCAACTAACCTCACACACAAAATTTGACCTCTTTAACTTGATTTGGTGGGAGATATGGAAGATTCAAGAAATTTCATGACTCAAAACTTCCTCAAAAAGCCGTTTTTTGATCTAACTCCTCTCAATATGCACTTAAGAAGCTGAAATTTGGATATGTTAGTATCCGTGACTCACTCTTTCATATGAAATCAAAAACGAAAAATTTGAGCTATTTGCCCTTCTCCAGCCCCCTCAAAATTTGAGTGATCCGCCATTTTGAAATTTTCGAAAAAACAAAAAAAATACTTTGCGCATTTTCAAGAAGAGTTCCTCACCAAATTTTGAGCGAATTTTATGAATACTCGCCGGCGCTACGCGTGGGAAAAAAAAATATATATATATATACCAAAAAGTTGGACATTTGCCACATGATTACAAATGGTCTGAAACGCAAAGATTTGAAGACCACACCCTCCCCCGACCTTCCCTTCCTAAATCAGGTAGGCTGTAATAGCTATCGTTTTGTTAAAAACTCAGCTAATAAAAAACAAATGAAGTAGTTGTGCGTATTCCTAGTTTCCTACGAGTCGTTCATCAAATTTTCAGCAATTTTCATCCATATCCGTCAGTGCTACTAGAGGAAGGAGGAGGGGGAGGGAGTGTTGAATTTATGTACCTGAGTTGGGTAATATACTATTACATATTTAGTTTTTCAATAATTTTCAAAGATAATTATCTTTTCAAACTATTGACCATTTTTTCCTCTGGTTTCGTAACACTGATAACAGATGAAATTAATTCAAATCGACCAAGAAGAAGGAAAAACATTTATAAAAATACACAATATTATATTTTACAGCTTTGGAATTATTCATTATTTCAAGATATAATGAAAAGAAACGAGATCATTGATTGGCATCTTCATCAATGAAGGAAATTTGGGACCAGGTGGTACTAAGGTCAATTGGACACGTTGTATATACGTAAAAATTAGACATTTGACATATGATTACAAAATGGTGCTAAATGCAGGACTTGAAGACCTCTCCCTACTGGACTTCTCCTTCTCAAATCAGGTATGCTCTAATAGATATCTTTCGTAATTAGAAACGACTCAGCTAAACACCAACTTCTAAAGGCTAAATCAGCTTTTCTTTTCCCGATGAGTACGAGTACATAAGAGCTAGAAAAATCGTATCACCTTCTCCCTTTGAATCTAAATACCAACGAATGTGGGCAGTTCCTTATGCTTTATAGATCAGTTCATGACCCTACAGTCCGAAATTACAGAAGCTTGGAAAACGAAACTTCCAACATCTCGTCTTTTAAAAAATCTACCATTTTCAACCGCATCTCGCCCTATTTTACACGCGGTAGTGTAACCGCACCTACATTCCATTGGGCGGGGTCGCCTTAAACCGAAACTAAAGTTTGGAATTTATCCCAACTATTCCAAGTACAAAGCTCGTCTTGGCGAATACATAAAGAAAAGCCCAAGCTCGGGCTTTTCTTTTCCTCTTCAAAATGCTGACGCCTCGCGTTACTGCAGCGACTCGTCGAACAAAGCTCTTTCGTTTCGCGCGCTTTAAAATTAAAATTAAAAAAAAAACCATTCAACTCGTAATTCATTTTGCGAAACCTTAAATAACAATTACGCCATCGTACGAATAAGGCTTCCAAAATACGATCCCGACTACCATTTAATTTAGAGCAGTCGTTCTTTCACGCAACCGGATCGTTTTCGTAATACCTTTTTCGCGATAATATCGGAGCTTTCGTAATACCTTTTTCCAGCGTATGTACCCGCGCGTTTCGAATTTCGAGTGCGTACATATACAATACACACGTTCACAAAACCCGGCCATCTTCAACTCGTAATATCGGACAGTACAAGCGGGGAATTGATTTTTGATTTTTTTCTTCTTTTTTCTCCAATTCCTCCTTCGAGGAAATATTTTTCTCTCCGGCGTACTCGACGAGTGGTTCGTATACTTATCATTATTTGCGGGCGTCTACTTGTCGAATTCGTTTTACTCGCTCCTTTCTCTCGTTTCTCGTTCGTTTTTTATATTCTTTCAACGACCCACGTATGTTGCTAACAGATAGGCGCATACTAAGCGGATTTTCGTCGCATATGGTTTGTACCCAAAGAACGAAGAATCTTTTCAAATAAAAAGAAAAAAAAAACGATATTTTTCCTTTTCAAAAAAAAAAAAAAAAAAAAAAAATGTAAGCAGCCATGCCGCATTACGTGGGCTTATAATTCGATTTCGAATTGTTATTATATTTGAAATATTATGGAAATTAATTTTTCCATTTATATTTAATTATTTAATTTTATTTATTTATTTAATTTTGTTTTAATACTGGAGCTGAGTTTTTAACTGGAGCTTGTTCCTGATTTACTAATAACCTTGCTTAACCGTTCATGACTATAGGCCACACCCAATACCAAGTCTGAAAACCCCTACCCTTTCCTTTCCAAAAACACTTAAGAAGTTGAATTTGGCACAAATGTAGTATTTCTTGCAATGAAATAATCATGTGAACACATATTTCTTAAATTATAACTATTTGAGGGTCCTCAAATTATCTTCAAATCTTGATAATCCGCCATTTTGGATCCATTTTGACTCAAATTTAGGTGGTTATAGGTCACAAACTAATCCTACACACAAAGTTTGACCATTTTAGGCCGATTTGGTGATGAGATATGAAAGTTTCATGAAATTTCCTGCAGCAATTTCCCCTCCAAAAGCCGTTCTTTGCTCTAACTCCCCTCCAAAATCACTGAGGAAGCTAAAATCAAAATACGTCTGTCACTTGGGCTCATTTTATCATATGACACAGCAATAAAAAATTTTCGACCCCTCCTGTACCCCCACCACTATTTTAGGTTGATAACCCCGCCTTCCCCCTCCAACATCATGTATGGAAGTGAATTCGGGATATAGTATACAACTTATCCCCAATAACCATATGAATTCATATTAATTACATTTTTACCAACTTGAGGCTCCTCAAGCTCTACTCAAAATTTTGATAATCCGCCATTTTGATCCATTTTGATCCAAATTCAAGAGGTCATATTGTGGTCACCAACTAACCTCACACACAAAATTTGACCTCTTTAACTTGATTTGGTGGGGAGATATGGAAGATTCAAGAAATTTCATGACTCAAAACTTCCTCAAAAAGCCGTTTTTTGATCTAACTCCTCTCAATATGCACTTAGGAAGCTGAAATTTGGATATGTTAGTATCCGTGACTCACTCTTTCATATGAAATCAAAAAAAAATTTGAGCGAAAAATTTGAGCTATTTGCCCTTCTCCAGCCCCCTCAAAATTTGAGTGATCCGCCATTTTGAAATTTATCGAAAAAACAAAAAAACTATTTTTGCGTATTTTCAAGAAGAGTTCCTCACCAAATTTTGAGCGAATTTTATGAATACTCGCCGGCGCTACGCGTGGGGAAAAAAATATATATACCAAAAAGTTGGACATTTGCCAGATGATTACAAATGGTCTGATACGCAAAGATTTGAAGACCCCCACCCTCCCCGACCCACCATTCGCAAATCAGGTAGGCTGTAATAGCTATCGTTTTTATTAAAAACTCAGCTAAAAAAAATGAAAAAAGAGAATAATTATGAAATAAGTACCTAATACGAGTACGTTCATTACTGGAACCGAATTCGCGATTTATGCAAATTTAGAATTACATATAATACTGCTGATCGCTTTACCACCACTCACAGTGCCCCTAAAATGTACTTAAACATGAAAAAATCAAATCAGAATGACATAGCTTTCGAGTCTCAGTAATCTTACGAGTATACGCGCATCAAATTTTAGCTATTTTGAGGTTCCCCAAGATTTCTCTAAATTTCGAAATTTTCTTAATTCTGGCCAAATTTATAGCTTTATAAATTCGAGGGTTCATTTTTTTGTTCTGAAGTGACTTGGCATGCTAAAGAAAAAACACCGATTTCGATAAATAAAATTTTTTCACCATCCCTTATAGTAGGCTCAAAGTAGGAAAATTTTTCAAAAAAAAAAAATTATGTACACACTTGGAAAATTTTTTCATACCAATTCTTTATCAATTTTCAGGGATTGTAAACACATCACTATTTGCAAAATAAGCGAGAAATTACCTATTTCGAGTACTTTGTCATTACATCCAATATCATAAATAGGTTTCTCATTCATCGGTATAATACATGTAAAACGTTCAATTTCAAGTATCCAAGACTAATAAATACATAAATACTAACATTCGGCGATTCAGAACACCCAATGTGACCAATATTTCGTGTACTTTTCAATTATATACGATATCATCGATACGTTGTAATTTAGTAGCATTTATGATACATTATATGAGACATGTTTCGACTTAGTTTTTCAAGATGGAAGAATTTTCATTATAAAGTCGATGCAAATACAAAAAATAAAGAAAACTTTCCGGAGAACCGCATAATTCCCATGATAAACTACGCACACATTTATATTGCGATGATAAATTAAACTCAACTTGAAACTCCAAAGATCGGAAGTGGCGCTTCTCAATGAAAAGTCAAGAGACTTATATAGCTTTCAATCGATATGAAAACCCAGCTAACAAAGAAAATCACACGGATAGCGATATCCATCAGCCAACGAAGGAAAATATTTTCACATACGACGCCTTCATCGCATATGCCTCTCTCAACTTTCTCGACAACCTTGACGACCCTACACTTCACCTACAGCTACCCAGCTACCGATTCTATCAATCCAACGAACCATAGATAAGAGGCATACGGCGAATTCCAACTCGCAAATTATATTACTATATTTCAACGAGCAATCTCGTCGCTATATTATAGCGATGCTTTCATAGAAATTCGCCAACCCTATTACCCGACGCGGTACCGTCTCAGCCTTCGTCCTATTATTCACTCAGTCGTCGCGAGCTAATTAATAATTATCGTCTTTTCCGCAACCACTAAGCGACACGCGTGTTAGATGATAATTTGTCTCGACCGATACCTTCGTTAACGAGGACTTGACATCTTCGTGCCATATATGGAAATAAATCGTTATTCTTCGCGAACGCTATATCAGTATTGACGAAAAGAATAACAAGATAATACCTACCCATCTACGTTTCCGCGATCCAACAAACCTTCCTACATCGAGTTAACTTATAAAACTTCGCTTTTTTTTTTCATATTTACGCGAAAAGCCTCGTTTATTATTATTACCATCCCGCCATCGGTTCGGTTACATATTTTCGCACCTTTCGCTCGAGTCGTAAAGCGTAACGTCGAAAAAGCTCGACGAGCGAATTTTTTTACGAGTTTCATTCTTTTTCATGAATATCCGAATTTTCGCCCTACCCATTCACCCTACGCCTCGTACGCTAGCGGGAATATTATTCATATCATTTATAAACGAATATTCGACGTATTATCAAATGATCCGAGGAAACATGTTGAAAACGAAAACATCAAATGTAACGTAAAAGGGTAGAATACGATTTCAAATTCGCGCAAAACTGTTTCAAATCCATTATAATTGCTCGAAACTCTTTAAAAATAGGTAAAAATTCTTTTGGCTTTCATACCGTAGGAAAGGATGGAAATAATTAAGAACTCAGCTCCAGTAATGCGGCGTGGCTCCTTATTTTCTTTTTTATTTTATTTCAAAACAGAATATCTGATGGACTCTTTGATGTTCAGAGTATGCAAATATCATTACTTTTATTCTACGATGATTCACCATTTACAGAGCCGTAGCGAGCCGAAATTTTGGGTGGGGGTACGTGGCCAAAATACCGAATGACTAACAAATTTTGTCGAATCAGTAATCACAAAAAAAAATCAAAAAAAAGAGGACAAAAGGTAAACACTAATTACTTATTCATGCACGCAGTAATCCATGCATTCCGACAACGATTTTGCATCCTTACATCAATGCTGTAAGATTTCCACTTCACAACTGAGGAGATCGACATCTTGTAATTTACTTTCTGGGACACCAATGGTCCATTTACCACACTAAGAGAACACGACATTTTACCAAACGATCTGCATGTATGTAACATACAGAATGTTCAAATTTCAAATGACGATGAATCATTTGAACCTCTTTAATTTTAACTAAGCTATAATTATGTAACAATGCGTTTTTTGTTGTTCTCAGCAAACGGTACCTCACGAGATTATCACCAAATTGTATTCTAATCGAGGTTTGAACATTACTCGTTATGCACACTCGCACACATATATGTAAGTTTCGAGGAGCTTCTATTGGCCACAATTTCACGAGTATGGAGACTTGTACGAATCATGCATGAGCAATGAGACCCAAAATTACAACGTAGGTACCCTAATTTCAACCCATTAGATGTTTCATATGTTAGGTTAGAATTCTAGTACGTGGAGTGAAGAGAATTAACAGTGTCGTTATTTATATTATTTTTTTATTCATGATATTTTCCTAGATTTCTGACATTTTTACTACATTATTTTTAATCTCATAAACGCATGTTTTCTCATTTTATGACTCTGTAGTACGAAGTTTAATGTACTCGTTAACGCGTATAAATCAACTCTTTCCCTCTAATTTTCAGTTGCAGGCTTAATTGAAGAAACTAAACAATAAGAATAATCTATGAATTATCAACTAGGGATATTATTCCTTTAGTTTCCAAATATGTACTATAGTAAAATTGTATTTTCGGTGAAAACAGCAAATCATTGCATATAAGTATAGGTATACGAGTACGCACTAATAGAAATAATGCTTCGTGAAAAAGAAAAGAAAAACAAAGAAATATAGAATCGCTCATGTTATTGAACTAATGTAGGTAAACATTCTCTGAAGATTGATAATCAAGACGAATAATTAATATAAACATTGCATTACGCAGTCTATATTTTACCTGTACATTGCGAAATGTACAATATATCAAACCTTCAATCACTCATTAATAATGAAAGGACCCCAACAAAAAAAAAACTGATTAATTCAAAAATTTCAAAAGTACATACTATTTCGAATTAAATTAATATTAAACTTTTTTTTAAATATTAATCAAATTCACAGTTTTAAATAATCAACGAATCGAAGTACTTTCTAACATATCCGCAAATTTTATATCAAGACAATCCCTATTGCGATTTCCCAGTGCGTTGAGCTATTTCAGGGCTCTTTGGGTCTTCATCGAATTTGAAAAATTGCAATAAAATTACAAATAAAATAAAAAAAAATTAAATCTTTAATTAAAGAATAAGGATTAAGATTAATTATATCAATATTATTATTAATTCCTAAAGGATTGTTTGACTTGAAATAATGTAAAATATTAATATGAATTATAATTATAATCAATAAAATAAAAAGTAAAATAAAATGTAAAACAAAAAATCGAAATATACGAAAATTCTGCCCAAAAATTATTATTATGGAAGAACATGTATTCTGAGTATTTTTAAGGTTCAAATTGAATTTTTGAGGAAACAACGATCTCTACAAAAAAAAAAATGAAAATGACGTTTTTTGTGAAAAATTTTACGCCGATTAATTCATTATTCATAAAACTACTTTTTATCAAGAAGCCCCAGTTATAGAAATGAATGTGAAAAACAATATTGTGATGGAGGGCTGCATCTCTCTCCAAAAGATTTACCCTCACATATTTCACGAGACTTGCAGTAAAACTGTTTATTTTAATGAATAATTCAATTTGAATAAATTGTTATAAAAATGAATTATAAATTTGCTTTTAATTATAGTAAACTTTCAGCATTTAATTCTAAAATTCTCTAACATAAAAACAAAAAACTCAGAAATAATTCAACTCAAACCCTTCAAAGCGCTGTAGTGAAGCTAAATCTTAAATTGAAATAATTAAAAAAAAAAAACGTAAGCAGCCATGCCGCATTACTGGAGCTGAGTTTTTAACTGGAGCTTGTTTTGATTTACTAATAACCTTGTTTAACCGTTCATGACTACAGGTCACACCCAATACCAAGTCTGAAAGCCCCTACCCTATCCTTTCCAAAAACATTTAAGAAGTTGAATTTGGCACAAATGTAGTATTTCTTGCCATGAAATAATCATGTGAACACATATTTCTCAAATTATAACTATTTGAGGATCCTCAAATTATCTTCAAATCTTGATAATCCGCCATTTTGGATCCATTTTGACTCAAATTTAGGTGGTTATATTCTGGTCACAAACTAATCCTACACACAAAATTTGACCATTCTAGGCCGATTTGGTGATGAGATATGGAAGATTCATGAAATTTCCTGCAGCAATTTCCCCTCCAAAAGCCGTTTTTTGCTCTAACTCCCCTCCAAAATCACTGAGGAAGCTAAAATCAAAATACGTTTGTCACTTGGGCTCATTTTATCATATGACACAGCAATAAAAAATTTTCGACCCCTCCTGTACCCCACCACTATTTTAGGTTGATAACCCCGCCTTCCCCCCCAACATCATGTATGGAAGTGAATTCGGGATATAGTATACAACTTATCCCAATAACCATATGAATTCATATTAATTACATTTTTACCAACTTGAGGCTCCTCAAGCTCTACTCAAAATTTTGATAATCCGCCATTTTGATCCATTTTGATCCAAATTCAAGAGGTCATATTGTGGTCACCAACTAACCTCACACACAAAATTTGACCTCTTTAACTTGATTTGGTGGGGAGATATGGAAGATTCAAGAAATTTCATGACTCAAAACTTCCTCAAAAAGCCGTTTTTTGATCTAACTCCTCTCAATATGCACTTAGGAAGCTGAAATTTGGATATGTTAGTATCCGTGACTCACTCTTTCATATGAAATCAAAAACGAAAAATTTGAGCTATTTGCCCTTCTCCAGCCCCCTCAAAATTTGAGTGATCCGCCATTTTGAAATTTTCGAAAAAACAAAAAAAGCACTTCTGCGCATTTTCAAGAAGAGTTCTTCACCAAATTTTGAGCTAATTTTATGAATACTTGCCGGCGCTACGCGTGTAAAAAAATATATATATACCAAAAAGTTGGACATTTACCAGATGATTACAAATGGTCTGAAACGCAAAGATTTGAAGACCCCACCCTCCCCGACCTTCCCTTCCCAAATCAGGTAGGCTGTAATAGCTATCGTTTTTATAAAAAACTCAGCTAAAAATACAATTATATTAGCAACAAAAACAAATTGGAGCTTTTGAAAAATTTTACATAGAGAATAAGTAGCACTAGAAAACGCAACAAAAACGACCATACAGAAAAATATCCTCCAACTCTCATCAGTGAAATTTGAAAAAGTCCAGATTCTAGAAATCATCAGTTCTATTCCACGAAGAGATACGATTTTTAGCTGAGTTTCTTACCTGAAAATGAAAGCTATTACAGCCTATCTGATTCTTGGAGGAGGAGTCGGGAGAGGGTGTGGTCTTCAAATCTTCGCGTTTCAGACCATTTTTGTAATCATGTGACAAATGCCCAACTTCTAGGTATACCGTGCGTCCAAGTGATTCAGCGCAAAAATCTCAGTTTGTTGATAACATAATAAGAGTTAAACTAAAATTTCTAAATAAGAAATTATATTTTAATGAATTTTAAGGCGGATAAATTCATTTCAACTGCATCATAATTTCTTTGCGTTCGAAAAAATCAGAGATTTTTTCGCTGGTGTACCCGAATCACTTAAACGCACGGTGTATTTTTTTCGTCCCACGCGTAACGCCGCCAGACACTCATGACATTTGCTCAAAACTTGGAGAGAGGATCTTCTTAGAAATGCGACAAAAGAACTTTTTTGTTTTTTCGGGTAAAATTCAAAATGACAGATCATTCAAATTTTGAGGTGGGCTGGGAACGGGCAAATAGCTCAAATGTTTGATTTTTGATCTCATATAAAAGAGCGAGTCACGAACACCAACATATCCAAATCTCAGCCTTTCAAGTGTATTTGGATAGGAGTTAAAGAAAAAATGGCTTTTCGAGGAAGTACTGAGTATGAAATTTTATTGAATCTTTCGCATCTCCTCACAAAATTAACCTAGAAAGGCCAAACTTTGTGTGTGGAATCAACTGGTGACCAAAATATAACCTGAATTTGCATCAAAATGGATTCAAACTGATGGATTATCAAAATTTTAGTAGAAGTTGAGGGACCTCAAATTGGTAAAATGATGTTGGAGGAGGGAGGGAGTGATTATCGATCTATAAATGTGGCTAAGGTATATGAGATGTCGAGAATATTTTATTGCCTTATCATACGATAAAATGAGTCCATGTGACTAACCTATTCTAATTTTAGCTTCTTATGTGAATGGGAAATTTGCTGCAGGAAATTTCATGAATGTTTCTTGTCTCCTCATCAAATCGACTTGAAAAGGACAACCTTCCAGTGTAGGGTTAGTGGATGACTAGTACATGAAATCTTCAATTTGGGCCAAAATGGATGCAAAATAATGAATCGTAAAAATCTGAGGAGCCTAAAGTAGCTATAATTTGAAAAATATGGGTTCATAAAGCCTTAATTAAAAATTCAGCTCTAGTAATGCGGCATAGCTGCTTACTTTTTTTGGTAGTGTTTTCAATTTGAAACGAGAATAGATTACAGATATACCGTAAGTAGGAAGATTAGCATTGGAGGGATTAGTTTGATTGACGCATTCTCTGTTCTTTATGTCAATTAGTTGTTGCATAATTCGGTATTTAGATACCTTATCCTTTACTGCCACGAGACCTCAGCTATCTGATCTATTTAAGCAAAAATATGTTTGAATTAGCTTTTGAAAGAATTTAGACTAGGTATTGGGTGTGTCCTGTAGACATGAATGGTTTAGCAACGTTATTTCCAACCCTGAACAAGCCCCAGTTAAAAATTCAGTTCCAGTGATACGACATGGCTGCTTACGTTTTTTTATTTATTTAACAGCTATCTTGTTACTTTCGACCAATATACTCGTACCATAAAGCACAAAAAATTAATTTTGACGAATGTTGTGTGACGTCAGACATCATCATTTATGTAAAGTACACAACACGTTTGAAAAGTATATTTGTTTCGCAACTGGTATCTATGTAGACTACAACCCTACAGTACAGTCGATCTATTCCTTGAAAATATTCACGCATGAAAATGATCTCAAGTGATACTTAAACATTCGCGAGCTCCACTTACCGATTGGGTCGATGTGATCGCCATGATCGACGAAGTCTCGTTTCCCCAAATAAACGGTAATCTGAAACAAGATGAAAAATACTCATTAACATAATTTTCGATACCTATTAAGAAATTAATTTCCATCGCCCTTTCATCGTTTAGATTGATTGTCGATTTTACGTGAAAATAATTAAATTCAAAGCATTCGAACAAATTGAAAGAAAATATTTTTACAAATAACAAATTAATTTTCGAGGCGAAGAGCTGTCGACCTTTTGAACACTTCGCGCCATTCCTCGTTAAATCGGTTTTCCTTTTAAAAATTCCTTCAGTTGACGAGAGAAAAAAAAAACGAATTCCCCGAATTTTAATCTCGACTCGGCCGAAAACTTTCCCAAAATTACTCCTCTACTGCGTAACGTGTTCACGCGTACGATAAGCGTCTAAAAAAAACAGTAAATATTATTTCAATAAAAATTCTCCAAATACCACGCCGCGTTCTTCGCTTTCCGCGAAGCCCCATCAAAAAAACATTCAGTCGTAATTAAGCGTTTTTTAGCCGTGATGAAATTTCCAAGACTCATTTCCGTCAGCTCGACTTCGCGAGCGTTAGTTTCGAACGTTTTGGACGGCCGGAATAATCTTATTAAAAATTAAAAAACCAGAATGTAAACTGAGCGAGAAAATTTTGTCTGGACTTTTTCCAGCTCTGGCCACCCTGACTTCGGTAGTTTGACGAAAATAAAATTCATTTTGTCGTATCCAATTTTCAATTAATGCGGAGAGCAGGCGCAAAAAAAAAAGATCAAATATTACATAATTACGTCGCGAAAAATTCTCGCCATCGATTATACGCGTTGACATTAAAAACGACTATATAGGGTTACACGGGTAACGCGAACAGGGTTAAAAAGCGTATCTACTCGAGTGAGCGCCGCGAGCTATACCTACGGAAAATTCAGCCGTTGCCCGCTCTAGTTGCACCTGTTGCATAATTGATTAGCTCGAAAATTCAATAAATCATACGAGGGGACAGGCTTCACCATACACTCGACTGCTCGTACAGCAACGTATCTCCATTACAATACAAGCGCACCTCCAGCCAAGCATTGCACGGGGTACACGAGAAATGGCGTTACGTTAAAAGCTCACGGAGACCAGGCGTGAAATAAAATTCCCCAAGTATATGAGGCGCGTTTCAATACACATTACGCTGAATTTTCTTTATTTTTCCTCAACTTTTTTTTTTCACCTCATGTTCGTGGCGAATTAAATTCGCAAGGTCGACGTTTTAAATTTTAATATACGGTCTCGTACGCCTAGCCACGGTTTCTATACGTATACCCATGCGGTATGTACTACGCACTCCAAAGGTAATAATCGTGCTTCGTTCAACGCTTATACGATATTTATTACGCTCCGTACAGCGTGATCGTGCTCGCAGTCATCTACCACAGGCATTAAAATTTTCGAGGCGAAGCGATACTTATTACTTAATTACCCGTTATTAAAACCTACTAATTCGGTTCAATTTGCATCCTACGTACATTAAATTACCCGACAAACAATAACATTTATACACAGCATAATGGTTCACGTTACATTCTTCAGAAATACCCTATAGACATGAGGAGCGAACGTGAAATTAAATAATTCGTAACGTCGACTGAAAAATATACTCGCAACGATGTAATCTTTTATTTATTTTCATTCTCGTTTCAGCGCAGTTTTTAATCGAAAATAGGACTCTTCAAAACGCTGCGCGTCAGATTATTTGTAACCATAAGGTAAATTTTCAATATTTTAGAATATATATTTCTCCACTCCCACCCCGGCTCGTAGTGTCAACAGGTATAGACGAAAAGCGCCGAAAACTCGGTGAAAGATTCTTCGTAAAAATAAGCAAATACATTTTTTAGCTGAGTTTTTAATAAAAACGATAGCTATTACAGCCTACCTGATTTGGGAAGGGATGATCGGGGGAGGGTGGGGTCTTCAAATCTTTGCGTTTCAGACCATTTGTAATCATCTGGCAAATGTCCAACTTTTTGGTATATATATATTTTTTTTTTCCCACGCGTAGCGCCGGCGAGTATTCATAAAATTAGCTCAAAATTTGGTGAGGAACTCTTCTTGAAAATGCGCAGAAGTGCTTTTTTTGTTTTTTCGAAAAATTTCAAAATGGCGGATCACTCAAATTTTGAGGAGGGCTGGAGAAGAGGCAAATAGCTCAAATTTTTCGTTTTTGATCTCATATGAAAGAGTGAGTCACGGACACCAACATATTTAAATTTCAGCTTCCTAAGTGCATTTTGAGGAGAGTTAGCAAAAACCTGTTTTTGAGGAAATTTCGTTTTTTGTGTCACTCGCCTTGCGCAGGCGGGTGTGGATAAAATTCGCTCAAAATTCGGTGAGGAACTCTTCTTGAAAATACGCAAAAATAGTTTTTTTGTTTTTTCGATAAATTTCAAAATGGCGGATCACTCAAATTTTGAGGGGGCTGGAGAAGGGCAAATAGCTCAAATTTTTCGTTTTTGATTTCATATGAAAGAGTGAGTCACGGATACTAACATATCCAAATTTCAGCTTCCTAAGTGCATATTGAGAGGAGTTAGATCAAAAAACGGCTTTTTGAGGAAGTTTTGAGTCATGAAATTTCTTGAATCTTCCATATCTCCCCACCAAATCAAGTTAAAGAGGTCAAATTTTGTGTGTGAGGTTAGTTGGTGACCACAATATGACCTCTTGAATTTGGATCAAAATGGATCAAAATGGCGGATTATCAAAATTTTGAGTAGAGCTTGAGGAGCCTCAAGTTGGTAAAAATGTAATTAATATGAATTCATATGGTTATTGGGGATAAGTTGTATACTATATCCCGAATTCACTTCCATACATGATGTTGGAGGGGGAAGGCGGGGTTATCAACCTAAAATAGTGGTGGGGGTACAGGAGGGTCGAAAATTTTTTATTGCTGTGTCATATGATAAAATGAGCCCAAGTGACAAACGTATTTTGATTTTAGCTTCCTCAGTGATTTTGGAGGGGAGTTAGAGCAAAAAACGGCTTTTGGAGGGGAAATTGCTGCAGGAAATTTCATGAATCTTCCATATCTCATCACCAAATCGGCCTAGAATGGTCAAACTTTGTGTGTAGGATTAGTTTGTGACCAGAATATAACCCTTAAATTTGAGTCAAAATGGATCCAAAATGACGGATTATCAAGATTTGAAGATAATTTGAGGACTCTCAAATAGTTATAATTTGAGAAATATGTGTTCACATGATTATTTCATGGCAAGAAATACTACATTTGTGCCAAATTCAACTTCTTAAGTGTTTTTGGAAAGGATAGGGTAGGGGTTTTCAGACTTGGTATTGGGTGTGGCCTGTAGTCATGAACGGTTAAGCAAGGTTATTAGTAAATCAAAACAAGCTCCAATTAAAAACTCAGCTCTAGTAATGCGGCATGGCTGCTTACGTGTTGTTTTTTTATTTTCGATTAATTTCGAAACAGTGGTTCACTCAAATTTTGAGAGTGAAATTTTCGTTCGTGATCTCACATGAAAGAGAGTCACCTCCACACCAAATCAATTTATAAAAATCATACTTCGTATGCGAGATGATTTGTAGATCAAAATATGGCTCTTTGAATTTAAGTCAAGAACGAATCTAAAATGGCGAATTGTCAAAATCTAAGGAATGTTTTAGGAGAATGAAATAGTTCAAACTTGATAAGTGCACAGGATATATGCCCTGTGCGCATGAAAAGAATAACTATATTATCGGGAAATTTGAACAAGCCTCAATTGAAAACTCAACTAACGTTTTTTTTGCTTCAATTGTTTAGGTAGACGGATTCTAGTGAAATTTAAGTACTGATTTGGACATTCTAATTGAACATTGAACACGTACTCGGCACTCTGGGAATTCCTTTCATGTAAATTTTTTGAATTACCTATTTTAAAGTTTCTATCATGAACAAAAGAAGATAATGACCTCCAAACTTTAATATATTCTCTCGTTGGAATTTTCGCTCATTCGATCGATTATTATGAATTTTTTCTTTCATTGCTATTGAATTTCGATGAGCTGGAAATTTAGTAACTTTTCCCAAGGTGCACAATGTTAAGCAATCCAAGTAAATAATTAAGAATCTCACAAAATACTTCGGGACTGTTTCATGAACTCCAACCACCGTAAATACTTTTTATTTCTTTCCACCTTTCCCCAGATTCTACATAATGACGATCAAGTGTCCAAAATTTATTCTCCTTTTTCCAACTTTCCTCTCATTTCCCAGAAAATGTAATTCCTACCTAGCGTGCACTGCACACGCCACTTATTTGTTAGTAATACTTCATTGTGTGCCCTACAATTAAGCATGAACGTTACTCTTTCATGTATAATAGATGACGAGATACAAAATTTCAATATTAATCATTACAACGGTAGAAAAATACGCGTATTTTTCAAACTAATTTCTTACAGCGCATTCAATTATCAGGGTAGGCAAATCGCCATACATCCAATACATCCGTGTGTCCATAAGTAACCTTACTTATGGTATGAAGAAAGATACGTTGAGAATGAACAACCTATATACGCTCAAAAAATAGGCAAATTTGAAGCAAAATTTTTTAGTTTCAATGAAATTTATCAAAAAAAAAAAAAAAAAAAAGAGACCGTCAAGAGCTAACTTATATAGAACTGAGAGCATAATATTGGTACTGAATTATTTTTGTCAAAAGAGCCTTCTCACAAGTAATAGGGCAAAAGCTCATATTGTTTGATTCAAATCCTAATAACTCTATTTCACAATTTCACAACCCTTAGGAATTTTCTATACGTTAATAACATAAAAAAATGAGGCAGGCTGTAATTTTGGACATGGATACTAGGTAGGAGCAATTTTGGTTTTTTCCCCGAAAATTGATAGCGACGAGTTGAAAAAAGTTTTCAAAGAATCCCAACAGTATGTTCTAGAAATTTCAGTCCACTAGGTCCAAACTTATTGTTCCCATAATGGGCTCCTAGTTTAAAAAAATTAGACTTTTTTAAAAATATTTTAAAAAAATTTTAAGAAGTTGAATTTGGCACAAGTGTAGTATTTCTTGCCGTGAAATAATCATGTGAACACATATTTCTCAAATTATAACTATTTGAGGGTCCTCAAATTATCTTCAAATCTTGATAATCCGCCATTTTGGATCCATATTGACTCAAATTTAAGAGTTTATATTCTGGTCACAAACTAATTCTACACACAAAGTTTGATCATTCTAGGCCGACTTGGTGATGAGATATGGAAGATTCATGAACTTTCCTGCAGCAATTTCCCCTCCAAAAGCCGTTTTTTGCTCTAACTCCCCTCCAAAAGCACTGAGGAAGCTAAAATCAAAATACGTTTGTCACTTGGGCTCATTTTATCATATGACACAGCATTAAAAAATTTTGACCCTCCTGTACCCCCACCACTATTTTAGGTTGATAACCCCGCCTTCCCCTTCTCCAACATCATGTATGGAAGTGAATTCGGGATATAGTATACAACTTATACCCAATAACCATATGAATTCATATTAATTACATTTTTACCAACTTGAGACTCCTCAAGTTCTACTCAAAATTTTGATAATCCGCCATTTTGGATCTATTTTGATCCAAATTCAAGAGGTCATATTCTGATCACCAACTAACCTCACACACAAAATTTGACCTCTTTAACTTGATTTGGTGGGGAGATATGGAAGATTTAAAAAATTTCATGACTCAAAACTTCCTCAAAAAGCCGTTTTTTGATCTAACTTCTCTCAATATGCATGTAGGAAGCTGAAATTTGGATATGTTAGTATCCGTGATTCACTCTTTCATATGAGGAATCAAAAACGAAAAATTTGAGCTATTTGCCCCTTCTCCAGCCCCCCTCAAAATTTGAGTGATCCGCCATTTTGAAATTTATCGAAAAAACAAAAAACTATTTTTGCGTATTTTCAAGAAGAGTTCCTCACCGAATTTTGAGCGAATTTTATCCACACCCGCCTGCGCAAGGCGAGTGACACAAAAAACGAAATTTCCTCAAAAACAGGTTTTTGCTTTAACTCTCCTCAAAATGCACTTAGGAAGCTGAAATTTGAATATGTTGGTGTCCGTGACTCACTCTTTCATATGAGATCAAAAACGAAGAATTTTACCAATTTGCCTCTTCTCCAGCCCTCCTCAAAATTTGAGTGATCCGCCATTTTGAAATTTTTCAAAAAAACAAAAAAAGCACTTCTGCGCATTTTCAAGAAGAGTTCCTCACCAAATTTTGAGCGAATTTTATGAATACTCGCCGGCGCTACGCGTGGGGGAAAAATATACATATATATAAAAGTTCCGACATTTGCCAGATGATTACAAATGGTCTGAAAGGCAAAGATTTGAAGACCCCACCCTCCCCGACCCTCCATTCCTAAATCAGGTAGGCTGTAATAGCTGTCGTTTTTTAGTTAAAAACTCAGCTAACAAACGATAAAAAGAGCTGAATAGCAATTTTTTTTATGAAGCTGATTATAGCTAATAAAAGCAAAATATAAATAATACAGCAATATAAACAAATCAAAAAATAGATGAATGAAAATGTAACGAAGTACATGGCTAGAATACAATATTTATAAAAGGACGCTGGAAGTGAGGGAACGAGGGAAGGCAGCAACCAGCACAAGACTAAGGAAGATCATACCGAGAATTTTCAAGAGAATCCCTTAGGGCGTCTCGCAATTTCCTCAGGAATTTATTATATATGTGATACGCTCGGTAAAATAGTGATCTACGTAGGAAAATTTTTTTCAGCTTTTTGCCATCATCTGAAAGTTCAGAACTTCAGCTTTCTTTAGAAAAAAAAATTGAGTCTAGCCTTCTTATTCACCCGGATGTGAGCACTTCTTTTCATGTTACCTTTTCCACAATGGCTCTAGAGGACCATCGAATGGTTATTGAAAAGAGAAAAATACACATATGAGAGGTAATTTTCATCTTAGATCGTATAGCTAAATATGTCTAGAGCACGTTTCTGTTGAAAACTAAGATCGAACTTTTTCATTTCGCCACTATTTTTGGCTATAGCTCGAAACTTACTTTTCCGACATGGGTCAACCTTTCCCAGAGTACATCACAATTATACTACGATTTAAGTTGTTAAATAAAACTGCCCCTTTATAGTTCACGGAGATGTTGAAAAAAAAAACAGGTAATTTCTGTTGAACAATTGAACACATTTGTAAAAATGTTTTATATTCCATAATCACGCTGGAAAAGCCCAAACATAACCTCATACTCATACCACAGCTTGATTCATTGGTGTTATCGATTGTGAAAACACCTCAACTAATCTTCTCGAGCGTATTTAGCGGTAAACGTATAATATTATGTAAAATGGTACAACCATCCAATCTCATCGTGCACGTAACTTGAGACCGCAACGTGAACTTACCTTGCCATTCGGCGAGCTCTTCTTGAACACCCTGTAACAAACCAAAAAACCCGATGATTAGTAATCTCTTCCGAGTTATTTCGCACACAATCGATACCCGAGTATTTCGTCGAAGAAAAAAGCTGTTTTCGACAAGAACGCTTCCACGTGAAACAACTTCGCAATCTTCACTCGCACCCGCAGCGCTATTAAAATCACCCGACAATTTAATCATCGCACGTCGAGTTACGAGGCAAGGCGAATTCATCGTATCCGCGTTACGTCACTCGCAAAATCCTTAGACGCGCTGTCAGCTACACCGAGTACCCGGTATGAGCGCCACGTAGTCGCGAATTCGGGTCAACGCGAAATTTGCCACCGCACACCCGAAGGCCGATAACGGGCTAGATATACGAGATGGTATTAAATCAAACGTACCCTTTAACTTCAAGTTAAAATTCCCCATATATACAAATGCCCGTACCCAGCCGCCGCCGCCGCTGACGACGACGCGCGCGTCTTCTTGAAACGTTGTTAATTTCTGGCCACGGCCACGTACTGCTAATATAACATCGCATTCAACTTCATGGCTCCGGAAACGTCGAATACCAAAATTAAACATTTTACGTAATAGCACGACGAAAAGGAAAAGAGCTTTTCTTTTCTTTCGCCTGCAGACATCGAGCCTCCGACGAGCAATCTCGTTACAAATTTACAATTTCTACGCCCGAATACGTCTTACAACGCGTAAAATAAGCATAATCCTTTACCTAGGTTCTTGTTGCTTCATCGTATCCACGATTCGATCGCTAACGCGCAAAATTTCCACGCCGAAATATTTCCAGAAATTTCTTCGCTACTTCGACAACCAAATTAGCATAACTTAAAGGCCTGCGTCGACAACTTTATTACAATTCCGTCTACGTAAACGTCCAAAAAAAAAAACAAGAAAAAGAATAGACCTTTCGATTATTTAAATCCGATCGATACGGGTTTTTCTTTTTCCCGTTGGTACGTGAACCGAAACCGAAACCGAAACACGCCCCTTCAATGAAATCACCACCTAGCACCTATACGTGCACTCTTTTCCACGCGTATTCCGCAGTCCGCACAACGCACATGAAAACTAAGATCACCACATCGGAGTCGAAAAATTATTAAAACGAATACGAAAAAAAAAATCACGACACGCCACCCAAACGACTACGACGACAACGACGCAAATACGCGTATAATTAATACGTTACGTAAATTCGAAAAAAAAAACCTAAATACATAACCATAGACGACGACGCGACGTCCGCCCGCATCTCCCGTCTCCACCATCTTGCTCCTATATTAAACAAATAGCGTGTAAGTATTTTTAAAATCTCGTTAACCGTCGCGCTTCCGACAGTATCTCACCGCGCGCGTCACATGCACATGTACGAGTATGTCCAAACACAAGTGTAACCTTCGCGGCGATACCTAATATCATTTTTATAAGCCGCTTTAAATAATAATCATCGTAATCGTAATAAGACCATTCGTTACGCTGTAATGAGACGAAACACGGGGCGAGACGGTAACCAGTACGAAAGGCTCGTTAATTAGAACTTCCAAATTAATCCGCACTCACGAACAGAGTAAATAGCCCGTGCAGGGCAACCAATTATTCGTATTTTTTATACGCTCCCGATTGGCGAGCAAATAAACGGAAATCACCGTTCTCCGGGCAAAATATCATTTTTATTTAGATAATATCGAGGCCAGTTCAGAATTTGTCGTTGAACACCGAAGTAGCGATTTTCAGTAGAGTTTTTAACGATAAACCAAGCTATTACAGTCTATCTGATTTGGCAACAGGGGTCCGAGGTGGAGACAACGCTTCCAATCATTTGTAGTTGATCCACGAATAGGTTGGACCTTATTGCGTTTCTTTAATAGCCGAGTTTTCCATAAAAAAGAGAGCTATTACAACCTACGTGATTTGGAAAAGGATAAGAGGTCTTCAAGTGCTCGCGTTTCAGACCATTTTTCGTAATCACGTGACAAATGTCCAACTTCTCGGCGTATACATATTTTTTCCCCACGCGTAGTGCCACCGGAAATCGAGGAAATCGCTCAAAATTTGGCGAAAGACTCGTCATAAAAATGTGAGTAATACACTTTTTGTTTTTTCGATACACCTCAAAATGGTAAAATCACTCAATGTTTTAGGGCGTTCGAAGCGTAGAGTCAAATTACTCAAAATATTCGTTTTTGTACTCATATGAAAGAGTGAGCTTCTTAAGTGCGTTTGAAGGGAAGGTAGAGCAAAAAAAGCCTTTAGACGAAGTTGTGAGGCATGAAATTTCTTGAATCTTCTACATCTTATCACCAAATCAATCTAGAAAGGTCAAACTTTGTGTATTGGGTTCGTTTGACAACGGAATATGACCTCTTATATTAGGGTCAAAATCAATCCAAAATGGCCTATTTTTAAAATTTAAGCAAAGCTTGAGGAGCCTCAAATTATTAAAAATATGATTAATTTGAACTCATAAGATTATTGACAATAAGAGGTATACTATATTTCCAATTCACCTCCACATAATATGATGTTGGAGGGGAGGAGGAGAAGTTTAGACCCCAAAATGTGATGAAGGACCAGGCCCGTAGCCAGGCGGGCAAGGGGGGTGTTGCCCCCCATAGAAGAATTTTTGCTCCCTTAGAAAAATTACCCAAAAACCCCTTTTTTACTTTTTAATTTGGTCATTGACACAAAAATTAATAAATCCACATAAATGTGTTTCAAATCGATAGTCACATTGATAAATTAACATATTTTTGAAAATTGCAATTGTATTAATATTAAATTTTGGACTCGTATTTTAATTTGAAATGTACTTTAAAAAAAATAAAAAATTATATTCATAAGTGCATTTTGAATTTGAAAATTTTTTTGGTGTTGAAAAAAAATCTGCGAAAATTTTTTATTGTAGTGTTATATGATAAAATGAGCCCAAGTGACTAATCTATTTTGATTTTAGCTTCCAAAGTATATTTAGACGGGAGTTGGACCAAAAATGGCTTTTGGAGGGGAAATCTCTAGCTTTACAAGAAATTTCATGAATCTTCCATATCTCCTCACCAAATCGACCTTAGAGGGTCAAATTTTACTTATAAGGGTAGTTGATAGGCAGAATATGACCTCTTAAATTTGGTTCAAAATGGATTCAAATAACGGATCGTCAAAACTTGAAGATAACTTGAAGAGCCACAAGTTGCTCTAATACGAAGAATATGGATTCATATGATTATTGCACGGCAAGAAATCTATATTTATTCTAAATTCAACTTCTTAGGGTACGGGATTTCAGACTTTTGGAAAGCTGAGCAAGTACCAATTAAAAATACAGCCCCAGGAATGCGGCATGGTTGTTTATCTTTTTTTAAATTTATTCGGAAAAGTGTACGGTGGCGGAGTCATAATAACCCTCAAATAATGTAAAAAAGACATTACAAAAATTTCACAGAGCCAACTCAATTTTTACAATCGCCTGAATAAAATCAAAAGTTTTCAAAAATGTTCACTTTCAATAATTTCAAGAAATTAATTAATAAAATTATTTGCTTTCAAAAGACATATTTTATCGCTAAAAATATTCAAAGAATTTACTCCTCAATTCTTCCACGGTCCTTCCTTTTGTTTCATTTTTTCCATTGAAAAAAAAATATATATATATATTAAAAATAATAATTTTGAAAAAGAGCCCAATTTGGCTATTTTCAATAATGAATAAATATTGATAAGATTCATCACTCTTGTACGCAGAAGTTCCATCTAAGCTGTCTGGGTTCAAGGGGAAAATTATAGTCTTCAGGAGCTAACGTGGATTCCACTAATATTTGAAGGTGGAGATAATTCCACTTCAAAATATGGTGGCGTTAAACTAAAAGCCAAAAATTTTCCATAATGGTTCCACAATAGGCAATGAGTTCTTACCAACATGAACGACTTTTAGAGGGAAAATTGGCTCATGAAATATCTAC
The DNA here is from genome assembly GCA_009761765.1 of Phenacoccus solenopsis. Classification (NCBI taxonomy): domain Eukaryota; kingdom Metazoa; phylum Arthropoda; class Insecta; order Hemiptera; family Pseudococcidae; genus Phenacoccus; species Phenacoccus solenopsis. The sequence continues at coordinate 49,065,451 of CM019753.1, forward strand.
GATCATCTCTAATCCATCTTCACAGATGATGCTGGAGACCTGACCAGTAAGAATAAGAGTTTCCAGCTTCGATACTGGGCACAGCATTATCAGCGAGTCTGAACAGGCCTCAATTAAAAACTCAGCTCTGTTAATGCTTTTTTTTTTTGCGGGAATTTCTTCTACCGCACACGACACTACTTGATTGGGAACCGCTTGTAGCATTACTTCCAACCAAGTAGGGACACCTTGGCGACTGGCCTACATCTGCCCCGGGAGTTTCCCCCTGATGTGCTGGCTTGCATACCAGGAGCCCTCCTCATCGGAAGTTCAGCTGTCGCTTCGTCCTTTCACTGGTATACCGTACTTCCCTCTGGTGGGTTTCCGTACCAGTATTTGTTCCTCGGCCATGTCTGCGCAATGCGCTCTTCTCGAGTGTACGGTGGTCTCCAGCCCTCACCCCGCGCCGCGACTCCCCTCCTTTCGGAGGTTCCCCGCCGGATGCCGTTCAGCCTCTTACGGCCTACTAAGCCCGCAGGCGAGCCAGAGGTCGTACACTCTATAGGCCCTACTTCTGTCTGCGTCATTCCACCCCACTCCAAGCCGTGAAGCAAGGTAGGGGCGGTCCGCAATCAGTTCGGTGCCTCGGCCATGGGATCTGGTCGACGTGACCCCACTCATGCAGCTACTCGATCCACCACATGAGTATTGGGGCCATGACACCCACTCAGACAGTAGGCTAGAGTCGTTCACCTACTGCCCAAGTGCGCGCTACCCACATCACATTAATAACCTACCGCCTCATGTCGTAACGTGTGCGGCAGGGGTGATGCAGGCCATCTCCCTCGTCCCTCAAACCCTCACTACTGCCCGGTCCCGATCTCCGGGGTTCGGATCCTTGGGGTTTAGGTGCCACTCGTGTGGCTAACCTCCTCCTCTCCTGCAGCGGCAGCAGCAGCTCCTCTGCGACGCCCCTGCGCCTGGCGTTCCCGTTCAGCATCCTCCTTCCGCAGCATGACGTCATTGACAAACTCTTGAATTGCCTTCCATGACGTCAGCGACAACAGCATTGTTGGGACGAGTGTCTTCGGGGTAAACTCGTCCCTGTTCAACGCCAGGGATACCAACAGCCTGTCGCGCAGGGGGGGAAGCTCTTGTAATGCTGCAGGGCTGAGACATCATTCAACCAGTAAAACTGCATCTGAATAGCAATAATCAATTAACCATTTGGGCTAGCAGAAAACACACGTTCAAGGACCGACTTCAGTAATCACCCTGACTCCTCCACTCAACACCCCTCCACCCTAGGGTAGGTCGAATTTTACTTCATGAAGTGAAGCGATGGATGTCCAGTGATGGTAAAATGGTCTCAAAAGGACGTGATGAAAAGTTTACCATTCGAATTTGGATGCAAAAATCTCCAAAATGGAGGTAAGGTAAAATTTCTTAAATTGCAAAAAATTGGTTATTGAAAAATATGGAATTTTTTAGCGTCCAAAAGTTGGAATTGATCACGCAAGACTGAAATATTTTAGCAGTGTATTTTTTCAAAAATTTGACATCTCTAATATTTTTTGAAATAATATGGATCTAACATATTTTCTAAAACTATAAATAATAAACTAGTAATTTGAAACCTAAATTTAAAAAAAAATACATACTCAACTCTTATATTCGAGAGACTTTGAAAAAATCCTTTTTTTGGACTTTGTCTAAGTATTTGGGGGAAAAAAATTGCCATTTATTGGGCCGATTTGGGTTTGGATCCTCTTACTATTCAACGTGGCCAAACTAACCTTGATATTCAATATATCAGTTGGTCGAGGTGATGATAAGTTTCAGTGCATGATGGGATACCACCTAATTAAACGTGAACATTGATCATACATTTTTAATATACTTGCAGCACTTCGGGATTCTCTCGTCACAGTTTAATTGAAAATTATTATGAAGAAAATTCGTCGTTTTCTATGTTTTTATCGGCTGAGTAGGTTGAGTAAAAATTATCAGAATTATAGTGTATAATTCAAAAATTGTATCCCATCAAGCTCTTTCTAATGAACCACTTACATAAAGGTTATATCATTCTTTCTAAGAAAAGCTTATAGACACTGTATTCTTCCAACATCTCATTACGTAACATCTTCCAAAGATGAAAAGAATCGAAGATGCGATTTACAGTCTAGGTGATAATCACAAATGCTGCGGCTTCCTTGAATACAACGGAAACTCATGCGGTACAATAATTACGGCGTATATATAGTCGGTACATCTTCGAACGTGGAAACGAAAAGAAGTTCAATCGCCATTTAATTACCGCTCGTCAGTGCACAATCTACATCCAAAATACACACCATCATCGTGCTCTTTGTATACGAACGAAAAACTAACAACAACCGCGACTCGACAGAAATACTCGAATAATTATTTTTCCTTCTTTCGTAAACACATTACTTCATCTATCGCGCTCCGCACCTTCTCGTATCTGCTCGTTTCACTGTCTTACTTTTTTCATTATTTTCATTCGCCATCCATCTAAAAGAGGACCTGATCGTGATTAGTTATATAGCCAACGTAAAATGAAAGAAAAATTCACACGAGTACACGCGCTCCTATAAAACCACCTACACTACATGCACAGACGCCCACCGAGGCACCGATGATGGTTTTCGCAGACGATACCACAACATCGTATAATTCATCATTATAATTTCCCGAAGCACGCCAATAACGAAGCGAAAAATTTCTATTTCGTGCCCGAGCGACGCGACCTAACGTAAATTTACGACGACGCGTCGCACATTTCGCGAATACACCAAATGATACCGCGCGTACTGTACATGCTTGAGTGATCGATACCGTAGTACGTACGGACACCTCGGACTTGAAATTACATACCTACAGCATAACGTGTTTGTCGCTTACGCCATGGCACGCGAAAACCACACCCATGCTTTTCAGACTCGAATCAAACGAACTCGTTCATTAAATAAATAAGAGGAAACTTTGAACAGACTTTGAAGCCTATACTTTTAATCTCAATTGTTTTTTTTTCAACTCCAAAAACCAAAAGAACTCTTCGAATGGACGTGAAAAAAGAAAACGATCTTTAAAATTTACGCAAAGCTAAGTAAAATGATTCGTAGCAATCTTGAAAAGTTTTGATAAGAGGCGTAGTTGGGTATTTGATTAGCATATTAAATTTGCCTTGGAGCGATTTCGGGCCAATACTTACGAGGTAGGTAAGTATTATCAGGAAACATCCCCAACCAAAGTTTTAGGTCACCAAACCCTCTGGTTTTTGAGAGATGAGGGAAGCGCTTCAAGTGAAAAATAAATAGAAATTATTCTTACAAACACAAATTGAGCGATCTGAACAATCCCAAAAAATCAACACCTTTCTCCTGTCTCTTTCTCTCAAAATGACTTTTTTCAAGGTTATTCAGTTTTTTTAGCCATGATAATGGTCACGATAAAATAGAGGTTTTCGGATGTACTTTTGATGTCATGAAAACACATATTTTCTTCAAAATTTTAGCTCAGGACCTCTATGGTCAAAATTCGCAAAAACTGAAATGGAAATATTTAGAAAAAAGCTGCTATACGTGTATCAGTTTCTGTATGTAGTATACTTCCTACTTGGATCAATAGAAAATCACAGCTAACCTCTAGTTTGAGGCACATTGGTACCCCTGCCCTCTATTTTCGGAGATGCGGAGAAATCCATAATGGCATAGTCGTTCTGCCATAAATCGAAACTGCTGAACATAAATATAAACTCAGATTCACGATTGGAGTATACGAGTATTTCATTTGAGGTAGGATCACAATTCGCAAATAGCGTACTATACGAATTATTTACATTGTAATCGAGCTTAAATCATTTTATGAAGAAGGACCATCAATAGCAACAGTACAATGCAGTGCAACTCGTTACACTCAAAAATATTCCCATTTGATAACCATTTCACTTTTTGCAAATTTTGACTACGGCACACTAGCGGTAAAAAAAAAAAAGTTATTAACCCTTAGCTGGCACACATGGGTGAATTTCACCCATCGGTAATACAACCTCGCTGCGCTCCGGCGTAACCGATTACTCATCCTTGTGCATCCTTCATAGATGAACGTTGCCAAAATTCCTTCAAGTTGGTTGCATATATCAATTTTTGAAGGGGCAGATTTACTTCTGAATTTTTATGTAAATTATTTATTGGATTTTTCAGATCGCAAAAATTGAAAATAAAACCATGCTACGTTGTAGTTCAAACCATTTGCAAGAGAAAAACATCGAAGGGCAAATTGCCTATCTTTAATATTGAAGGAGCTATAAATTTTCGAAAATTGTTCTATTTTATCCTATGTATGCTGCCCCTTCAATTTTGATATTATGCAACTTTTTTGTAATGAAATTCTGCATTCCAGCGAGCAGAATAACATATTATATTTCAATTTCTTGAGTGACTCGGCACGATTTTTATTTTCTAATTTAAATTACTTTTATGTGTGCCATCAGAGTGTTAAGTAATCAAAAATAAATCCGAAAACAAAATTTTATTTTTGCGTTACACGATGAACAAAAGTTGGAAAAGGTTATTTTGGCGGGAAAAAAGGTGAGGGATGTTGATTTTTCATGGGATGCCTCTTACATGGATGCAGAACACAGCAAAAAATCGTTCCAATCGATTAATTTGTTTGTATTTGCTAAAAAAATTTCCATTAATTTTACTCCCCCACCATCAAACAGAGAGCGTTTGGTGACCCAAAACTTTGCTAAGGGATGTTTCTTGATAGCACTCACCTTCCACTCAAGTGTTTTCCTGAAATCGCATCAAGGTAGATTTATCATGCTTATCCACCGATGGCCTTTAAAATCCCTGAAAAACAATTGTATATTTGCAAAAAACCTTCAAAATGAAAAAAATAATCACGTGTTAATTAAAAGTGAACGTTATGTCAAATGAAGGTAAAATGCATGAAATTAAATCTAAAATTTTATTTTAGAAAGAAAACCAAAATATAGATAAGCATTCGAATTTTATGTAAAAAAAAATTAAAAACTTCTCGAGCAACTACTGTTTTTTTTTTTTTTTTTTTTTTTTTCACTTAAACAAAAATATGTTATGCGTTTCCAAAATTTTCCAATAAATGTGCCATTCAATAAATCATCATTCGCGATTTCGGCGAATTCTTAGTTTTGTAGAACTGCACTCAACTTTCATCTCTCAACAACTCTAAAAATAACACAGTATTACGAAATTTCATTAATGTTGATCACGAATATCCGATTTAAGCCAATTAAGCAGGACGAAAGATTCAAGGTTATTCTCGCAAACCCCTCCCAGCAGGAGCATCGATATCGCATTCATTTCGCCGATTATTACAAATATAGTTCACAATGAGCAATGATACGTTCAGCGGTCGCACTGAACAGTCATTCTACAGATAACAAACATACTATCTAATTATTTTTTAATATACATTCGAGCTTTGCTGAGTAATTTCGAAAACAGAAAAAATTCCCAGCTCGTAAATACGCAGTAGAGAACACGTTACCACCGCAAATTACTCCCGAAGGATTAAGCTTTTAGCGTGATGAAAGAGCTACTACGTCGTACGATGTATAGTAGTATACGCCGCGCCGTGGGCTAATGCTATCGATTCGACTACCAGTTAATATTATCACTGCGCCAAAATTATTACTTTCCGTATATCAATTAGTAACGACCATAAATGCAAATTCAAAAAGTAAACGTCACCAACGAATCAAAAATATTTTAAAATGAAAAAGACAGAATCGAAATTAATATTACGACGTCATTTCAAATTCGGTTCAGTTTATTTGTAATTTAATTTTTTATCGAGTATTTCGATGAAATGTAATTTATACGATGACTCTTACAAAAAAAATCACCTTATCTATACATAGATAATTAGATATATAATATGAAACTCAAAGTAAAATCCTCGTGTGGAATTGCCGTTCAAAATTGAACCAGAAAATTTTTATTCTTATTGTATAAGTTAATGCTTTTATTGCGCTCTGTCTATACAGTAAACTACATTTCAGACCACACAATTATAAAAAAAAAAAATTTAATAAAATACTACAGTCAACTTTTTCACTAATTTAATTTTAATCGGTATTCTAGGCAACTCAGCTGGAAAAAAGATGGAGTAGAAAGGAACAACAAAACAAAAAAAAAAATATTACGAGAAAATGTTCGCAACGACATAAGCAAATATCGAACGAAAACGCCAAGCTGCAAAACAATACGTATTAGTTAAAAATGACCTACAACTACTAAAGCTCAAGGTAATCGAAGCATCTCTGAATGGGTCATCAGATCGTCACCACTTGAGAAGAAAAAAAAGATGAAGACACGTCGAAATCAAAAAGAGAACTACACAAAAGTTAAATTTAGTTGCAACTAAGTATGCCATTTTAATTTTTTAATTTTTTTCTTCTTAATAGAAATTATAAGCTATACAATAATTTAATAGGTCCAGAAGGTCTAATATATGGTACTATTTCGTTGCGACAAGCGAAAAAGGAAAACGTCAGTGTCAAATGAAACACTGAAATATGAACTGAAATTGTTGTATAATATCGCTGAAAGTACTACGTCAAAAACCAAAACGACTTCAAATATGAATTCCAATACTGCCTCAACTTCAGCTGTACAGACTGAAATTATTGATATAATCAAACAGAAGAATATTCGCAGTACGTATATAGTGCATACCATGTGTCCAAGTGATTTGGGTACAACCAGCAAGAAAATCTCAGTTTGTTAACACAATAAAAGTTAAATTACAATATCTATATCAGATTTTCCTCCATGTCTCGGGCCAATAGCTAGCCGACTTGGTAAGAGGGGGGAGGGCGGCGGCTAATGAAATTTTTTTATTGTTACAAAAATGATACAAAAAGATAGCAAAATGACCCAATTTATTATGAAGTATAATACATATTTTATACAATACAACGCAAAATTACATCAGTAGACAGTATACATATACATAACCGATACAACGTAATGAAAAATTTAAAATAATTGTAATTTTCCATCTTTATTTGCAGCAGGCAAGAGACGATATGTGGCCCTAGAGACGAGAGAGTAGCCTAAAGTAAAGGGTAGCGGGTATAGGTATCGTATCTACACATAGGATTTTTATGAAATATTACTTCGTGAGTCGTGTTCGGATCTTAGAATGATTGTTTTTTAGCTGAGTTTTTAACAAAACGATAGCTATTACAGCCTACCTAATTTAGGAATGAAGGGTCGGGGAGGGTGGGGTCTTTAAATCATTGCGTTTCAGACCATTTGTAATCATCTGGCAAACGTCCCACTTTTTGGTATATATATTTTTTCCCCCACGCGTAGCGCCGGCGAGTATTCATAAAATTAGCTCAAAATTTGGTGAGGAACTCTTCTTGAAAATGCGCATACTTTTTTTATTTTTTCGAAAAATTTCAAAATGGCGAATCACTCAAATTTTGAGGAAGGCTGGAGAAGGGGCAAATAGCTCAAATTTTTCGTTTTTGATCTCATATGAAAGAGTGAATCACGGACACTAACATATTTAAATTTCAGCTTCCTAAGCGCATTTTGAGGCGAGTTAGCAAAAACCTGTTTTTGAGGAAATTGTTTTTTGTGTCACTCACTTTGCGCAGGCGGGTGTGGATAAAATTCGCTCAAAATTCGGTGAGAAACTCATACGCAAAAATAGTTTTTTTGTTTTTTCGATAAATTTCAAAATGGCGGATCACTCAAATTTTGAGGGGGGCTGGAGAAGGGGCATATAGCTCAAATTTTTCGTTTTTGATTTCATATGAAAGAGTGAGTCACGGATACTAACATATCCAAATTTCAGCTTCTTAAGTGCATATTGAGATGAGTTAGATCAAAAAACAGCTTTTTGAGAAAGTTTTGAGTCATGAAATTTCTTGAATCTTCCATATCTCCTCACCAAATCAAGTTAAAGAGGTCAAATTTTGTGTGTGAGGTTAGTTGATGACCACAATATGACCTCTTGAATTTGGATCAAAATGGATTCAAAATGGCGGATTATCAAAATTTTGAGTAGAGCTTGAGGAGCCTCAAGTTGGTAAAAATGTAATTAATATGAATTCATATGGTTATTGGGGATAAGTTGTATACTATATCCCGAATTCACTTCCATACATGATGTTGGAGGGGGAAGGCGGGGTTATCAACCTAAAATAGTGGTGGGGGTACAGGAGGGGTCGAAAATTTTTTATTGCTGTGTCATATGATAAAATGAGCCCAAGTGACAAACGTATTTTGATTTTAGCTTCCTCAGTGATTTTGGAGGGGAGTTAGAGCAAAAAACGGCTTTTGGAGGGGAAATTGCTACAGGAAATTTCATGAATCTTCCATATTTCATCACCAAATCGGCCTAGAATGGTCAAACTTTGTGTGTAGGATTAGTTTGTGACTAGAATATGACCTCTTAAATTTGAGTCAAAATGAATCCGAAATGGCGGATTGTCAAGATTTGAAGATAATTTGAGAACCCTCAAATAGTTATAATTTGAGAAATATGTGTTCACATGATTATTTCATGGCAAGAAATACTACACTTGTGCCAAATTCAACTTCTTAAGTGTTTTTGGAAGGGATAAGGTAGGGGTTTTCAGACTTGGTATTGGGTTAGGCCTGTAGTCATGAATGGTTAAGCAAGGTTATTAGTAAATGAAAACAAGCTCCAGTTAAAAACTCAGCTCCAGTAATGCGGTATGGCTGCTTACGTTTTTTTTTTTTTTTTTTTTTTTTATACTTGAAAATTTAAAATTGAAAATTCGATTCATTTGCCAAATAATAATAATATCTAATGTCTAGCTAAAAAATTTGCTTGGAGGCAAAACAGTTTGCCAGGAGGGGCATTACCTCCTTTGCCCCTACCTGGCTACGGGCCCGCCATGTTTTTTCGAACTCTAACAAATCAGCAGCGAATTTTTTCGAACAGTTTAATCGTTTTTTGTTGGGAGTTTTAGATTTGCCAATTTCAAATTACAATTACATTCCTTCCAGATGAATTTGTTGCGCATACATATATTTCTGATGACATAATATGACCTGTCCTCGCATACGTCATCTGAGACTATGATAAAGAGCTTTCAACGGAAATGACGAAAACTATCAACGTGTTTAGGAAGCGAAAAACGAACGAATATGATTGCGGTTTGAGTGCACCCGTCGCGAACGCAGCATGTGCGATGATAATGAGCGGCATAATTTTGACAATCGAGGAAACAAAAACGATATCCTCGAATTAATTGAAGCTTACGACTGTTGCGGTTCCGAGGTGACGTCTGACGTATCCAAGCTAATGGTAAACTTTTTCGTTCGAATGAACGAATACACGTAATCCTTTTTCAAAAGCGAAGAACAATAATAATCGCAGATACCAATATCTTTTCGCTTCGCAGATTATCGTGTTCAGTGAAGATTAAATTGTACGTCATTCGTATCGATATCTATATTCGATTATAATTGGGGCAATACGATGCATCACAAGGTAATCTAATGGGAAAATGTGAAACGAACGATGCTCGACTGGTTGGTCTATTTTTATACGGTCCAACTGTAATATAACTGTGGGTTATCGCCAAACATCGCCGTGTTCACATGTATGCAAATCTAAATACGCCCAATTTCGATACTGGACCGATAACGTTACGAAGTCGAGCGCATATGGGAAAAAGACGATAAGGAAACGACGCGCGATTTCCATCTAGCGTCGCTGCTTCAATACGCCGGGGAATGGAAAATAACCAAATCTACGTAGCGTTTCCTCGTCGTTCACGCGGCCTGCGTTCACTGGCGTCTCGGTGGATGCATCTAATCATCGCGCGATATGATTGAAAGTAGAAATTCGGGCTTTTGCGTCGAGTGTCTTCATATGAAAACGTCAAATATTCGCACCTTGTGTAATTTAACTTTTCCTATTAGTCGCGTATTACCATCGATGCGGTAAGCGTGTAGAGTTCACAATCGCAATTTCGAAATGAAGGTTTTTTCAACGACCGTGAACAGTAGATTTTCAATGTGTATTCTACGGTTTCACCATTATACGTACGCGCCCTGAATTTCCAAGTGGCGAATTTTCCTCATTTCATATTCGTTTCAAATTTTCATTCTTCGGCGTGAACTTGAGTGAAAGCGAACGATATGGAGATTGCGAGCTTCGGAGTTGAATAGATTTTGAAGCAGATAGATGGACTTGAGCTTTCGAGTATGAAATTTCGAGAAAATTTGTTTTCTCCCATAAACACTCGAGTTGACCCTTAAATGGCACACATGAGCGAAAATCACCTTCCACGCACCGCTTAGATAGTACGCAACTACCTTCAAGCTCAAACGCTCCCGCCTCAAGGAGCGTAATGTGGTGGCATCTTATTTTTCCCCGTGGTGAAAAGTGGAAGGGAAAGTGAACCAAAAATTTTCATTTTTATTATTTTTGGTGAAATTAAACTCTCTGATATATTTTAAAGGAGACTTCTTGCAGCAGACCAAATTAATCAATCCAAAAATTTCATTTTAAAAAGTTGATTTTTTTCAACATGTTGGTAACACTGAATTTTGTATAACGTAATCGTTGGAGCGCATAAATGGTATTTTTGGAATTTGGTCACTACGATTATTTTTTCACCAACCATCAACACCGCTCATCTAAAATTACACGTAATTTTGAGGTTTAAATATGTGCCCTATTAGAGGGTTAACTTTGTTGGAATAACACGAAATTTTTGCCACGCACAGTGGGGCCGATTGCAAATCTAGGTGGACAAAATTCAAAAATGTAACTTTTTTACTTTTAAATAAGCGTACCTTATGTTGTTTGAGTCTCCAAACTCGAATTTGATATTAGTTTCTTCCTTTCGCCCCTCAAAAAGTCCCAAAAGCCCAAATTTTCAGAAAATTGAGCTTCAGGGGAATAAATTATTTATGCACATCAAATTATATGTTTTTAAGGTCGCTGAATTCGAATCTGAAATTCTTTTTGTCATGCAACCCCTTAAAAAGCCTCAAAAGCTCCAAAAAAAGCAAAATGTTTGAAATATCGGGCTTCAAAGAAATAAGTTATTCATTCTTGTTTAACTATATGTTTTTGAGGTCGCGGAATTCGAATCTGAAATTTTTTTTGTAATATAGTCCCTCACAAAGCCCCTGAAGTCTCGAAAACTCCAATTCTCAGAAAACTAAGCTTCAAAAAAAGCACAATGCATTTATATTGTGTAATATATTTTTGAGGTTGCTAAATTTGAATTTGAAATCATTTTTGTAATTTAACTCCTCAAAAAAGCCCCAGAACACCAATTTTTGGAAAATTGAGTTTCAATCGAACAAGTGATTATTGATTTTTCAATCATATGTATTTATGCTAAAATTATTTTGGTAATTCAACTCCCCAGAGCACCAAAAGCTCCAGTTTCGAGAAAATTGCTTACTTAGAAAGTAGAAAAATCCAAAGGGCGTTAAAAACCCTTTATTTAGACAAAAAAAAAACAACAACAACAACAAAATTAATACTCAGTTGATAATATATTTAAGCTTTAATCTTATAAGGAAAAACTGATAATAAAGGAAACTTGCAGTTGAAAATGAAACTACTTTGAATTCGGGCACAGCTCCTACAGCTCTGAAGAAAGTAAAGAAGCCAAAGAAGGAGAAGATATTTTTAACCAATAACACCTATGTAAGTTTGAAAGCAACTCTAATTAGAACATTGAAATTATTTAATGATTTGAATTCTCTGCATGGATTTCTTTATTTAATGACGGCGCGATTCAATCAAAACAATCTTGAAGTAATTTTCAATGTTAATAATATTTAATGACCATTATTTTTAATGTTTATGTTCGACTTTTTCTATGTTATACTTTTTGCAATTTTTGTTTACGTAGAAATTCTTTGGCATTATCAGAATTCATTGCGGGACTCATGACCATCCCAATTCGCTACTTTTCATTCAGTTATATCGTTTATTGTGTACATATTCCTGGGTAAAACCGCCAAAAGGCACGAATATTGATGATACTCAAATAATTTCCATCTTGCTTGATGAAAATGTTTCTAGTGCCGATTCGGAAAATGATGGGAAAAAACATTTTGATTTTATGTTAGAAAGAAATATAGAGAAAATGGACATGGACAATGCTATAGATTGCAGTGATGACAATAGTAGCGGTATGCTTCAAAATAATGCCTTGAAGAATTTTTCTGGTTATGTGGCATTCAAGTTTATCACTCGAACAAATTGTCCAGATTGTAAAGCAACATTACTTACAACTTCTGAGGATGAAATACACGAAATGAAATTAACTTTTTTAAGAGATAAATTCCATTGTTTGCATTTTCCGAGCAAAATGTTCATAAATTTTGTAGCTGTTGTAGAAAATGAAATTTTGAAAGTAGCTCATCCCCATAATATAAATAAAGATCTTCTTTTTGAAGTATTGGATAGTATTTTTGAGGAAGGGAACTTAATGCCACTCGCTTGTGACGATCATAAATTTAATTTAATTAAACAAATTTTAACTTTTATTATAACTGTAAAAATATATTTCATTTTAAAAGTAGTAAATAATGACTGTTATGAAGCCCAAAGAACCAAATCTAAACGAAAACAATCAAAATTGTAATAGCTGTTCTATTTAGTTGAGAAAATGGAACAAATTTTGAAATATGTATATTATATCTCTCTATATATTAAAATCAAAATGAAATCGGTTTTGAGATGCGCGCGCATCCTTGTTTTGAATAGCAGGTATAAAAAGTATGTAAAGGATAGCACGTATACAATGGAAAGAAAGGTTGTAAATTTTAATAAAAGCCTTGTACATGCACAAGGGTAAGTCATAAAATTGTTTTGAGTAGCAGGTATAAAAAGTACAAAGTATAGTAGGTATACAAAAAGGGAAAAAGGTGATAAACCTCAATAAAAGCTTTGTACATAGGCAAGAGTAAGGGTAAAGTTATAAAACAGTTTGTAATGTAGCAGTACTTGTCTGATAAAATAACTTTTTTTTTTCATTCAATTTTTATTGCGAGCCCCGAAGGGGCGAGGAGGCACTAGTTATTTTTAAAATTTTTTCAATTAATAAATAGTTTATTCGGTTGGAAATTTGTAATAAAGTTTCACTTTCCGCTTTTTTCTTGTTTCTTTTTTTTCACAATTGAGTGTATCTATTATAATTCATTATTATCATTTCTTTTCCTTCAATAGTGATTCACAATATTATATGCGTAGATATTATTATTAAAACACCTGTTTAAATTAAAAATTGAAATATATCACTTTTTTCAGTTTTTTCGGGTTGGAAATTAAATTTTCTCATCATTTTGCCTTTCGTTTGTTTTATTTTATGTGAATAAGTAAGAGTAAAGCGCGAAGGCAGCGCTTTGTAGCGTGACTGGTTGGAACTATTTACGCCCCGCCACGTTCATTGTACAGCAGTTATTAGTCCAGTGCATTTAGACATTGGGGTCGGAAAAATTCCCATCAAAGCGATTTTTGGTATGGTTGTTAGGAACACCATTCTAAACAACATACTAAAAGTCCTGACCCCTAGGTGTGGAGCGTATCCCCCAAGGGGGGAAAATGTCCCCCCAAAATCAGTTTTTGGCCCCTATCTCTTCCGCATTTGGTCCTAGCGCAAAAAGGTCTCAATAAAATTTACTCTCCTTTCAATTCCCTATAAAATGAGCCATAAGCCATTTTTCAAAGAAGAACGAGTGTGGAGCTATGGCTTCCTAAAAATGAGTGGTTTGGAGGTGTGTTATGAAAAGTCGCTATAAAAAACGTATTACGATTATTATAAATTGTTTTAATGGTTATATATTATATTGAAGCCTAAGATAATCTATTACTGACGCTGAAATTACAGATGTTGATGCAGAAACTGCGAGTGAAAATTTTGAAATTAGTAATTCGATTTTGATCTATAGATAATTCAAAATATTTCATTTCAATTTTTGTACTGATTTCAAATCAAATGTTTTTGAAAATTTTAAGGCACTGTGTGCAGTGGAGAAAATGGGCAAGCGAACGAGGAAAGCCAGAAAAAATTGAAAGTCAAACAGCTGTTTTTGAAAAAATCGTTGAAATTGAAATCGAGAAAGAAACCTTACCCAAGAACCAGTCCGAGGAAGAAGTATTTGGATAAATTACTAATACAGTTCATCTGCACGGATTTTCAACCATTTTCCATAGTCGAAGATCAAGGATTCATTCAGTAATGGTTTAGACTCCAGATATATGTGATTCCGTGCCGGCAGACAGCAACTGATACGTTACTACCAGGAATATACGAGCAATGCAGATTAAATTTTCTTGAAGAGATCCGTGATGTAAAGTAAGAAATTCAAATTTGAAAAACAAAATAATGTCACAAATAATTCACTTTATTGAATGATCATATCTTTCCAGGTATATGTCTATAACATTCGATACGTGGACCTCAGCCGCAAAGAAAAATTATCTTGGTGTAACCGGTCACTACGTCCATGAATTTGAGTTAAGAACTTGCCTATTAAGCTTCGCAGAAGCTTCCGAAAGTCATATGTCTGATGACTTGGCAAAAATTTTGAGTCTGAAGTTGTAGCAAAACATCCTAACATTAAATTCATGAATTTCGGATATTGAAGAATTATTTAAAAATTGAATTCATTTTTGATTACAAAATTAATTCCTAATAATTTTATTACATGTATTTTTTATTTTTTTCATTATAAAATGAATTTTTTTGTTAACGAAGAAAAAAAAAATGAAAAATATATAACGAAAAATAAATGAATGATATTTATGAAATTCACGACTTTATTAATAACGAAAAAATAAAATATTATACGTAGATAGTCTCGAAATACGAATTACAAAACAAAGTACGAAATCGATCATAGACAACTAAAATTACAGGAAAATAAAACATTTATGAACTCCCTAGGATCATAAAGTAGATTTCATTTCAAAGTTTATTATTTGGTAACACTGTTTACCAAAGTACTTTTTGCAAACTCAACAAAGTAGTGTTAGGTTAAGGTGTAATCGTTTTTATGAAACGTGATTTATTTTATAGTTTTAGTTTTGATTATAAATGGCGGAAGAAGAAATTTATGCAACACCGCCAGAATTGCGGGAAATCGCCAATATAACTTCAAAAGAATTACTACCAGCAACTTCCAGACATCAATACGAATATGAATATCAGAAATACTCAGAATGGCGCCTATTCAAAAAAGCGTCTACAAGTGAAAACATGCTTCTTGCCTACTTCACTAAACTTTCAGAAAAATATGTGGCCACATCTTTGTACACAAAATATTCCTTTTTAAAAGCGACCATTAAGTTGCATGAAAATATTGATATTTCAAAATTTACAAAACTACAAGTTTTTCTTCGACGAAAATCGGAAGGCTACGAGCCCAAGAAAGCTAAACCGTTGATAGAAAGTGATATCCGCACGTTTTTATCTACCGCTCCTGATGATCAATTTTTAGCCACCAAAGTAAGTAATTTTTCTTCATAAAATTAAACATTGACATTCAGTCTGATTTTCATTATTATGTTTTTCTTTTATCAGGTCATTATGATTTTCGCTTTGATGGGCGCGTTAAGAGTAGGCGAAGTAACAAATATTGAAATCCAAGATATTCAAGATATGAACACGATGTACTTTGTTAAAATACCAGTTACTAAAACAAAAATACCGAAGACTTTCGCCATTCATGATGATTACTATAATATTGTCAAGCAATATTTTTCGCTACGTCCAAAAAATGTTCCTCACAATCGAGCGTTTCTAAATTATCAAAATCGAAAATGTACTGTGCAGCCCATCGGTAAAAATAAGATTGCTAGCTCACCTAAGCAAATCGCAAAATTCCTTGGCCTTCCGCAACCTGATACTTATACTGGTAATTTTCCTATGGTACAAAATTAATGTAATAAAACATAACGCAAAAAACTTTTCAACTATTATTCTTGATACTTTGTTTTTAGGTCATTCATTTCGACGTTCTTCAGCAACATTAGCTGCAAACGCTGGAGCAGACATTACTACCCTAAAAAGATTAGGTGAATGGAAATCGGACAAGGTTGCTAATTCTTATGTTGAAGAGTCATTACAAACCAAGAAAAAAATCGCTGAACTTATCAACACGAACATTAACCAATCGATTGTAAATAACGACTATTTCCCATCAAAAACTAATCTCGCACACTGTAATGTAGAACCAGAACCATATAAAAAGCAATTGAACTCTGAAGTAAATGAAATAATTCTTTCGCCTGAACAGCCTAATAAAAGAGGATGTTTCACGTTTAAGACGCCGAAGTACTGTACTTTTCCAAAACCTCATACATATACGTCTACATTAATGTATTCTTCTCCGAACAAGGATCAAGATACAGTTTCAGAAACTAGTTCATCATTATCTCAATATATTATTGAAGAATTTGTATCGCAACCAATGGAACTAATCCAGGAAGAAACACAGTTTGAAACAGTTTCTCTCAAATTTAACTTTTAATAATTGCAATGTAACCATTAATAATATGCGGTCTTCAGTTCCTCAATAATTGTTAACTGATAGTATTACTTGATGGTTGATGTTCATCAGTCTACCTTAATCTCAGAAATATTTCATTTCGAAAGCGTTTTATTTTTATTCCTTCTAATATTACTTGATGGTTGATGATCATTAATCTACCTTAATCTCAGAAATATTTTATTTTGAAAGAATTTAATTTTTATTCGTTCTAATTTAGTTATTAGGTATTTTCAAAATACATATTTTTCATTTTTTGCAATTTAGTCAAATTTATTTTCGTATAATAGTGTAACTATCACTTCAGTTATGAATGTGTAAGTTATAAAAGGCAGTTTTCGCGACAATGTTGATAAAGTGGATGATATAAACCTTGTCACGAAAACTACTATTGATCATATATTCCGAGGAAAATCTCGAAAGTTCTTTTTTTCGGATGTTATCGTATTGCGATAACAATCCCAACCACCGTCGAGAAAGATCCTTTTTGTTACGCCACGGCAAAGCGTAATACCCCTTATAGGCCAGAACTATTGATTTTGTTATCATCCACCCGTCCATTGAATTCATCTTTTTCGATAATTGCCGTTGATTTTGATTTCTCGAAAAATCTAGAAACGTTATAATTTTGCCCGCTGATTGTTCGAAAGAAAAATAAAAAGATCTAAAATAAAATTTCGAAAATTGCAATCTATCAATAGTGACGCGGTGACATTTTTTCATCATTTTCACCATTTGGGGGTGAGGTTAGGGTAGAAATTAGTCATGCTACCCTACCTTTCACCATCACCGATTGTACTTGTCGGGTATCCCTCATAATGACTGACTCTATTTGGAGGATAACGCGCAAAAACACGTAAAAATGTAGTATTTAACTTTTTCCTCGCATATTTTCCTGTAATGTTATGTACCGATTCCTTCTGTTGATGGCAAAAAGCTGAATAAGTGTGGACGTCGACAGATGATCATCCAAGCTGAACAAGCTGATCATCCTACGTGTGGACGAACCTTTAAGGACAATAAACGCTTTTTCATCTCTTCTAATACCACGTACTGAGATATACTTGGCGTATAGTGTCTTTCTTGTCTACAGTAATCATATGAGCCCATACTCCAAACTCAAATTTTTATTTTCTGCATATTTTGAATCCATTCTGAACAAAATTCAAAGTAATATTCTGCACTCTTGACTAACACCACACACGAAGTTTCGCTTCTCTAAGTACATTTCATGAAATGATATTTGCAATTCGAGAATTTTTTCACTCCAACTTCCCCCAAATTCATTTAAAAAGCTGAAATTTGGATTGGCTTCATTTTACTCTATCATATGGCACCTAGTTGGAAGATTTAGAAACTATGGGGGTCATTCCAGCCGCCTTCACAATTTGAATAAATTGCCATTTCGAGTCTGATCAAAAATATTTCAACGAAATAGTCCGAAAGTTAAAAATAAGCAGATTTACCTCCCCTACCCCCTCCTTCATCAAACTCAAATCAAGAAGGCCACAATAGTTTAATTTTTCATTAAAAACCCGGCTAGAAATAAATTTCAATAAGTCCTGTATTTGGATCATAACAGCCACAACAGGTCTTACGTGCAGATTTACATGACAAACAGATATGAGGAAAAAACCGTCGAGCTCAACCTGAAGTTAATGTCAAACATCTATCAACATTTTTCGTTAATTATTAGCAAAAAATAATGATCTATTCGACATCAATTCAGGCTCAATTTCGAAGTACATCTATGAATTATTCGTAAGACACGTATAAACTCAAAATTACGTTTTTCGAATGATTTGCCTTGAATGAATAGAAACAGGATATATATCATCGATAATATGCGCATAGTGGAGGGGGCGTCAACAAAATCTGGACATCAAAAATTCCTAAATCTTCATCCCTTTACTCATATTTTTTATTAAATTATTTCCCTTCGAAAACTGTTTGAGATTTCATCAATTCGGATAAAATTGAAATTTTTATGAAATTTCATAGGCACTCTTTGGAAAATTTTTGTTTTCATTTCGTACCTCAAGAGAGAACTTCGTGCCGGTTTCGTGTTTTTCGTACTTTCCATACCTGGTGGACAACTTGAGTAACCCAGTTTGGAAATATAATTCACTGAAATTACTTGACTTTTGATCAAATAAACAAATTAACATAAAAACTGAGTCTATTAGTCCTCATCATTAGAGTTGAATTTTAAATTTACATTTTTCACTCAGGTACTTGAAACATCCATTTGGATGTAAACTCAAGAGGTTAAACTGAGAGCCCCTCAACCCACAAGCAATTGAGTATACTCCCTAGCTTAATTTCGTCGAAATACATGAATGATTCGAGAAGCAGCAAAACTCTTATTTCGACTCTAAAGACAGCCATGGCTTCAGTTTTACCTTGGACTGATTTTGCGATAGTGTAATACATAATAATTATTAGTATTAGGAGTAACTTTGTAGTCCCTTATCTTCTCCCCTAATGGGTATACGAAAAAAATTATAAGACCCTTTCTTATAGAGAATTTAATGAGAAACATTTTATTACTATACTACTTTTTCTCTAAAACGCGTTGTTCGCAAAAAAAAATGCAAAAAAGTGAATTTAGGAGGCGTTCTTGTTACACATTTCATTTTTTTTGACCAACTTCCACCCCCCTTCGGGGGGTTAAAAATATTATCATGTTGTGCCTTAGAGTACGAGCTAATTATGGAAAAAAATTCAGCCATGTACCCCCCTCAAAAAAAATTTTTACAATTTTTTGAAAATTTCAAAGCCTAAAAAATTCGAGAAAATATGAATTGAAAAATTTGAAAAAATTTCCACAAATGTACTTATATAATGCCTATCAATGGTGAAATTTTCAAAATTTTTCATCCATCCTATCCAGAGTTAAAAAATACAGAATTTTCGACATATGGGAGTCGATTTCTCAGGAAGGAGTGGGGTGGGAGGTCAAAAATTTTTTTGGGGAGTTTTTTCATCGAGGGCAACATTTAAGACCACTTGTGACCGAATTTGGGTCAAGGGCCGTTTTCACTATCTTATCAGGAGAGACCCTTTCAACTTTTCAACATCTTCTTCACGTTTGAAGACTGGAATGACTTTCCAGCCCCCTCCTCTTCCCTTCCCTTCCCAATCAAACCACTTGAAACAATGAAATAAAAATTAATTACAGCAGATACGAGTTCGCTCGGTTCGAATATTATTTCAAGTTTACACTTATCAAATTGAGCTATTCAAAACGTCTTCAACATTCCTTGAATTTCGTAGCATCTGCTAATTTCGCAAATTTCAAAGCACCCAGATATGGAAAACCTGGTGAAAACGTTTTGAAAATTGAAATCGCTTACGATTTGTTAATTTAGGATATGTACCGATTCCTTCCGTCGATGGCAAAAAGCTGAATAAGTGTGGACGTCGACAGCTGTTCATCCAAAGCTGATTAGCCTAGGCTGATCATCCAAGCTGAACAAGCTGATCATCCTACGTGTGGACGGACCTTAAAAAGTTGATCTCAGAACTATGATAAGAGATCCATTCCCTAAAGGTGTTCTCGTATAGCTCTTTATACGCGAATACGTATTTGTTTTTCGTTTTTTCGCGATACATTTGCGCGAATAACGAATAAAGAGCAAAATTCATCTTACGCGTAAGCGAGTGTTTCAATGATGTGAAAAAATTGTGAAATTTTGTCTTCGTCTAGTATCCAATCTCGAGAAAAACAACAATCGATTCGTACCTACGCCCGATGCCAAATAATACGAAAACAGTAACTTCATCGTAAACAATGCGAACGCATATCGAGAAGCCTAAAAAAATCTCATCATTCTATAATATAGATTTCTGCGGCCATTTATCTCGCAGCAAAAGAAATCTCGTCGGAATTTCATTTTACATCAAACTCCCTACAATTTGATACGAAAACATCAGCCGGACGAGTTGAAAAACCTCGTCGAATTTCGAAACACACATCGTGCTCCCTACGACTTGTCATCGGCGCAAAAAAAAAATCATCTACGCCGAGCAAATTCCATTTCCGCGCATTTCATTAAGAACGAGCCGACCTTCGTATCATTAGCGTGGTAAATGAGGGAAACGAGAACGTTTATCCGTTTAAGCAGCTGTCGAGTTGATTTAAATTCGTACGCACGCATCATCCTCTGTCATCTTGTTATAATAATAAAATATTATACGTAAACGTATACGGTACACGTAACGCACAATTATAAATGCGTACGCGTATACGAGAAGTATGTGTGATCCGCGAGCGGTACATAAGCGCCGCCGGTACAACCACCGTAATATATCAACTGGTGAAAAGCTTACCTTGTAGCTTGCTTTTTGCCGGCGCCGTCGTCCATTGCTGATGTTACGCCCGTGTATATTAATCCTTCGGTTCGCGTTCGCCACCTGTAACATAAACGAAACCGCAACTTTTTAATACCCGCAGCTTATTTAGCTCGACAGACACGTCGTGACGAAACTTTATTCGTCGCTTTTCGCAAAAAAAAAACCAACAAAAAAGGCGATACATCAATTTTCACCGCGTATCGCCGATACCGTTATCTGGGCACGTTTATTAAAATACGCCTCACGTAAACTTCGCGGACCCTTTTCCGATCGCTTTAAACCCACCGCCTTTGTAATAATAACGGAGACAAGCTTCAATTATACGAGTATACTGCATATAGTGTATACTGTACACGGTACGTGTATATTATGTACTCGCTTTAAAGAGCGAAAAAAAAAATACGGACGCGATTCGATCTCGCGCTTAATTTATATTTCCTTTTTAGTAAAACAACCTCGTTCCGCGATCATATTGCCCACGCGTTACGTAATTTCAAATTCATTCGTATTCGTTACGAAAATTTCCTTCGATACGCCTTACGTTGACGTTGCGACAACTAAACCCCCACCTAGGTCGATCAAAAAGCACCACTAATCGACCTATGACAATACGAACGAAAAATAATACTAATGAAATTCTCGATAAACAAAAACTCGCATTAAGATTTTCAACTG
Source organism: Phenacoccus solenopsis (assembly GCA_009761765.1). NCBI lineage: Eukaryota > Metazoa > Arthropoda > Insecta > Hemiptera > Pseudococcidae > Phenacoccus > Phenacoccus solenopsis. The sequence goes on from CM019753.1 coordinate 49,087,041, forward strand.
TTGTTGCAGTTAGAACTCGAAGCCTCAGCAGAGAAACGGCTTCTTCGTCTTTGCTCAGTACCAGCTACATATTACATATTTACTCGTCCTCTTTTGGTGGTATTGACGATATTCCCATTCTTGAAAATATGATGTCGTGGTACGAATAATGTACGTGATCTATTATGCATTTCTTTGCTGACCAACAGAAAATGTCGTCGGCATAACGGTAGATGCCGAATAAAACGCGATCGATTTAGTTGGAATAAAATCATCGACCGATCAGCCCTTCCAAACAATCGTCGTCGCGGTTCCTCTTTGGTTATAATAATATTACCAATCATTTTATGTTCGATTATAAATAAAAGTGAATTCGAAAAAATTACAATCACAAAATCTTCCTCGAGCTCGAGATAAGCAACTACCTTTCTTAAGGCGCTACAAGACCAGGTATAATGGAGCCGCCATCTTAGCTCGTTTTTTACCGCTTCTAAAACACTAAAAAAGCACGAAAACGGTGGCTCCAAGGAAATATTGATAATAACATTTTTTTGTAGAGCATGTAAACAGCTTTCCATTGACATAATGATCATTGATATGATATTAAAATTGAAATCTTACCAAAAAAGTGAAATGCCAGAGTTATTGTTTCTCTGTTTGTTACCTGGGTCTTGATTCAGGCTATAGTATCACAACACAAAGGACCCCTGCTGTGTGAATAGGCTGGGAAAAGGATCGAGGTAATAAAATTTTACGACCCTTGCCATTGTAAAATTTTACGACCCTTGCGGTACCTGGGTCTTGGTTCAGGCTATAGTATCACAACACAAAGGACCCCTGCTGTGCAAATAGGCTGGGAAAAGGACTGAGGTAATAAAATTTAATGACCCTTGCCGTTGTAAAATTTTACGACCCTTGCGGTACCTGGGTCTTGGTTCAGGCTATTGTATCACAACACAAAGGACCCCTGCTGTGTGAATAGGCTAGGAAAAGGACCGAGGTAATAAAGTTTAATGATCCTTGCCGTTGTAAAATTTTACGACCCTTGCGGTACCTGGGTCTTGGTTCAGGCTATTGAAAACGTGGTATGTAGTACGTAAATATCATATATATAAATTTTGCATAGCAAGATTAAAATAACTTTTAATTTACATTCTATGTTTAACCTCGCAGGTACGATGGGCTGGAGTCTATCCCACAGTTTACCGAACCCTTAGATGGTACCAGTGAGTTAATAATGATCGACCAAATTGCTGAATGCAATAACTTCGAGAACAAATTCATTACGGCTATTGTTACTTACGTAGGCGATATAGATGGTAAGCTACGTAAAATTACGATTGCAGATAGAAGTGGTAAGTATATTGATTTTTTATTATAATTATCATGGGTTAATATATTTACTTGTAAGTTATTAAATGATTTGCCATGCTTTTTAGGAATGGTGAATGTGAACACGTGGGAAGAGCATTTTCCTATAGAAGAGGAAGAAGTGATAACAATCACAAATTTCAAAATAAATAAGTTCCGTGGTGGAACAACAATTAATGTAGATAAGTATACGAAAATAAAGAGAGTTGGTGATGAGGATGCTAAAAATCTAAAAGAATGGTAAGCAATTAAATTGTATCCTATAGATATAGTTATACTTATATATAAATAATATTTTTTAATTATAATTAAAATTTATAATTTTGCAGGGATATTCTTGAATACGACGAAAAATTGATGAATGTTTCTAATTTTGAGGGGGAGAGCAGCAAAACATTGGTGAATAAAGGTTGTAAAAGAATTGTTGAAGAAATAAGGAACGAAATTGAGGAATTAAAAAAAAAGAAAACAAAGCTGGAACAAAAATTAGAAAGGTTAGAAGTGGAGCTAAATCTTCACCTACAATAGGTAAGTTAATCAATAAATCAATAAATAAGTAAGAAATTAAAATAATACGTTATATTTTTACCATATTTGTTTCAGGGTGAAGATATTTGTTTTTTCGTTATATTAATATTATTGTCAAAACTTGTACTGTGTTTATAGTAAATAAATATTCAGTTCTTTTCGACCACTTTATTTTCATAATGGAAAATTAAACCAGCATTTATAGTTTTATTGAGGGATTTACCTTCAATTATGAAGTAGATTGGTGTCTCTTCATCCTATAAGCGTTTCCTCGACCTTATATATAGCGTTTATGTACCTTTTGTTCTTTTTACACTTTCGAAAATCTGAATGAACGATATATTATATTATGTATATGTACCGTGCGCGCAAATGATTACTTACACACCAGCGCAAAAATGTATTAAAACTAGTTTTTCAAAATTTAGAAAATAATATCACAAGTTTTGAAATGATCTTTTATCTCTGTTTCTAATTTAATTATCTTACAAAATTAATTAAAAATATAAATAAACACACAATTTCCTGTTATAACATTTATTTCAAAATTGCATGAATGAGTTTTTGAACATTTTTACGCTGGTGTGTAAGTAATTACTTGCGCGCACGGTATATGTGTGTGTGTATCACTAAATAGCGTTTCTATATTTGGCTGACTGAGGTCTTAACAACGGTGATATGCAGATATAGTTATAAATAAATTAGTTTATAAATATAGATGTTTTTTGAATTTTCTTTTCTCATTTTCTGTTCGAAGAACAAGTAATGGGGTTGGGCCGCGAAGCGGCCAGGGGCGGAGCCCCTAGTGATCATTGAAATTTAATTTTCACCGTCATTATTTGGAATTTTATTTATTCTTATTGTGAAATCCACAATCAGAAGTTTGCCACAATAGTCGAAAAGTAAATCGCCGTTATTCCAAAACGTTCATCTTCTTTTTTTTTTCCATTTTTTTTTTTCTTGTTTAGTCCTTACAGATTTTGCGATAGTGTAATACATAATAATTATTAGTATAAGGAGCAACTTTGTAGTCCCCTATCTTTTCCCCTAATGGGTATACGAAAAAAATTATAAGACCCTTTCTTGTAGAGAATTTAATGAGAAACATTTTATTACTATACTACTTTTTCTCTAAAACGCGTTGTTCGCAAAAAAAATGCAAAAAAGTGAATTTAGGAGACGTTCTTGTTACACATTTCATTTTTTTTGACCAACTTCCACCCCCCTTCGGGGGATTGAAAATATTATCATGTTGTACCTTAGAGTACGAGCTAATTATGGAAAAAAATTCAGCCATGTACCACCTCAAAAAAAATTTTTACAATTTTTTGAAAATTTCAAAGCGTAAAAAATTCAAGAAAATATGAATTGAAAAATTTGAAAAAATTTCCACAAATGTACTTATATAATGCCTATCAATGGTGAAATTTTCAAAATTTGTCATCCATCCCATCTAGAGTTAAAAAATACAGAATTTTCGACATATGGGAGTCGATTTCTCAGGAAGGGGTGGGCGTGGGGGGTCAAAAATTTTTTTGGGGAGTTTTTTCATCGAGGGCAACATTTAGGACCACTTGTGACCGAATTTGGTTCAAGGGCCGTTTTCACTATCTTATCAGGAGAGGCCTTTTTTTTCAAGGCCCTTCGGCGTTGTTCTAAAAACTTTCAGCACGTTGATATGCAAAAGATTAATCCAAACAAGCGAGGTGATATTGCAAACGGCGAAGCATCCTACACCGCAGCGTAAAGGTAAACATTTAATGCATAAACTTCACCACAAACTCATTATACTACTTGATAAATGTTTTGCTTTAGAAATACCCCCCTTGAAGTGGTGTATCCACTGGTTACGGTTCCAATAATATAATGTTTGACAAGAATGTAAATATAACTTATATTCCTGATACTCAAAATGCTGCGGTTGTTTCCAATAACGCTGAGAGTCAAGAAACCATCACCTCGCAGCCCCATTAGCTAAATCTCTAATAATATATACAATAAGATGTTAATTACTTTTTTTATTTCACGTATTAATAAATTATCATTTTCTGCTCTAATAATATATACAATGAGGTGTAAATTGTCTTGTACAATAAAAGTTGATAGATTGAATTGAAAGATGGAAGAAGGGTAAGGTTAGTGATCATTAAAGGCAATTAATGTTTGAGCATGATGGGATATGAGTTGGCGTGAGAAGGCGTGAGTTGAGCTTTTTCGTGTTCTCATGATAAGTCGAGAAAAATTGAACAGAATGATTAAAAGATGAAAGAAGTTGGCGGTAGAATAGTTTGAGAGATTATTAGTTTTATGAGGTGATCGGACGTGAGTTTTGCGTGAGGAGGCATTCGTTGAGGTTTTTCCATTCTCCCACGATAACTCTAATAATACTTGATGGATTGAGTTCGAAGTTGGTGGAAGGGTAAGGATAATGATAATGATGCTTTAGTGCTAATTAGTTTTTGTGGGTGATCAGGGGTGACGTGGCGTGAGGAGGCATGATTTGAGGTTTCTTGGTTCCCGCATGATAGCAGGAAGGAATGGTTGAGCGTTACAAATGATCAGATATCTAATTTATCAGAGCGTGAGATCATTCAATGAAACGCGAGGTCCCGGGTTTTCCTTTTGTATCAAAAATTTATCAGAATGTGGTGCGGATGGTTGAAAGAGTGGACGTAGTAGTCTTGGAATTAAGTGTTTCTTGGACGTGAGTGGATGTGATTTGACGTGACGTGTCGTGACATGGCTTGACTTGAAAGCGATTGACACCAAATTGGGAGGATGGGTAGAGTACGCAGACTTTCAACGATTATTAGTTTTTCAACTTGAGGAGGAATGATTTAACATGAGGTCAGGTTTTTTTTTTGCAAATGTTCGTTCTCTCGCTGTAACTAGAGTAAAACTTGACAAATCGACTCGAAATTTTGAGGAGTAGTAGATTGATTAGGTCTCTAGAATTGATTAATTTTTGAAATCGAATGAGCATGAGGTAAGGTGACATCATGTAATTTTAATTTACAGTTTAAAATATGAGTTTTAAAAATGAGTATAGTCAGCCTTCGAACCGAAGAAGGAGGATAAGAAGAAGAGTTGGCTATCCTCAAAAGCATGTCGAACGTGAGGAAGTATAATTTGAGGTGAGGTCACGTTTTTTTGAAGAAACTATCTCAAATATTATTGTTTTTTTAGAGCTGTTTGAACTTAAAACGACCTGACCTCACACGATTCCAAGTTTTGAGTTATAAGAAGATAAATTACGTGAGGTCATGTTTTGTATGATACTTCATAAAATTTAGGAGAAGTGAGTTGGTAAAACTTTTGAATTTGGTAAAAAAATAAATTATTCTAATAACATTCTTTAAAATAGTATAATTAGTAAAGTCCGCTTTTAAGATACTCTAGTATCTTCCTTTTTCTTTTTTTTTTTTTTAATATACAATTCGAAATCGTGAAAAAACCAAGTATATAAATTCTTAGTGCTGAGCCGCCTTCCCCACAAAAAGGAAAAATAACTCCAAATAGAAAGCCACTCACAATTTCGATTAATATACACTCGAAAATTCTTTCATTCGATACAACAACACTGTTGAACTAATTTATATCTTAGGCCTACAAACAGAATTTTGGGACATCGGAATTCGAGGGCAATCATCCCTTCCTTTTTCGGCAAACTTGCCGCGCACGATTACCTGAAAAGCTCAAATTACACGTTCAACGTAGCCTACTACATGTGCTCTCCAAACCCTAATTCAAAAAGCGAAGGAAGTGCGGCGATGGCGATTAAAACCGAAAATATTTTTACACGTACTCGAAACCTCGTATAGAGAGGAAAAAGGCAGAACATTCCGTAAACATTCCCATAATGAGCTTTTCATTTCAAGTAAATATTTTCATATTCTAACTCACACGCTTACGGTAAACAAACGGCCCGCGCGCCGTTTCTTCGTCGTTATTAATTACTCGACGTTGAATTTTCCGAATGTGAAAAATTCGCTACACGATCGATAGGGCACGCCAAACTAATTTTTATTTCGATACGTAAATTGAATTTTCCTGGCCGCGCTTCGCAAATTCGAAACAGATGATAATTAAACGCGAAATACGCTTCGCCGCGACGCGTCCTTCGATTTCGCTCGAGCTCCACCCGAAAAGTTAATTAGATCAGAAATCTTCGTGTAAAACAGGCCGAGCTCGACCCGGCGCGCATTATGAATTCCCTCTAGCTCGCTTCATCTCGCTTTCAATCTTTTTCGCTCTCTTTTTCCAATTTTTCATTTCCAACCGGCCGAGATAAAAGCGCGTCGCGTCGCTTTTACACGGCTTTCGAACCGTTAGACCGAGTAAATTGAATTGCGAAGGTACGCCGATGAAGGGGTTGGAGTCCATCTCGACTGACCTTAGCATGGCGTTTCGGGAGTATGATAGCGCTGACAACTATATATATTTCGTTTTTGTTCACTATCGAAAATCGAAAATAGAGACATAAAAAATAAGATCAAATGATTCTAACAGCAATGTGTTGTAAGTTTCTGCAATGGACATATTGTTGATTTTTTGAAACCACGAGAATTAGGGTAAATTAATTTGCTTAGTTTTGGGCAAACTGCAATAATGACAACTTTGGCTTCAAATACTCAAGATAATACTACATATTAGCTCCATTGACGCACTCAATGAAGGGAGGTGGGGTGGTGGTGACCTGAATCTCCGGATTCTCTCAGGAACCCAGGCTAACTTCCTGCGACCCTGAAACTCATACTCATACTCATCCTCATGTAATTTGCAAACGTTGTACATGTATGTCTTGGGTACAGCAATCATGTCAAATTTCAACGACGAGAATCTGAGGCTCCCAATTTTTATTCAAATGAGATATTCGAGTTACTAATTAATTCAGCATACCAACTACCAAGTGACTTCTATAGTGGATTTCGGACGAAGATATGAAAGGTTCGAGAAATTTTATGATCAAATTTTTTCTTGAAATTCGCCTCCCCTCCAACTCTACAATTTTTTTGAGTCTTTATTACCAGAATATTCAGTGCGGAGGGAATTAATTGCTGGAGCAGATTTCAGTTAATACACTGCCACCTCTTTTTACCACAGTTTATAAGGGAGGTAAGAGTGTAATTAATTTGGAGTCAACAGCCCCTCCCCATTCGCTCCAAATAACAGCGCAATTGAATTTGGTATAATATGATGTAGCGGGTTGTTTTGTATCCGCCACTCGAGTCGTGTCCAATAATAACCTTTACGTTGGTGGTACTCTTGGTATCAATTATAACACTCAAAGTACAATGTCAACTTGGAATATTTTATTTTGGTAAATCACAACTTCAATACTTTTATCATAAAAAACACAACTTGAAAGATTATAACTGTTAGTCGCGAGGAACACTTTACTTCTTCTCAATTTGCATCACAATGCGATTGATTCAACTGACTCCTCTTTCTCTTATTTCGGCTGATTTTGTATTCGGCCACCGAGCACGCTAGCCTTGCGTTGACACGTTTGCTGGCTCAGCGCGCTCGGTTTGTTACCGTGTTTTGGTTTTAGTTTCTCGCCTGCATTCACGTATGTTTCTCATAGGTGATTGCAGCCGAGGATTTGCATTCGCCTTCGTTTCCGAGATTTGTGAATCTTCGGAGGCGAATGTATTGGTTTATACTATACGTGCCCATACCAATTAGCACGTATAGTTATTTATTATTTCGAGGCGACACTTCAGCCAAATTTTGCCGTCTTTGTTTTTTTGTTAATTATTAGCTGAGTTTTTAACAAAAAGATAGCTATTACAACCTACCTGATTTGGGAAGGGAAGGTCGGGGGAGGGTGGGGTCTTCAAATCATTGCGTTTCAGACCATTTGTAATCATCTGGCAAATGTCCAACTTTTTGGTATATATATTTTTTTTCCCACGCGTAGCGCCGGCGAGTATTCATAAAATTCGCTCAAAATTCGGTGAGGAACTCTTCTTGCAAATACGCAAAAATAGTTTTTTTGTTTTTTCGATAAATTTCAAAATGGGGGATCACTCAAATTTTGAGGGGGGCTGGAGAAGAGGCAAATAACTCAAATTTTTCTTTTTTGATTTCATATGAAAGAGTGAGTCACGGATACTAACACATCCAAATTTCAGTTTCTTAAGTGCATATTGAGAGGAGTTAGATCAAAAAACGGCTTTTTGAGGATGTTTTGAGTCATGAAATTTCTTGAATCTTCCATATCTCCCCACCAAATCAAGTTAAAGAGGTCAAATTTTGTGTGTGAGGTTAGTTGGTGACCAGAATATGACCTCTTGAATTTGGATCAAAATGGATTCAAAATGGCGGATTATCAAGATTTGAAGATAATTTGAGCACCCTCAAATAGTTATAATATGAGAAATATGTGTTCGCATGATTATTTCATGGCAAGAAATACTACATTTGTGCCAAATTCAACTTCTTAAGTGTTTTTAGAAAGGATAGGGTAGGGGTTTTCAGACTTTGTATAGGGTGTGGCCTGTAATCATGAACGGTTAAGCAAGGTTATTACTAAATGAAAACAAGCTCCAGTTAAAAACTCAGCTCCAGTAATGCGGCATGGCTGCTTACACTTTTTTTTTATTCGTAACGACGTTACGCCAAAATACGTCGTTACATATGATATCATTTCTCGAACTTAGCCATCATACGGATTCCACATTTATCAAATTTGAGCTATTTAGAATTTCTCGAGCTCTTATTAAATTTTGAATATTTGCCTATTTTGAGTCAATTTTGACTTAAATACAAAAAGTCATATTGTCATTCTTAACTTACTCCACAAAGAAAATTTCAGTCTTTTGGGTGTATTTGGTGATGACTGATGAGATATATGTATGTACAATTTGAGAAATTCTACAACTCAAAATTTACTCAAAAAACCATTTTTAGTTTCAACACAGGAGAAGTACCTTACGAACTTTGAGGCGGATGTAGCTTGTGTTCGATGGAGAAGAGAAGAAAAATGGTTTCCGACATAGAGCCTTAAAAAGTGAACTAATGGCCTAAAAATTCTTTCTTTTCAACTTTTCCATTCCTCTTTTGACTACTCTATCCCTATTTTTAATTTCTTCTTCGTCAATTTCCCATCTAGATATTCCAGTACGTGCTCAAGCGATGAATACCTAGATTACACTAGCATCAAGTTAAAATTGTTAGTTTAACTTTTATAATTATTTCATCTTTATTTTAGTTGGGTAAATGTTCTAAAGACGGGCGCATGTAATTTGTAAATTATTCTTCATTTCAATAAAATTCCCTTACCTAAAGGCACGTTTGGGAGTGAGAAGTGAGGACTTCTTCAGAAAAAAAAAAAAAACTTTCATATCTGAGAAGTCCATTATCGAAAAAAACCAATGTCTCCATGATCACTAAAAAGTAGACGCTGGTGATCGTGCAATACCCCTTACAGGATAAGGCCGACATTTGTAACACTTATGCGTTGCATATGTCTGCCAACTGCAAAACGACAATTATTATGCAGAAGTTCAGAGCGTTCACGTATTGCGGTTTCCTAGTGCCCTCTTCGCTGCACTATGTACTTAAAATCCACCTCATCGCTAGCCGGGTATTTTACAACCCTGAGTTCTGAGGTAGACTCCATCAATAATTGCTCGAACTAGCTATACTGTCAATTCCATAACGGAATTCGAACCGAGACCTGTGCATCAACAGACTATGCTTCGCTTCACTACAAGAACCTTAGAAAGGTCTCCATCATTTATCGTTATCACTTGGAAGTCGGAGACATTGTCTATTTCGACTTGGGGCTTCTTTGATATGACTTAGGCTTCTATGGACGCGTGTGAACTGTGCAAGACAAATTATAATAATATATTTCTGGGAAACATACACTTACCTCATTCAAATATCGGCAAGACATTCAAATTTTACCAAAGTTAATTCAGACATAGTTTTTGTTTAAGTAGCTCAAATAACTGAGGTCTTGTGGCAACAAAGGATAAGGTATCTAAATATCAAATTACGCATTCATTGATTGACATTAAGAAGAGAGAATGCGTGAATCAAACTAATCGCTCCAATGCTAATCTTCCTACTTATAGTATTCATACAGTCTATTCTCGTTTCAAATCCAAAACAATATTTAAAAAAAGTAAGCAGCCATGCCGCATTACTGAAGTTGAATTTTTAGTTAAGGCTTATGAACATATTATATTTTTCGAACTGAACTTTTACGATCTGTCATTTTGGATTCATTTTAACCCAAATTGAAGAGGTCATATTCTGGTTATCAACTAACCCTACACAAAAAGTTTGACTTTTCCAGGTAAATTTGGTAGGACGATACGAAAGATTCGTGAAATTTCCTGCAGCAATTTTTCCTCCAAAAGCCTTTTTTTTTACTTCAACTCCCCCGCAAAATTCCCAGGGAAGGTATAATCAGAATAGGTTAGTCGCTTGAATTCATTTTATCATAACGATCTCTCGTGTATCCCCACCACATTTTGAGGTTGATGCCTGCTCCTTCTATCTCACAACACCACGTGTGGAGATGAAATGAGGATATCTATATGGAAATTTTAGTATCCGCCATTTTGGATTCATTTTGACCCAAATTCGAGAATTTATATTCTGGTCACCAACCAACTCCACACACAAATTTTGACTGGGTGGAAATATGAAAGATTCAAGAAATTTCATGACTCAAAACTTCCTCAAAAAGTAGTTTTCTGCTCCAACTCTCCTCCAAATGCACTTAGAAAGCTGAAATTTGGATATGTTGGTGTCCGTGGCTCATGCTTTCATATGAGATCAAAAACGAACATTTTGAGCTATTTGCATCTTCTCCAACCCCCCTCAAAATTTGAGTGATGCGCTTTTTGAGCTGTATCGAAAAAACAAAAAAGGAATTTTTAATGCATTTTCAAGAAGAGTCTCTTACCAAATTTTGAGCGATTTCATGAATACTCGTCACTGTTGCGAGCAGGAAAAAAATATACAAACAGAACTGCACAACATTTACCACATGATTACAAATGTTCCGAAACGCAATGATTCAAGGATTCCACTCTGGCCCGACTTTCCCTCCCCCTCCCCAAATTAGGCAACAATGGCTATTGCTATTGTGGAAAACTCAGCAAGAAATTCGTTCAACTCGAAAAGCATACCCGATAAGGCGAAAAACCCCCAATATGTTAGCGGCGTACCAACCACAACACATACATGGCACAGAAACCGTCATTCATCTCTGCTTCGACTAGCGAACGATTCTTCGCCCTTTTATCGATTCCGGTATAAAGTGTTTTCTTCTCGCAATACTTTCGCCCGCTACTTCCTCGTTTTTGCGTTAAAATAACGAGATGTCGTTCTTAACGTAAGAATACCGACAACAACAAAACCATCCGCACCGTCGCAACACGTAGAAGCGATTTTCGCGTATAAAGCTCGCGCCCCGCGGCCTTCCCTCGACGCTTTCGTTCATTAAACTTTTTACACGCCGTTCGTCCTTCGCTAATGGAACACATTACGCGCTCCGAAGTGAAGAAGATTAATCCGCCAAGTTCGCTACGACACTTTCTTCAGCTCTTTTTTTATATTTATTTCCCCAGTTTCTCGACGTATTTAATTTACTTAATAGCGACGATAAAACGAAAACACGAGATTTTTTTGAAACTGACGTTTTCACGAAATGAAACTGTTTCCTTCAAACACCACGAAGTGTCCCGCTTCGCCGACACCATACTTGGGCATATGCGCTGAAATACACGTAAACGACGATTGTAAAATAAACCGAATTTTCGCCACCTCGTTCGATACGCGAACGTAAATAGCGAAATAAATCTAAACACCGGTTTTCTTTTCGCACGTATACAGAAATCACTCGAATGTAAATAAACGTTTTAAATCGTCCCGATTTATCTTTTTTACCCTTGGCGCGTTTTTCCTCCATTATTTCCCATATACGCGTCGACGACGTATTCGCACAGAAGGACTCCGAACAATTCCATTTCTACTATTTCAAGCAACCTTTCTCTCCATTCCCTTGTTATACGTATAAGACGTAACGACAAAGACGAACGACGCCGCGTTCATACAATAAAGCGTGTAGTGGAAAATTTTCGACGTAATTCCTTCGTTATCGCTTCCCGCTGCCAAAAAAAAAGAAAAAAAAAAGAAATACTCAACAAAGGAAAACATCACCAAACACAATAATTCGAAACCTTTTGGAGCGTGATCGATCGAACTTAGACCAAACGTTCGAGTAAGCTAAACACGAAAAGCCTTCAACAAGCAGGATACTGAGACAGAAGCAAAGAGGCAAGTTTAAAATTTTTGTTTTTGAAAAAAAATAAATAAAATAAGTACCCACGAAAACTCGCACAACCAATCTGAATCGAAGCTAGGATCATAAAATGGCGGAGGGAGTATTTTGCTTTACGGCGAAGATAGTACGTAACCAGAGCAAACCGATGAAGCAGCACTGTCGTCATCAGCATCTCAATGAGCACGACCTTTTAAAGCGCTGCCAGAGCAGCTACAAGTAGTCCAGAAAATCTAGAGAGAAAATGGCTCAAGTACTGCAAAAATTTCCATCAACGATTTTTTTGGTTGTTACAGGTGCTCTCCGACGCACCTCGTATGAGTTAAAACTCAACACACAATGTGTGTTGCGATGTAAACATAAGCCCACGTTTTTGTATTATTAATCGCCTAAATGGTCCATCACGACGTGTGGCATAATTACTTGCTATACGCGTGATTTAATTTTCGTAAGATAGCAATTACTTAATTGTAACCTTAATTGTAGCCGCTGCAAAGCACTACATAGCTTATATAATATATTTCTCCCTGTGTTGAAAAGATTCAATAAATAAATTTTTTCTAATCATAGGATTTCTTAATTATCACGATTTTTTAAAAATTATTTGTCGATTTTAACGCTTCTAGGCGTTAAGTCTATTTCAGTATTGTTGCAGCTGAAAATCGCGACAATCATTTTCATTTGCTTTAGCAGCTGAAAAGCGCTGAAAAGACACACATAAATTTCGCAGCTGAAAAGCGCGAAATACTAATCATCCTAGGAGTATACAGTCACAAAATTGGTGACCCCGACGTGATGTAATATTGCGTGTCGGTTACTCTTAGAATCATTACGACCAAAAGTCACTTTTACGAAATTAAATAAGTTCCTACCTATAGAACACGAATTAGTTCTACGAAATTAAGTAGGTAGTTTCTTAACAAAAATCAAATCGTCGGTGGCTCCATGGGTGGTTCACTGTGCGCATTATAATCGTAAGCAAAAATTAGTTCGTCCCTCTATCACGTCACTTTGTAGCGCTAGTTTCGTTTTTAATGGCAGTTCTTATCGCACGTTTCTTTGTTGTTTATTTCAAATCTGTGAATATGGAATGCTTATTATATGTTTACAATTTTGTTAATTATTAAATGATTAAAACATCATGGTTAATTACTGCTGTGTACCGAAGTGTAAGAACACAAGCAAAGAACAGAAAATGCATGTGTTTCCCAGAGATCTCGATATAAGTATCAATTTAATTCCATATTTATTGAGATTGAAAGCTTAAATCTACCAATTTTTTGCATAACGATATAATATGTGGGTCGCAGCAGTTGGACGATCAGAGTTATTTACAAAGACCCAGGAAATGGTACGACGAAGCTACAAAGTATGTGATATTCATTTCTCTGATGAACAAAGAATACCTGGAGCCGAAAAAAAACGATTAAAGTCAAACTTGAAGGCAGATAGCGTCCCTTGCATAGGTAACTCATTTATTTCAAATGCCATTATAGTATTACAGTGAAGATTATACTCATTACAGGCTAGCTTAATTGATTGATTTTATTTTCATTGATATGTTATTAGCCATACCACAGACAGATGATTCTAATTCTATTAGTATTATGGAAGCTGGTTTAGCTGGATCACATATGATTGGTTACTCTAACACTCCTTGTGCTAATGGATCTAGTATGTATCATAAATTCATAATATGAAAATACTTGTGATGCATTCAAATAATTTCGATGCTCAACTTCATAATGAATAAATGCCTTTCAGTAGGGTGCTGTAAGGTAAAATGTCTCACTACTGGGTTCTACAAATAATCACCGTATTTCACCTTGCCAGCACTCATTTTATAAGTTATTTTAAATTATTATTTAGTATTTTTTAATTTCATTTTACAAGTTTCATATCCACACATAATGCAGTAGTTCAACTACCCAGCGAATGAGATAATAATAATTATAAATTTTACCTTGAAGGTGTCTTATCTTTCCTCTGTTATATGAAATAGTTACTTTTAAGATGCTTTATCAAATAGTTAATAAAATAAGAATGAAAAGTCCTAAATAAAACAAATATTTTCCTGAAAATTCAAGCAATCTTTCCAATTCCTTCTCTGTTATATAAAATAGTTACTTTTAAGATGCTTTATCAAATAGTTAATAAAATAAGAATGAAAAGTCATAAATAAAACAAATATTTTTTCAAAAATTCAAGCCTTCTTCTTCATTTCTACATTCATATTTTACTTATTTTTAATACGTTCCATGCATGCAGATACTCCTACTCATTTTGCAAATACTACCAGTAATCAAGAAGAAGTAAATTCACAATCACAACAATGGGAAACTCCAAAACAGCCACAAGGTATTTTTTGATAATGAGTTGCATCGAACAAGACGTAGTATTATTACATTATATACTTATTTTTAATACGTTCCATGCGTGCAAGTACTCCTACTCATTTTGCAAATACTACCAGTAATCAAGAAGAAGTAAATTCACAATCACAACAATGGGAAACTCCAAAACGGCCACAAGGTATTTTTTGATAATGAGTTGCATTAAACAAGATGTAGTATTATTACATTATATTATTTTTTGCAGATCTCTGTAAAAAGAGGTGTATTCTCAAAGCAGTTGGTGTTACGAGACAAAATCACCTAACTCCTAAAGCACTCAAATTTTACACAATCCCCGATCTGCAAAGTTACAAATTCGTGCATGCTTTTTTCTTCACGTTTTCATTCGTTTTTGTATCAACATAGTTTGATGCAAAAACGGAGAGCGCGCACTCTAATACATCTTGTTGATACACCAACGATCAAAACCATGTAGAAAAATACAAGTATAACTTCTGTTATTTTCTGTACATCTGTGATCGTTTTTGTAAGCATACAAGTTACAGAAACGATCAAACATGTGCAGAAAAAATAGAAGTTATGTACTTTAATTTTTCTGCACGGTTTTGATCATTTGTGTATCAGCGAGATATTGCGTGTAAATTATGTACAATTCGTGCAATTCAATCACAGCCATTTTTGTTGCATATGTTTATATTATTATCTAGCTGTTTGTGCGAATACATCGATCAATATTTTGATTCGTGTGGTAAGTACTAATAATTATTATATTATTTAAATTTATAGCGTGTTTGCGTAAAAATAATCTAATCGTTAGATTTTGCATGCATGAGTAGAGCTTCTTTATTTATATTTATTTTTGTATGATCGTTTTATTGGTTATTCTGTTGTATGGTAGATTTCACTCAAACATTTCTCAACATTTGGTGAGTATTACATTTGTAGTTTTAACTTTATATAGTATATCTGAATACATGAGTATAAATATATACGTATACCTATAATAGAAGTGTATAAAATCTATTCTTTTTTTTCCTTTTTAGCAAAACTATATTTTAGAAGAGGCAATGGCTACAATACCGAAAAATTCATTAAGTGATAAGAATAAAATCGAATTCAACGGGAAACGTGTTTCGCGAAGTTTTTACTACAAATTGAGGAGGAAAGAAAAAGAAGAGTTGAAGGAAAAAAATCGTCCAAGGTTGGAGCAAGTACGTGGTGTTTTTTGTTATTTTATTCCTTATTATTGATATGTACGTAGGTATATTTCTATTAAAATGCTCCATATTCCATACTTACACAACAAAGGGCAGAGGATCTATGACATTTCTCCAATAAAGTCGCAGCAAATCATAGACATACTACATTTTCTTTTTTAACTTTGAACAATGTTTTAAGAGCTAGATTACTTTTAGTGCCTTTTCTTTATGTAGTACTCCCAACATTGCACCATAATCACCAAAAAACAGAAAATCGAAAAGATTGGACATACTACAATTTCCCATTTAGCCATCGATATAATATTCAACATTTTGCATAAAATATGTAAAATATAAATGTAGAATAGGTATGTTAATATGAACTAGTTCTGATTATTACAATTTTTTTATATTTCTCTGATAACTTCATAAGGTAGTTCATCATTTTTCATATTTCATGTGTGTGTTGTATAATTATTCTCGTAAAATCATATCAGTCGCAGTTTTGCTAGTGTGGTAAATGTAGCTTTGTTGTATAAACATATAAGTACCTACCTAATAATTTCGAAGTGAAAAAGAAAGCTCTGAATGAATATTTCTTTATCGTCAATAACAGGCAAAATTATTTCATGATAAAAGCAGTTAAAGGATGTAAATGACGCAAAGTATTCAGCCATCCAACTGTTTGTCGCTTGCTTATTTGCAAAAAAAATATATTGCTGTAACCGTGGAATATGAGGAATATTTATAAAAAAAAAAAAAAAAATAGCCACGTGATTTTGGCCAATAAGTAATATGTTTCACATATTCTTTGGTAAGTACTATACATTCATTAATCATAAATATCGAACTTGACTTGGAAATTCATGTTTTTTTACTTAAGAACGATAGCTATTACAGCCTACCTGTTTTGGGAAGGGGGTTGGGGAGGGTGGGGTCTTCAAATCTTTACGTTTTAGACTATTTGTAATCATCTGGCAAATGTTCAACTTTTTGATGTATTATATATATATAGACTTATCAAAAGTATCAATTTGTATCCAAAAAAGATTTTCATTGCGACAGTATACCTCCGCTTGGCCAATTTACCTATGACTTCGGAGGCACTTTGGTATCGCTGTGTATATAACATTAGTTAACTAGGTTGCATGCTCATAGGGTTGTGGGCAATGTTTCAGCTGGAGGTAATTTCAACCCGTCTATGTAAATTATACCGTGTGTCCAAGTAATTCGGGTACAACCACCGAAAAAATCTCAGTTTGTTGATAACGAAATAAGAGGTAAACTACAATTTCTAAATCAGAAATTATTTTTAAAATTACTTTAATAAATTTTAAGGCTGATAAATTCATTTCAACTGCATTACAATTTCTTTGCACCTGAAAAAATCAATTTAAAATAACTGGAAAAGAGATTTTTTCGCTGGTTGTACCCGAATCACTTGGACGCACGGTATACATCTTATGTATGTATATAGGATAGCAACTTAATTTCAGCATCCCAAGCGCAAAAATTGTTCCCACATGCTTGATAATAATCTTTTTCATTGATGTGTTATAGACATCGTGATCGGTTGGCCTAACGGGGTACAACCAGTTCCCAAAAAATTTATCGAAGACTCCAGTCCGGAAAAGAAATTTAGGGAAATGGTTCAGGCGTGGTTGAGAATGAAAAAACAAACCATCCTCAGACGTAAAAATAAAACTGCGAATGACGATATTCAAATAGAAAATTTACCCGTTGTTATGGGCGGTTGATTTTAATTATCATTTTTTTTTTGTATTTTTTTATTGATTTATTATTTTGTATGCTATTACTAATACAAATAAATATATACATGGTAATATAATTCAAGTAATTTCCCTTCTTCTATATTTATTTGTTTGTACAGGATGTACGAAACACGATATATCATTACATATATTCAAGCAGGGATGGATTATATAATAAAATTTGTAATAATAACTATTTCACAGATCATCGCTATGATATTTCTATACCATCAGTAATATAGTATAGACATTGGCAATTCGAAAAGTAGTTACAATTTGTATAATGAAAAAGTTACACTTTTGTTATAAGTTTGAGTTTTTTCAGCCAAAATTAGGAGACTTCAAAATTATAATAATTCACTCAAAAATTTGCTCGTGAAGGAAGGAGGTACAAAAATGGGTAGAACAATGCAAATTTGTGCAATTTGCATTATTTTGCACGTTTTTGTATTCTTCTTGCTTCATAAAACAAAAATGTACAAAATAATGTAAATTTGTACAATTTGCATTATTTTGCACGTTTTTGTACTATTTTGCTTCGTAAAACAAAAATGTACAAAATAGTGCAGATTCGTGCAATTTGTAATTTATTTGCATGTTACTGCACGTTTTTGTACTTTCTTGCATCATGAAACAAATTTGCGCAATTATTTTCTAGTTTTCTGATTGGTTGAAAAAGTTGCACGAACTTGTAACAAAAGTGTAACTTTTCTCATTGCACGAATTTGTATCAAGTTTGCAGATCGGGTCGCCAAACGCTTCAAAAAGATGGGGGAAAAAATGTATAAGAAGAATCAAACTTTGCAAGGGCGTTTGAAAACTGCGGAAAAAGTTCTAGAAGATAACCCGAAATTTTTAACTGCACCCATTAATGATGTTACCAGAAAATTTCTCCTATCACAGTTGAAGTGTCAAAAGAGAAATGTAAAGGACGTCGATACACTGTGGATAAGATATTTGCGCTTACACTATATAAGCAAAGTGCAAAGGGGTATCGCTTACTCCAAAAAACATTTGCCCTGCCTTCTAAGAAAACATTGACAAATATGTTGAATAAAATACCTTTCAACACTGGATTAAATCAATGTATGAGAAATGTATTAGGCCAGAATGTAAAGAAGATGAAAGATCTGCACAAGTACTGCATATTGATTTTTGACGATATCGCTCTGAAACCAGCTCTTCAATATAATAAGAAACAAGATGAAATTGAAGGTTTCGTTGACATAGGAGGCAACAAACAAGCAAAATTTGCAGATCATGTAACAGTGTTCATGTTAAGAGGAATTTATAAGAAGTGGAAACAGCCACTAAGCTACTTCTACATTGAAAGCAGTATGGATGCTGTTGCGTTGAAGTCGAAAATAGTAGAGAACATAGAATTCGCTCAAGCAATTGGTTTACACGTTGTCGCTACAGTCTGTGATCAATCAAGTATTAATTCTAGAAGCATTAAATTACTTTGTCATGAAAGCAGTGCAAAATTACTGAGGCAAGAAGAAGAAAATAGATCACTTGGTTTTTTGGTCAATGGTGAGGAATAATATGATTGAAGCTGAATCGGTCAAATTCAAATTGAATGAAGAGTATGTTGCTTCGTGGTCTCACATCATACAACTTTATGAATTAGATAAAAATGACTTTGACTTTAAAATGCTCCCAAAACTAACTGATGCGCATGTTTATCCAGAAAAATTAAAAAAAATGAAAGTGTCGGTTGCAGCCCAAGTTTTTTCTCAACGAGTAGCTGCCACAATGAAATTTGCATGCTCCAAAACGGCTGGTATGCCTTAAAATTGTATCTGTATACAATTTATTACTTTTGTATTCACTAACAAATTTTTGGTTTCAGGTAATTGCTTAACACCCGATGCTGAAGCTACAGCAAATTTCCTTCTATTTTTTGATAAATTATTCGACACCTTCAATGGAAATATCCTCAATTCCAAGAATTGTCATGGAAAATTGTTGAGATGTGCTGTAACAAGAACTTCTCCCCATCACGAGATCTGGAATAATGCCTTACGTGTTCTAAAGACTGTGAAGTTTAAATCAAAAACGCATAAAATCAGTGTACCACCATCAATAAAAAATTGGAGTCATACTATAAGAGGTATGTACCTAATTGCTTTTAATTTTAAATTAACAGTAGTAATAAATGCCTCTCATATTTTAGGTATGCAAGATTTGTGGAAGAAATTTAATAGAAAAGGAGTAAAATTTCTTTGCACCAGGAACATCAATCAGGATCCAATCGAAAATTTATTTGGGTGTGTTCGTAGCCATGGAGTCAGGAATATAAATCCAACTTGCACATCATTTAAGAATTCGCTTAAAACAATAATAATTAATAATTTTTCCTCTGCAAATTCACCACTGGCTAATTGTGAGGTCGATGATTCTGAAGGATCCTTAAACAGCTTGAAAGATTTCCTATATTGTGATTCATTAGATGAGAAAAATAACTTTACTTTTAATTTTGTTAAAGACAGTTCTTTTAATCTTAATATAAAAGGATCAACTTATATCAATGTACAAGTTAATTCGTTTATCTCTGGTTATACTGCAAAAAAGTGTCTGAAAGAAATTGGAATTTGTTCTTTATGTAGAAGCGAACTGATCGGTTCAGATGTTATGGAAGATCATGCTTTAATTAATTTTAGGTCATATAATTTAAAAAAATGTTTAATAAGAACTAACTCATATTTTCTACAATTAATAATCAAAATGAATTCAATTTTACATTTTTACTTACCAAAATTGTGCCATGAACGTAATGTACATGCTAAGTTGATATTAATTATTAAAAATTATGTTAATGCGTCGTTTTCCTGCGAGAAACATGATTTGTATGAAATTTTATTACGTTTTTATGTAAAGTTTTATATTTTTATATGGATTAATAATGTTAACCGTATTTTAGAGGGAAAAGATCTTCGCAATGTTAATGATAACATCAAGGAAGCAGCCTTAAAAAGATTCAATACTTATAAAGTTAGAAAATTAGCTGTGGATAAGATTAAAAAACTTGTATAAGATCTATTAATTGTTTTAATGTAATAAATTTGTTTTGTTCCAATAAACTGTTTTTATCCTCAATGAATAATTCTATAATAATACTGGGAATTGAAAAGGTGAGGATATAAACTGCGATAGCAGTGCTATTACAGTTTGGTGATAGAGTGACGAACTAACGTGTTTCAATTTCACCTATAACAGTTGCCTATCTATTTAGAATTTATTGTAGTTATATTATCTATGGGTGGCTCCCTAAATCACGGACGTTAACTATAATATCTGGATATTTGGCCGATTGCAAAACGTTGCGGTGGTGGCGGCTTATAATTTTGAATTTTAATACTGTTTAAAGCAACGTTGCGGTGGGCGTGGCTTATATTTCTATTTCAGAGCCGTTTTATTTTCACGCAGCCAAATATCCATGTATTATGGTTAACGTCCGTGCCCTAAATCACGGACGTTAACTATAATATCTGGATATTTGGCTGCGTGTAAATAAAACGGCTCTGAAATAGAGATATCAGCCACGCCCACCGCAACGTTGCTTTAAACAGCATTAAAATACAAAATTATAAGCCACCACCACCGCAACGTTTTGCGATGAGCCAAATATCCAGATATTATAGTTAACGTCCGTGGCCCTAAATACCTCCTATGTGTCAATTTTTTCGAAAAATCGGTTATGGGCTTGATGGATTCGTCTTTTCAAGCCGCATCGACCAAAGCAACCTCCCATGTGCTTAGTTCAAAAATTTCCGACAGAGAGCAGTAATAAAAATCTCCTACGTGCATGATGGTAAAAACATGGTTCTCAATACCTCATATGTGCACTGATAAGGGTACTCTAACAGTGTAAGGTGCGGAAAATAATGAAATACGATCCAAATTTCGTGTTCAGTAGTTTATTTTGCGTTTTAAATTTTAAATTGGATGAAACCGGATAGTAATAATTTAATTAATATGACCAGTCGAGCTGCCCGTATCCTTCAGCTAGCTGTGGAAAACCAAAGTAAGCTGAATGTTTCAAGCTTTCGCGTAATAACATTGCACTATCAATTGTGATATCAATTCAGATTTTTAATTTTGATTTTCAGAAAAGACATACGAGGTGGACTCAATTTCTCAAAATGATCATATCGAAATTATTGTTGAGAGTAACAGCTGTATAGTAGAAACATTGGAAACAATTTTTGATGGTAATTTCGAAATTATTGCTTCAACATCTTCCGTTACCCGTAAGCTTTAATAAAGACCATTTTAGTAATTAAAAAAAAAAAAAGTTGAATCTTCTGTAGATAGAAGGTGTAACATAGAAATTTCTCTTGATTTTCAACAGATCAAACTTTTGAAGTACAAACAAATGATCGTGCACTGACAGATATTTGGCAGACACTTCCTCAATCCATCGATGATAATATTTCGTCGAAGTCTAGCATTACAGCTGGTAAAATTTCATTGATAAGTTAAAACCAAAATATTGTTGCGAAGCAATTGATTGTGTTCCTGAGATAGAAAATATTACGTCGAAGTCCAGCGTTACAGGTAAACTTTCATTAATAGTTAAATCAAAGTATTATTTTTTGAAAAAGTTTCTACATTATTTTTTTGAATTTACAGACACGACAACATGCGAAGCAATTATTATTGATTGTGTGCCTGAGATAAAAGATGATCTTATCACTGATACTCCAAAACAAGTTCAACATGATAATCCTTTGCCGAAAGAGAACGTACCAACCACTGATGATACATTAAAAAGTATTACGCTTCGAAATGAATAATTCTAGTGCAAATCGTGTAAGAGGTCAAGCATAATACACTTATTAACATTTCCTATACGATATTAAATAGGAATACACGAGATATCTATTACGAAATTATTTTTACAAACATTTACAAAGGAACCTGATAGGTACCTACCTTACGAAAAAATCAGGTTACGAGATACGGCTTACGAAATTATTCCTATTAAATTTTTTTTTTTTTTAAAAAAAGGTCTGATAGGTACCTACCCAACGAGAAAAAAAAATCAGTTGTCTTTAGGCCTTTAATCGAACCTGACGATAGTTTTTTTTGGGTCGATTTTTTTTACGAAACCACTTAATATGCCTAAACGAAATACTCGGCGTGCACGACTTGCCGAAGAAGAAGCCAATTACCGGATGCAACGAGCCCAGGAATTGGAAACGCGACGAACAGAGGAAAGAATACAAATCAATCCTTCGGTACCCCTCCATACCCCTCCAGTGGAAGTTAAAAATGTTGGACCTGAGGAAGAAAATTTGTCACCAATCACAGCCCCAGGCTCTCCAGTTTCTCAAGAAATCGAAAACTTACGCCGACAGGTTATAGAACGAGATACATTTGTTCTGGAATTACTCAGTTCTCCAACAATCGCGGGTGCAATTGCTACAGGGGCAATAAGAATTCCAACAATTCCGGCAAATACGCAATTACCTAAAAAAGCACGGGCCATACAACCCACATTTGCCGTTGGCACAATTCTAACATTAATCTTATCTTAGGTCAAGTCAAATTTTTTTTTTTTCTTTCATATATGTATATTATGTATCATAGAAAAGTTCGTAATTTTTGTTTTTATTTATTCAAGATTTTTTTTAATATGTTTAATTTTGTTTAAAGAAGAGTAATGTACTTTAAATTTTAATTTCACGTAGCTAAAAAAAAAAAAAATTTTTTTTTTGTGGCATTTGTTACAGGTGCTCTCTGACGCACCTGATAGCTCCATAACGCGTATGAGTTAAAACTCACACGCAATGTGTGTTGCGATGTAAATATAAGCCTACGTTTTTGTATTATACAAACAACATACTAGAAGTCCCCATGGGTAGCGCGCGAGCTAAATCCACAGCGAGACAAACCCTCCCACAAAAAATGTCTCTTTCAAATTATCTCCCTAAATATTAATTTTAGGGGGAAATAGTTCAGTATAATTTTGTAGCAGACTCAATTTGCTACAACTTTGCTCCCACACAATTTTTTGTAGGTGCCATAGGTACGGCTGGGGAGAATCCTAAAGAAGAGGGGTTTTAAAGGAGGCATTATAATAGCCATTAGTAGGCGATGAAAGTGCACAAAAGTGTTTAATCAAAATAAAAAATTTTTCAAAATTATACCCCTCCCCTTGTTCTCAACCCCGGGCATCATACAGCTTCCAAATTATCTCCATAGGTGAGGTGGGGGGTTTGATTATTTATTTGTATGTAAGAATTTGAATTTCGGATAAAAAAATAACATCAAAATTAAAAACTACTACTACAAATTTCAGAATTTATTGATAGCCAACTAAGAGGAATTATATTTAAAATTTAAATCAAGTATATATAAAAAAGGAAAAAATAATAATTTTTTCTAATAATTATTAAAAGTTTGAGAATTTGGGATTAAAAAATCAATTCTTCATTCATTAATACATTATATATACAACCTTTTGATAACTGTATCTAAATGACTAAGGTAGTATGTGCAATTCATTTCATAAAAAATCCAAATTCTAGAAATTAAAATTATAGTTTCATTTATAACTGTGACATTTCTTGAAGAAGCAGTGTTGACAAGATATTGTTAAAAAATTCCAGCTTCAATAGTCTAAAATTATCAAAATGATCGTCGTTCGTAACTTTTTTTTCTCTACTGAAAAATTTACTTTTTTGCACGTACAACGTTTGTGCACTAACCCGACGAATTTATACAAAAAGTAATTTATTTATTACCTGCTTTGTATGAGCTAGTTTTTAATTTTTTCTTGTCTTATTTAGTTTGAATTTCAAGTCGATTTGCCGACAAGACTAAACATGAATACATATATATTTATTGGTTTTTTTTTTTTTAATGGATTGTATCTTATTTGTTTTGTCTTGATCAGTTGGAATTTCAAATCAATTTATTGACAAGGACTGTACATGAATATGTGTTTATTAGCTTTTTTCCTTGATTGGTTTCTATTTTCTTTTAACTTGACAATTCTTTTTTTTAAATAATGTTTTGTTGTAATTGGAATTTATTACATTTCAATTTTTTCATAATTGCAGTATATTAATTTTTTTTTTCTTTAATTCGTGGTTTTATAATTCGATTCTTAAGCTATAAAATATATAGTCGATGAAAAAAATGTCAACATTTTACAGTTTTGAGAATCGAAATAAACATCGTACGTTACTCATTAGATTACTGATTGTTTGTCTATTAGATTGTAGTAAAAAGTGTAGTATATGCATATTGTATATAATCCCTGAAAAACCTTCAAGATGAAATACAACCCGAAGTCGATAAAGTAAGCAAACATAAGCGATTCAAAATATGTGAAAGTACATAATATTGTGGTATAGCTCGATGAGACTCTAGTAAATTTGATAACTTTGGTGCAAAGCTGGCCGGTAAATTTACATGCCCTTACCGTATAATTGAAGAAATATATCTAAACTATTACGAATTAGACCTTAAGGCTATTCCACCAGAAAAAATTAGGGCCAATATTCGAAACATCAAAAAATAGGAATCTCAGCCAATCCATTTATGATTCTGATATCAATAGCCAATGTGACTAGCGCGTTTATGTATTACTTCAGATTTTTACAAGAATCGCCGAAAGGTGAAGATGCAAGGTAGCAGAAGATGCGAGAGATATTGACCGAATACACAAGTATCTGGAAAATATAACATCTGAGTGATATTTGATTACAATCAAATATTATACATTTTTAATAAATCGCTATGCGAAATACATGCCGAACAAGATCCCAATACCGTATCACAATTTCTCAGTTCCTTCAACTGCGAAAATAGATAATAGACTGTCGTAAGAGTTTTTTTTCCCACGATACCTTGTTTCATATAAATCACAAGTACTGTCAACCATTCATCGACACCCAGTGCAAGAAAAAACAAATAAACAAGCGACAACAAGATATTACAAATTCAATAAAGCAAACGCGAAATCGAAGCCATTTAATAAACGAGCACAGGCGAATACGATACGTTTACGAGTGCGTGTCAAATGCATCAACTTCCATTTTCCAATACGCTCGTATCGATGTCAATCTCAGTCGATACGAGGAGCTAAAAACTTCCGTTTCTTACGCAAACGAAGCGACAAAAACGAACTTCATTCGCCAAAAGCTAAAACATATTGCGTCGCGTTGTAAACGACAATCAGGTCATAAAGGTTGACTTTCTGTCGCGATCATCTGGTAATTTTCTTCCCTTCGAGCTTCGACTCGTCAAAGGTTAAATTTATACGCCACACACACTCGCGTAACACTGGTCCACTGCCGAGTCCATCACCTTTTGCAATAACACAACCATTCGAACGCAAAGACGTTATCTTATTTATCATCACTATGGTCTTTCTTCGATAAAAGCGACGCGTCGCCGCTTCCAATAAATAATCGAGAATCGATTTCCTCCTCATTGGGCGTATCGAATTCGCGACGTACATTAAAGTTGGTGCCATTTCCGCGAACGATGAAATTTATATCGGTATCCGGTAAGTTCCGATAGTGTCGCGCGTATTTCGTAATTCGAGATTCCGTTTAAATAGAATCAAACTGTAGTCTTCGTCACCGCCATCGCAACATCGGTGATTCCAATAACAGATAACCATAAAATAATGAGAGAATACAAAGCAAACAGCCATTCTGCGCTAATAACGCAGAGTTTTTAATATGAGCTTGCTTTAAATTTGAAAATGATATTATCAACACCTTCGTGCCTACATTCAATATCCAAAACAGAAAATCTTCACCCATTTCCTCTAAAACAGACTAAGAAATTGAATTTAGTTTATGCAGGAAGTCCAGTTCGCACGAATCATATCAGCAAAAATGTATTAAACAAGGAGCAAACGCGAGTTCCGATTGACATTCGAGAGGAAAAAAATGTACGCAGCCATGATGCATTACTGGAGCCGAGCTTTTGATTAGGGCTTGTTTAGGTTTGTAAATTACACTGCTTACTTCTTCATACCTACTGTCTGTCCAATATAGCTTGAGACTTTTTGACAGCGCAAAGTTAGGCAACAATTCATACATGGTTACTCAAAATGTGGATTGTATTACAAAGTAGGTAAATATGTTATTACCTATTAGCTCATCGAAGTTAGCAGGAAACATATTCACAGAATTTTTTTTGTGCTTTACTATTTCGACCATTCGATCAGCATTCTCAATTTGAACATATTTTGGGTAGTAATGAAATCGTGAAAATTGTCGCGCTTTTTGCCTAACTTTGCGCTGTCAAAAAGTCTCAAGCTATATTGGACAGACAGTACAGACTCATACCTAGCCTTCCAATGGGGTGACGATGGCGAAGCGCACTTTTTGTATTTTCTTTTTAGCGCTACATGCGGTCTGCCTTGGGCATATATGTTGCCCACACTAGCTATCATCACCCAACATACAGCTACAGCCTTCACAAGGTGGAAGGTGTTACCCTGGCAGCCAGCTGACCAGTTATCAGATGTAGCAGGTGGCACCCAAAAGTCCCGCGGGTGTTGTGTGCTCCCTTACATTTCTCCTCAACCCCTAACCCTCAACTATCACATCCTTACTCTACAGCCCCCAGAAGGCGCACGGTCCGACCCTGTCATCACGGGAATGTGATGAGTGGTTAGATAGTGCCAATCTTCCCACCCCAAAGGAATGACGGCAACTACATAATACAATGGGAACTACAGGAACAAGGCACATAACCTGAACTAAGAACTTGAGTCGGCGACTGCCGATGAAGGATACATTGACAAAAAAACGAACCGAAGATGATGATAATGTCGGAAGAATGGAAGATAACGGCCGCCGAGGCCTCGAATGGCGGCAACTGGCTTTCTATTGTATGAAAGGGTACCAGCAGCGGCGGTCCCGGAGTTTCGTCTCCAAATCCTGCGGCAATATCCCGAACCAGTTCCAAAGATGCGAGTTCGGCGCACTGTGATCCTAATGGCCCGGATAAGGACACCCGAACGAAAGAGAAGAATATAGCACCAAAGAAAACGACGACTGCGAAAGGAGCGACAAAGAATGTGGCAGGGGGAGGTCTCACAGTGATACCCCGAAGCTGGAAGTGGCAACAACATGAGCTGTAGATGCAGAAGTGCAGAAGATGTCCGAGTCGGAGATCGCAGCGAAGCTCAAAGCTCGAATGAAGGAGGAGCAGAAGAGGACCTTGAGTGCAGCGATGTTGCAGGTTGTTAAGGAGAAAGATGCGGTTCTGAACACGAAAGTGCAGATAAAATTGGTAGTGGATCGAGCTGCGTTGGAACTGGAAGGATTCGCGAGAGCTAGATGACGCATGCTAGAGATGGCGGTCCACGGCAGTGGAGTCTCAGATGAGATCGGAGGCATCTGAGAGAATGGCTGGGCACAGCAGTCACAACAGGGCAGTCAAGGTGCAAGCGGGCATCCAGAACAACGTATGGGATGATGGCAGCGACAGTTCGCTCACCAAGGACATCGCAGAGTGACGTCTGGAAATCTCGGCGGAGAATGGAATCCTGAATGAGACAGTAAGCAGATCGAGGAGATCAATCGGGAGATCGCCAATCTCCAATTGACGGAAGCGAACATCAGCTCTAACTACCAGACACCTGAAGGGGAGATGTCTAGTTTCCAGTTTCGAGTGGTGGTAAACAAAAATCGAGTAATCACCTCGACCCACAAAGCAGAAGCACAACAGTTGAGGAAGGAGGCGGCTAACAGGGTAACGACGACTCCTTCCAACGAGGGTAGTCTGAACATCGAGGAAATTCAGGGAGCTCGCAGATGCAATGAATGGCGACGCGAAAAAGAGTGGAAGCGGAAGGCTCTAAGGAGGGAGAAGAGGGGGTAGTAGGTATCAGCCCACCACGAAGATATGCGTCGGCGCAAATAAGGCCAATGATGGCAACTGGCACTGAAACCCACCAGAAGGGAGTTTTGAGCGAATTTCATGGATATCTGCCAGCGGTAAGCATAGACGAGCAGATCGCCACCACCAAAGAGCCACCCATAAAATTCACGCATTCTATGCACCAATGAAATGCGTGTACTGTTATTTGTAATCACCATCACGCTAGTTTTTTAAAATTCAGAAGAGAGTATCATACATTTTGAAATGGTCTTTTACCTCCGTTCTTAATTTAATTATATTAATATACTAATTGAAAATATAAATAAACCCACAATTTTCTGTTATAATGTTTATTTCAAAATTATATGGATGAGTTTTTGAACGTTTTTGTGCTGGTGTGTAAGCAATTAATTGCGCGCACAGTATGTAATATTAACATTATGAATCAAATTTCTATTGTGCTCCTGCATTATGTTTAAAATGAGTGAAAATAAATTAGTTTCAAATTTTCAACTTGCATTCTATATTTTTAAAAGAAACAATAAAATTAAAAATTAAAAGTTAATTAATCGAATTCCTATAATTATATACTCCAATTTTTAACATAAAAGAAGATAAAATAATAGAATTTCTAACAGAAACCTCTACATGAATTCTTATTAATCAAAAATGAAATGAAATATAAAAAAAGCTATCTTTGAAAAAAAAAAATATAAATGTGAAAATTATTAAGCAATCATTAAATTTATTTAAGTAAATTAATCTATAAAAAAAAAACTAAGTAATATACCATATACCAAATTAACAATTAAGGAAGAAAATTCACATCGAAAGCAATTATTTTCAAAACATTAAGCAGTGAAGGTTGAAAGGTATCCAGATGGAAATTACAATAAACCGGCAAGAAACAACGAGAAGCACTTAAAACAGGGAAACATATTTTTAAAACGTAAAGCAATCAAAGTTGAAAGAATTGAAAGATATTCTGATCGAGATTACAATAAGCGTTGAAAAACAACGAAATAACAGTACATGCATGTCATTGGTGCATAGAATGCGTGGATTTCATTTGTGGCTCTTTGGTGCTGGCAATCTGCTCGCAAGCATAGAGGAAAATATTTCATGAATTAAACGTCCTCAAAAACCCGATTTGGATATGTTGTTGTCGGTGACTTGCTCTATCACATGAGATTAAAAACGAAAAATTTAATATATAATGTAATTATATATATTCATGTGTGTATGCCAAAAAGTTGGACATTAGCCAGATGATTGCAAATAGTCTGAAACGCAAAGATTTGAAGACTCCCACCTTCCCTGCTCCCCCTTCCCTAATCAGGTAGGCTGAAATAGATATCGCTTTTATAAAAAAAAAAAAAACTCAGCTAATTACATAAGTATAAAAAAAAGGAGTGCAACAACCATATAACAATAATTTACAAATAATACGAAACGCAAAGATTTGAAAATCACCCTCCCCCAACCCCTCCTTCCAAATCAGGCAAGCCGAAATTGCTATCGTTCGTAATTAAGTACTTTGGTAAAAAGCTTCTCTACATAAATCTCAACCTCGTTTTTAGCTTTTACACGCATTTACAAATCCCTTTGGTGCATTTAAGGACATGAAAAGGAAAAAAAAAAAGATAATACAGGAACATCGTAGCGAGCAAATAAAACCGAAAACAGAAAATATACACACGAAAGCTAGGCCGAGTGAACAGATGAGCATTCATGCCTACTGCAAGATTTTCACAAACACAACTACACGACAACCGCATCGATCGAATTCCCTCGAAATTCGGGCTTATTAAATTTCGCCAAGAAAAACTAATCAAACAGTATCTCGTCGAAGGATAAAAATACGCGTTGCTCGCGTTCCGATCGAGTCGTAAGTTCTCTCCTTCGTCAACGTAATCCCGAGTAACCATTAAATTTGCCGCGTAAATAAATAAAATAAAAAATCTCTCTAGTCTTTACCAACAAAATACGTACCTTAAACTTAAGTACCTTTCGATTGACGATCGAGAAGGGCTTTGCAAAACGACAACCGCGCGCCCCAGTCTTTCGTTTGGTAGAGCTTATCGTATTTACTACCTATAACCAGCGGGGATATAGTTTACCGCGAAGACTTCATTCTATAGTATAATTTGAAAGGACAAAGGGTTGAAAATTGACTTCACTTTGGTTAATATGGTGTTGTTACCCAATATGCCATGCATAGAATTCATCTATGAGACATTTCAGGAATTCGTTAATGAGCCACGTCACCGTATTCTTTGCAATTTGTCTACTATACGAAGATAAAATACGAGAAAAGTAGAAATTCTATTCACCATACTGATTTGAGCGGGGAGCGAAACCTTGTGACGCAACTTGGATGGACAAATCCAATGATAACAGCTTCAGTTATCATAAATTTTCAGAAATTGTAGGTGAGATGAGATGAGATGATAACCACCAATATCAACACTAAAATTTCAAGAAAATCATAAACGGGCTGAGACTTCGTGATGAGAGTGAGGGAGCTCACACAATAAATCCTAAAACACCAATTGAAATTATAGCATAAATTATATTAATTTTTCTAAGAATTTCAATTTCTCCTGTTTCTTGATTTATAATTTGAGATGTAATTCCAAATCCTGGTAAAATTCAAATATAAACTTCAGGATGTCCAAAAAATCAAAATAGATGTTGGGCGTGCAACACAATGGAAACGAGAAATGCTCTAATTCCATGAGAATATCCGTGGGATTTCACCTTTTTTTTTTTTTTTTTTTTTTTTTAGCTGAGTTTTTAAGGGGATACTTCATGTTTACATTTTGATGAGACGTTTTTGAACGAACTTGCGCGATTTTAATGATCGTTCAAGATCTGAATACATCAAAGAGTTGTACTTATAGCGAACGATTTCGACCAATTTCAACAAAAATTTCCAATTTTTGATCAGCTTTTTCTTGATGGAAATTCAACTTTTTTCCAATTTCTTTTTTTAAATACCTTCTTTGGAATTAGATTAAGACTTGTATTTCGAGAAATTTTCGATATGTCATTTCTAAAACGAATGATTAACGTTTAAAATTTTGCCATATCTCGCGAATTCTCACCCACTTAACTCTTCTTAAATCAAAAAGAAAGGAAATATTCGAAAATATCTCAAAAGTCAGGTCTTTTTAAAAGATTGATAAATAAAATAAAACTGGTCGGAATAAATTATATCGCGTTTTCAGGGAGAAATAACCGATTGAAGTTGACGTTCAAAACGAACCTCTTCTTGTCAAAATGTAAACAAAGAGTATAGCCTTAACAAAACGATAGCTATTACAGCCTACCTGATTTGGGAAGGGAAGGTCGGGGGAGGGTGGGGTCTTCAAATCTTTGCGTTTTAGACCATTTGTAATCATCTGGCAAATGTCCAACTTTTTGGTACATATATATTTTTTTCCCCCACGCGTAGCTCCGGCGAGTATTCATAAAATTCGCTCAAAATTTGGTGAGAGACTTTTCTTGAAAATGCGCAAAAATAGTTTTTTTGTTTTTTCGATAAATTTCAAAATGGCGGATCACTCAAATTTTGAGGGGGGCTGGAGAAGGGGCAAATAGCTCAAATTTTTCATTTTTGATTTCATATGAAAGAGTGAGTCACGGATACTAACATATCCAAATTTCAGCTTCTTGAGTGCATATTGAGAGGAGTTAGATCAAAAAACGGCTTTTTGAGGAAGTTTTGAGTCATGAAATTTCTTGAATCTTCCATATCTCCCCACCAAATCAAGTTAAAGAGGTCAAATTTTGTGTGTGAGGTTAGTTGGTGACCACAATATGACCTCTTGAATTTGGATCAAAATGGATTCAAAATGGCGGATTATCAAAATTTTGAGTAGAGCTTGAGGAGCCTCAAGTTGGTAAAAATGTAATTAATATGAATTCATATGGTTATTGGGGATAAGTTGTATACTATATCCCGAATTCACTTCCATACATGATGTTGGAGGGGGAAGGCGGGGTTACCAACCTAAAATAGTGGTGGGGGTACAGGAGGGGTCGAAAATTTTTTATTGCTGTGTCATATGATAAAATGAGCCCAAGTGACAAACGTATTTTGATTTTAGCTTCCTCAGTGATTTTGGAGGGGAGTTAGAGCAAAAAACGGCTTTTGGAGGGGAAATTGCTGCAGGAAATTTCATGAATCTTCCATATCTCATCACCAAATCGGCCTAGAATGGTCAAACTTTGTGTGTAGGATTAGTTTGTGACCAGAATATAACCACTTAAATTTGAGTCAAAATTGATCCAAAATGGCGGATTTACAAAATTTGAAGATAATTTGAGGACCCTCAAATAGTTATAATTTGAGAAATATGTGTTCGCATGATTATTTCATGGCAAGAAATACTACATTTGTGCCAAATTGAATTTCTTAAGTGTTTTTGGAAAGGATAGGGTAGGGGTTTTCAGACTTGGTATTGAGTGTGGCCTGTAGTGATGAACGGTTAAGCAAGGTTATTACTAAATCAAAACAAGCCCCAGTTAAAAACTCAGCTCCAGTAATGCTGCATGGCTGCTTACGTTTTTTTTTTTTTTTTTTTTTTTTATATATAATAAATCATTCATGTTGATACGTTTACTCGACAATATTACCTTCGAAATGTAAACAAGCTGCAATTAAAAGCTCAGCTCAAATAATACGGCATGGCTGCTTACATTTTTGGTTTCTTTTTGAAGATTTTCATGAGTTTATTACTACGCATGAATAACGTACGGAAAAGCAATTAACGAAAAGCCGATTTCAACGCCACTCCTTCATTCGATCCATCGTCGAGAAGATTTTCTATTCCCTAATACACAGAATGCTCGATTTTCCACCAGAATTCATCTATTCGCATCTTGGGTTCGCCTTTTACAGATTACACACGTTTATGAAGTATGAACCAATTCAAAACAAACATCGCCTCCCTTCACGCGGTGAACGCCGCGTACCAACGTCAAACAAACGCCACGTTAGTTGGATAACGTTTTCGGATTTTCAAATGAAAATACTAACGCTATACGGTTCATTCAAACGCTGGCTCATCTAAAAAGTACGAGTAAATTCATCCTATATAAACATTGCGGCTTAAATATCAACACTATTTCGGCCTTCGTTCATACTCGAAAACACGTACCGTACCATACAGCGGCTCCGAGAGAGCGATATTTTCGCAAAATATAACGTTCAAAATAAATACTCGCCACGACTCGAGTACTGATGAGCCTATTTCGTGAGCGGCAAAAAAGGCTAAAGGTACATATACGATATACCATATTCTACCTATAACACCAACACGCATACAGAAGCGGGCGACTTGAGCTTTATATACGCACCGGAAGGGCGCGAAGAAGGGGTAACGCTCGGAAATTACCTACGGCAAAGATAAAAGCAAACAAGATTCGCTTAAACGGATTTATCTTCTCTGCCAAGACGTATATAAGCTTAGCGGGCGATAAATGCGGTACTTGGAAATAAAAAATTGCTTCTGCTGTTTCAGGTGTGCGATGGCACCGTAAGGCGTCTCCTTTCCTTTTCATATAGCGACCATTTTATTCCCCCCATCCCCTACGTGAGCCATTCTCGCTATCGTGTCGTCGAGCTAAATTAAAATTTACGATCGGCGAGAACACCAATGGTATTAGTAAACGTCGGAAATTGGAAATTTTTTTTTAATAAGATTACCAGCTTCGAAATTCGCATTCAACTATTTCCACTGCTTGGCATCGACTTCTTTCTATACTCGCAAGCCGGTTGCGTCAATTAACGATCACGAAATCTATCATGATTTCTCACTTCAGACACATAGTTACTTTTATAAATAGAAAAAGATAGAAGCTAATGATGCAAGCCAAATGCCAATGCAAGTTAAATCCGTGAAGACTATTCGTATGCATTTGCGAGCATTACAAATATTCAATTACATAACCTACCATGAGATGATGAATAACAAGTGAGATAATATTAAATATATACCACTTATAGCATCCATCAATTCTACGTTTGTGAAAATCTGATTATAGAATTACCATTAGAAAAAATTTAAATTTTGCAAATAAAAGTGGTAATTGTTTAGGATTTGAATGGGTCCGTTCTATCCAAAACATCCTCAACCAATTCAACTAGCGTACCTAAAACACGAAATTCTACTTCCACTGCGTCGAGTACACCGAGTACGGCCGATTCTTCACTCCATGTACATATGTAAGTGTGCTCCAGTATGTTTTGAAATAAAAAAAATACATTATTTTGGACCATTTTTGGAGGTTTCACGCTTCAGGATGTTGTTTTCGGAAATTTCCATAAAAAATACAAACATGCAGAACTCTTTTAGATATCATTTTTGGGCTTATAAAAATTTTCGAAGAAAAAAAACCATAGCTATGAGGGTTCAAAAGACACGGTTCTTGTTTTGAGAAGGAGAGAGGGTTAAAAAACCAACACCCAATTGCAAGCTGAATCCAAAAATCCTCCTTATCGATTCTAAATTATTGAGGATCAATCATCAAACTGATTTCAACATTCTGATGGAACGAAAGAATTTTTATTACATAATTACTGCGACCACAATAACATATTATAAATTCAATAGAAACGATCGTGCATCAACGCTGCATGGGAAAAACCGAAAATTCTCCCTCGACTACGCAGTATCACATTCTTATCGTGCCCAAAATACCAAAACATGGTGTAACCAGTTGATCGAAAAATAATGCATAAATTCAACGTAAGAAAAAAAACAATTTTTAGACATCGAAGCTAACTTATGTTTTAGTCATGAACTGGTTGCGCGAATGCGTAATACACGTTACGCGCGTGTGTGCGCATCCGTGTAGTGCCCGGCAGATGTGATTTTATGGAACGAGATTTTTACTACGAAACGTAGTATTTCGATAGAAACCGGATGAGTTGATATTCCACGTCTTAAATTTTTCAACTGAATCGTGGAACCTGAGAAAAATTCCATTAACGTAAATTGCGGTCATTTTATTGCGTTTTTCTTTGATTATCTTTCAACCAAATTCTGGCAACTAAGCGAATCCACCAAATCCAAGATGATGTTTTCTCAGTCCTCTGTACAACGAAGAGTGATCATTGATAGTGAAATGTGAAAATGAAATATGTAATAGCGTTTCGGTCAAAACGACTCATAAATAAACAATATTAACATTTTTCAACAATAACAAACAGCTCCACGTAAGGGAGTGAAATTATTCACGAAAGAGAATTCGGTTTGCTGATTTGCACAAACACTCGAAAGCCTATAACTTTTATTTGAATATTATACAAAGCACACTATTCAAATGCTAGAGACAAAATACAAAGTTCCGAGGATGCAAGCTAACCATAAAATTATCTTTCGCATCGATAATACGAAAAAGCATATTGATAATGTCAACATTCTAGCGGTGCATGTTATTACATGATTGTTGATTTTTTTCAATTCAACACACGCTAATAATTATACAATACTGAACTTTTACATAACTCACTTATGATAGAATACAATCCAACTGCATCATCACAAGACAAAAATGCACAACAGGTAATTTCCGAACGATGAACTGTGGACTGCGGCGTTTCACTGTTTTTATAACACAATTGTAGTAACTAATATTCGTTTAGAAATTAATTCATACTACCTTCACACAAATCGGTGCGTAAAATATACGAATGCACGATACACGTAACAAAATTTCGATTGAATATTACGCTACGACAGTGCCCAAATTCAACCTATTTACATGTCCGTCAACCACAACTATGTTTTGCTTTTGTGTACTTTTCTAATAAATTTTCCAGGAAGAGAAACACGAAGAGGTGTTTGTCGACTCGCGAATGCCTCGACTTTTCAGTGGCACTGACTGCAACGGTGTTGCAATGCCTCGTTCGTATTTTTTTCAAACACTTAATCAGTGCAACCAATGATAAAATTAAAAAATTCTTCGTAAGATGGATTTTTAAATTCCCTTTTCGCATATTTTTTTGCGTTCGAATTGAATGATCCTTTTTAAAAAATTTCTGCATAAAACGACGAAAAAAGCTTGGAAAAGGGCAGTATGCGAGAACATCGATGATTAGCTTGGAATTGAGAAAACTCGACAACTTATATGGAAATATGAATCACTGCAGAGATGGCATTCTCAGATGATAATACTTACTGGTAAATACGATTTATATGCTCAAATTCAAGAGAATTAACTTCATTTAGGACATATTGACCAGTTCAACTCGAAATACTCTCCAAAATCATTCTCTGAAGATGTTCAACTAAAAAAAAGTTGCGTTTGCCTACGCGATACAGATATACGGGGTAAATCTTCATTTCGATATCTCTTACATACTGGCCTATTCCACTTATTGAATTTGGCTGTAAGATAGTGAATACTTACACAGGGATATTTTTTCACCGCGGTTAGATTCAATGAAACTTATTATTTCATTATGCAGGATTTTTAAAATGTCAACTATGCAACATGCAATGCAGTAACATAACTGACAATCAAAAGGACCTTCTTCAAGTTATCTGCAAAAAATATATCAAATTTCTCCATCATTTTTTACCTGTTTCCATTCTTTCGTACCATATATCTCTCTAATGTAACTACTTTTTTTTGTCAATAAGTTCGTAGAATAAGAAAACCATCATAAATACCATGGTTTAGGCTTAGACCATGGTCTAAGGGGTTAGGAATATCGAACACATTCAAGAATATAATTTATTTACAATTGAATATTTTCAATTTCTCATTTATGACTTAAACATGAATTCAAAATTACATAAAATAACAATAGTTCTAAAATTTTTCAAAAACAACTAAATGGATAACAATTAAAAAAAAAAGTTAAGTTTATAAAAAGCGAAATAACAATGATTACAGAGGTAGTATTACAGCCTAATTAGTCTGTAATAATATGAACCAGTCAGCACATATAGCTACTTCTGTGTAAACAATTCGTAAGATATAGGTAAAGATTTTAAAACTTAAGTAATAAAATAATCTAGAATTCGTTCATAACGAATGAGAGGCGAATATAAGAATGCAACAATGCTTAACACATTCATCTATATACACACGTATATCGTAATTATTATGCCTCTTTAGGAAAAATTAAATAGGTAAATGAGATGAAATGCTATAGGTAATAATTTGATATAAGTACCCAATGTTAAGCCTAAAACACTGGAAAAAAACAAGATCCGGATAAATATCAAATAGTGAGGGTTAAAGCAAATATTTCTTTCAATATCACATGTGATTATAAAACAAATAATATCAACAACACACGAGCCTTTCTTTTAAAACATATTGTTGATTGCGATGAAATCGAAGAACAGAACATTTTAACTATGCGTTGAAATTAATGTGAAATACGTAGCAAAACTACACAACGAGGCAGTGTACGTCTTCTGCCTTCGTGCTTCCGCATCTGTTACCATTAATTACTATCATTTAAATCCCAATATGGAATGAGATCAACGGATTTTACAATTTTTTAGTCTTTTGTACGTTCGTAACTCAATATTGCTCTTCACTTCACATCGTACGAAATTCGCCAAATTAGTAAGATGCGCTCGGTTTCTTTTAACTTTCTAAGAATGAATATAGCGAAAACAAAATTTATCATATATCAACAAAACTTAACAAACCGTAATAACAAATAACTAAATATTCTGGCACTTATTAATACGAGTATTAAAGGTTAACGAAAAGAAAAGTAAAACATTAAATTTTACGGTTATTCCATATAATATTATTATATGAATATCTTAAACGTGGTAAATAAGAAACAGGTAAAAAGAATATGGAAAGTTAATATCATATAATTAAATGCTACCGCTTATATAGTATGAATAGCGCATCCTACAGAATTTAATCGGTGCAAGATCTATGTAAAAGTGAAGTAATAACATAGAATAATTTTAATTTAGTTAAATGTCGCTATATAACGTAGTCTACAAAAAAGAAAAAAAAATCGTACCGTCGTAATATAAAAAGTTCAAAATCTAAAAAATGCATTTTCCACAATATCAAACTTCGTTTGAAAATCATCTTCGAAATCTCTTCAACTAACTGCGAAATTTCACTTCACACATTTAAATAATCTCAGCGTAATATGAAATTCGCTTGACCTTATCTCCTCCATTAACACTTGAGCTACAGATCTCGAGCATTAATACCAGCAATGACTTGAAAATCAACGGACATATCATGTCACAAATTACATACACGATGCATCCATCGAAATTCGCTCCAGCTTCACTACAAGAGTACTTTATCACGTGCATTTATTTTAAAAATAAAAAATTAAAGAAAAAAGAATAAACCCGTGGAAATTCGCAATAACTTTAAAACTTCATTTAATATATCGTATTTTATTACTAAATTAAATGCACGTTTCGCTTTATTGTCTAGCGCGTTCGCGAGATTAAAATAATTGTATATGCCAAATGCCTACATATGAATATGGAATGTGAAGGGCAAAATATGACAGCGAAGCTTTAGGCTTTAGCGTATTCCTTAACGTACCCTGTATGATGTAATATCAAGTTTAAAAAAAATGCTACGCTGCGTAAGTGCGCACGCTAATTTGAACATGAATTGAAGGAAGACCATTATAACAAACAAACGCGCGTAAATATTTGTTTCACACACCCGAAATCTAACCATCACAAAAAGGTACGCGATAAAATTACCTATTCTTTCATCAAACGAGAATCCATAACAATCAGAGTGTGATTTATAGACACTATTTAACAAATTAAGAAAATCATTTCAACAATTCAACAGCGCAGAGCATTTACTGGTTACACCGATCTACGCTATTCAATACATAAAACAACAATCGTATACGAAAAATCTGTTCGTGTAGATCACAACACAAATTTAACAACGTTCTCCAGCGCAATGGTGACCTACTTAATCTCTCCTCCAATAGATGATTCGAATAGATGACCTAATAAAATAAATTTTAGACTGAAAGAAACACCGAAACGAAATGTTTGATTAAACAAAAATGAACCCTGATTAAACGTATACCTTATGGTAAAACTTCAATCTTCAGTCAAATACCTTTCGATTGATAAAAATTAACATCACTACTGGTAACCCTAAAATTCACATCCTCTGAGAGTAAAAATAATTTTTTCATTTTTTTTGTTGATTTTTTCATTTTTTTTTTTTTTTTTAATGACAAATATAAAAAGGTGAATGAAAAGGCGCTCTGGGTGCGAAGTAAAACGAGAAAATCGTAACAACGATATTTGAAGGGAAACAATAATAATATAAATAATAACAACCAAATGAACAACTAAAGGAAAAACAAAAAAATAAATTAAAAAAAAAGGAAAAAAAGAAAAAACTGATCGAGTTATGCACACATTCAAACACACAGACATTCATAAGGTTATAACAATCTATAACGAACTCCTTACGAGTCGCAAAACTATAATAGTCCATCGAAACTAAGGCTGAATACCATTTCTTTGACGGTACGCGCTGTTTTCGCGTTTTCCATATCAGGTCATGTGGACGTCGACGGCAATGGCTGAAAATATCTAATACCGTTTATCTAAAAACAATAAAAAAATAAAATTAATTATTTCACTAGCAAAAATAGGCTCAACAGGTGCGTTTGAAAATTATTACAAAATATTTTATAAATAAAATCAATTTTAAGACAAATAAATAAATAATTTAGTAAGATAAAATAAAACGAAAAATTCGAAATATACAATTATATAATTATTAGTAACTTATGTACCGTCATATCGTATTCGGTGATGAAAGCCGGAATTTCTAATTCTTTCTGGCTAATTACGCTGTATAAATACTCTATTCCGGATATACTGATAACCTTTTGTTTAATAGCTGGAGCCATGAACGTGGTAAACCACCAAACCATCATCTGCAAATACACCCAAAAGCTCGTATAACACCGTAAATATCAACCTCGTGGTAATAAATTGGTCGTCAATAATAATCGATGAACGACACTTTATCAACAGTAACTTCGCGTGTTCAACGACCCGAATATGTCTCGCGTATCATTCCGGCAATACTGGCAGGAGCATTTCAAGCAGTCAATCGAATTGCCATGGGTTTTTTGTCATTTAAAAATCCATTTCTTTCGTCGAAATGTAGGTTAACCGTCGGTTAGTCGTAACTTTTTTTCATCATTACTCGAGAAACGAGAACAATGAATTTAAAAATGCAATTTCGCCACCAGCTATAAAACGAATCTAACGCGATCCCACAAAAGTTCTCCGCGAATGCCGACAAAAACATAAAAACAAAGGATGCAGAAAAGTTGAGATGGGCGTGATATTTTTAAACAATTTCGAATAATATCGAGAAACGATGCCACAGGCTACCACTGTGTCGAAGTAGTTTCGCTGAATGACATCTATGGCAGCAAATGCTAAAGAGTTGGGACAGAAATGGAATACTTCGGTTCGAATTAATTTTTCTCGATCGAGAAATAAAAAGAAAAAATGATCTATACATTTTTTTCAAATATTTTTCGTGTTTGGACATTTTTTACCCTTCAGTTTATTGCGTTTTTTATTCAATTTTCGGGCATTTTTTCAATTTTCGAATGTTTTTTCCAAAAGCAAAAATACGATTTTTGAAGCTGCAACGCTTGCAGGTAGATACTATTCGGGAAATCAGTGATACAGGATGTTTCACCTCAATATTAACTTCCTCATATTACCCATAGGAGTACTCATGTTGAAGATACGGGTGACAGTTTACCTATTAATGATGGGCACAATCTATTCACTATTTCTTTCTTTCACGAAAAAAATACCAATAGAATATAGATTTTATAAACCTCACTTTTCATGCATCGATCACTATTACCCATAGAGTTTTCTCAAAGGGTCAAGATATAAGACAGTTTTTTTTTTACCTTGACAATGATCAACTTTGGAGATATTTATTTCATCATCTAAGATAGAAGATATTCTGTTTGCGCCGAAATGTACAAAATGCAATGTAGTGTTACTGACACAAAATTAGTATCAATGGAGGGGGGGGGGGGTAGGGAGAAATAATGTATAAAGCGTGAAAAATAAATGGCAAATTTATTAATTTTTTGTATAATTACTAAAAAATTCATTTTCATTTTTTATATAAATTCAACATAATTTTTTTTTTGAATTTCATCTCGAAATTCGAGCCAGCCAAGGGTGAGTGATCTGTAACAAAATATTGAGTATGGAATGTGAAATTGTCAACAAAAAATTTATAGTTGTAGAGGATTGAGAAAAAAAAATTCATATTAAAAAAAATTATTTTTAAATTAAATTTATTATTTTCAACAGAGAATAAATGAGAAAAGTGTAAAAAACAACATGAAAAATCTACTATGTTTCTAAATTCCTCGCAAATAATTTTGAAAAATGCTCAATCAATAATATTCAGAAATATTCTGAACGTAAACTAAAACAAAATCAATATTTAAATTTTTTTTTTCTATTCGGGCTTCGTTCTGGTTCCTAAAAAATATGTAAAACGATAGCTCAATATAGCTTCGAAGGTATTTTCAAAAAATGAGAAAATCAATAATTTTTCATAAAATTCTTACTTACTTACTTACTCCTT
The DNA here is from genome assembly GCA_009761765.1 of Phenacoccus solenopsis. NCBI lineage: Eukaryota > Metazoa > Arthropoda > Insecta > Hemiptera > Pseudococcidae > Phenacoccus > Phenacoccus solenopsis. Next base: position 49,129,048 of record CM019753.1, read on the forward strand.
GATTAACGTGCCGTGTACTGCCGCCTAGGCCAGAGGCACGAGTAATTTTGGGGTTAGATGTTTTGAAATAAGTTTGTTATTTTGAGGAAGTGAAGGAGATGTTCAATTTTATTTTGTTGATCGGAAAGGATTTCAGAAAGGTCGCTTAATTTGTATTTTTTTTTTAATTTTCCCCAATTCATTCATCCAATGTACTGACTTTTTTTTATAATTCAATAGATTAACGATCTATGATAATTCTACATTTCATACCCGACAATTTGGTGCAACTCGAATATTCTGCTTAGCTTGAATGTAGAGATGAAAATTTTAAAATGATATTTTTATAAAAAACATAATATAGATGATAGGTGATGGAAACCTGATCACAAAAAAATGTTCAAGGTATGGAATTGAGATGCTCCTAAACTTATTTGCACCTCACCTACTCATCTGTCAGGGCATTATTTGGACGAAATCTTAAATCTCATTTTTTGGGTAGTATACTATTGATAAAATATTCGTGATTTAACTAATAAAACTTATTTATTACAATTCTCAGCGAAGCGAAAAATCATGATTAGCATTAATCAATGCGTAGTAATTTAGTAAACAGCGTTGACATATGTATTTTGCGTTTCATGATCGTATTTCAAGGATTTCTAGAAATGTAATCGACAGAAATAGATGATTTTTGAATTTGTTGTTAAAAAAAAATTGATATTAATAATAATTAAAAATCAAATATTATATTAAAAATTGAATCAATAAAAAAAGTAATTTAATATGTAAATTATTATAAATTATGATCGAAAAGTAAAAAATTAAATAAGATTTATTTTAAATTGATTAAATAATAAATAAAAGAAATTAATAGGATTTTATTAATAAAGTTTAAATAAATAAAATTAATTCAATTGATTTCTTTGATAATTTTCATCATTCAATAATTAAAGTGTGTTTAAAATCAACAAAAAATATATTTTTTAAATTCTACGTTTTGAAATGAAATAACATTATTACAATTTTCGCTTCAAACCATAGATAAACAATATACTAAGGTCAAATATAAAAATATTACTAATCGTTTCGAGCATTTTTACGAGTTTTTCATTGCTTCCGTGCCCTAATGTACTTCGTAACATTGATATTCATTTTTTATCAGCAACACTACGCTCGCATTGTTGCATATTTCGACATAAATAGTATTTTTTTTTCATTGCATAATGAAACAAATTTTTCCGAAGTTCATCATTTAGTGTAGTCAAATTGCGACAAAAACATGTGTTAACCGGGACTAATTGGGGGCCAAAGTTTTTCTGCAAAAATTTGTAACTAATGGTGTCTGTAATAACACCTAATTTTTCCCCAGAAATCGCATCGTTGCTTCTCCCCAAAAATCCACATTTGTGCCCCCAAAACTTGTTTTTTGCCAATAACATGAGTTCTAATCTAGATACAGAAAAAAAGTCGAGTGAAGAAATGAAGCTGAACAAATTTCCAGCAAAAAATATTATCACACATTTTTTGCTCAAGTTGATACAATCGTGAGAAAACGCTCTTGAAACGGGCCACTTTCATTGCACTTAGGGCCATAGCGCGACGTTTGATATACTCTACCACGTTACGCTAATGTTTAATGTTCTCATCGTGCAAATAGACTACTGGCATGGGAGAAATTTTGGTTTTTCTAGAAAATTGATCTATTTGTAGTATAGTTATGAGTAGTATAAAATATAATGCAAAACAATACAGGAAAAATAGGGATTTTTCATATACATTAGAAATAGTTTGAAAGCCCCTGATTATTGAAAAAATAGGTAAATAATTATTTTTCTGAAATTCAGAAGGCAAAATATCGCCCTTGCACACAAAAAATTTAAAAATTGTTGAAAATAAATTTTTTTGAAGAATTTTTGATGCATCATAAAATTTTCTAACTTTGACCTGATTATTCAGGGTATAGATATTAACTTGAAAAACTTAAATTTTTTGGGTATACTTTTGAGATTATTTTACAACTATCAACCGCTATTCCTGATCGATTTTCGTGAAAAACCAAAATCTGTTCACCTCAGTAGTCATTTGCGCGATGAGAACATGAAACATTAACGCAACGCGGTAAGGTATATCAAACGTCGCGCTATGGCCCTATGCGGACCTTTTCTCGCTATTCTATCAAATTGGGCAAAAAATGTGTAATAATATTTTTTATGGGAAATTTCATCAGCTTAATTTTTTAACTTGACTTTTTTTCTGTATCTAGATGAGGATGTGTGTTATGGGCAAAAAACTGGTTGGGGGGCACAAATGTAGATTTTGGGGGAGAAGCAACAGGGGGATTTTTGGGGAAAAGTTGGTGGTAGTTATGGATACTATTGGCTACAAGATTCCGCAGAAAAATTTTGGCCCCCAATTTGTCCCGGCTATAAACCTAATTTGACTGTACTAATTACAAAAGGCAAGAAATATTTTCACAACTCTTGTCTCGATTTTTTTAGGATGTCCAATAGGCAACCCATCATCTTTGAGAGTCCACGAGTAAACCTACACGTAGCATGAAGGTATAAATATTGAATGAAACATCCTGTATAAGGTAGCACAAAATAGCGCAGTGAGTTGGAAACAACATACGCCGATTTCGTTCATCGATCGACAAATGACTCTTTTTTTACCTTTGTCCAAAATGTTGGATGCACGACGTAAAACGCTTTCAAATTTTTCTTGTATCTAAAAAAACAGAAGAGAAAAAAAACAATTCGTTACTAACAAAGAATAGAGATTCACATTGTACAAAATTATGGGAATAACTACTCTATCGCTTGATATTAATCTCGATTCTTTTCTAAAATTTTTCAACACAGTATTGTTTACTTGGCGTACGTTTTTAAAATCGAAATTCACTCTCTCATTTTGTGTACATTTCTTAAATCATTTTTAGACGGTCAACCGTGAAAATATAAACGCGAAATTATGAAACCCCACAAGTATCCGACGCATAAGGATCGATAGCGATACCAAGGGTGAAAAAAAATTTCCAAATTGCTCACTTATATGGTAAAATATTGTAGACTTCGCGGAGCCATGTAAACGACGCGTAATTCTGACTGGATGTGAGCGTGTGGAAGTACATGACGACGTAATCTCCTTTAACCAACGGATCTAATAAATATATTAAGTAGAGTAGGGCCTGCAAAAAAACAAAAACAAATTATTCGTAAACAATCCGATTAAATAAAACCATCAAGAATGCGGTTAAAAAAAAAAAAAAAAAAAAAAAAACTGAGCAACATAATTATATATTATACACGCCTGCTTGCCTCAGCATAAGCCAAAAATTTCGCTAAATATTTCATAGCTGTGTTGTCAGTTCGTTGTGCTTTATCTCTGGCGGCGACTAATAAAGCTAATTGAAATAATCAACACCGCGACGACCGCACAGGTCGCTTAATAAGGTGAAAACTTAATCTCCCTATATGGTCGTCCTTTCTCCGACGCTTTTGTACACAACACATCGACCGTATTAAAAAATCCACACGTTTACCTTCGCTTCGTCCAACTATACCCAGTACCCACTAAACCCAATACGCAGTACGTTTACATCAACGCGAGTACCTGTACTTGTACGTATTCTAAAAATTATACGTATCGTACGTAAATACTTGCACGATGCTGGCGCAGAGCATTGTACAACAATATACGAGTAAATTCAGATAATTACGCCAACGCCACTTCAAAGCGAATTAATTAAATGTATTTCCACTCGACTATACACGAATTACGTACTAATTTATGAAAAACCTCGAAAAGAGATTATACGTAATTCGTTATTATTCGCGAAAACCGGAAAAACCTTTTTCTCCCTCTCTCTCATCTGATTTTCACGGAACAAAAATCTCATCGCCGTTCGAGTATTTATTTACGTATTACGTGATACCCGACCACCTCTATGTATTCGTATACAGCTCGCAATATCCGCGTCGTAGATATTAAATAAAAATCACGCGTAATTACATCAACGTAATGAAATTTCATTCTTTGTCTTTCAGCCACTGAAATTTAGCGGGCACGTATAAATCAGCGGATAATTTCAGCCAAATAATTATCTCACTTTTGAGGCAGTAAAAATACACACTTGCGATAAAATGAAGCGTGCAATTAGCTCACGCTGAATATATTACGCGAATATGTATCCGAGCTAATTGTTTCATTTATTTACTCATTTATTTACAAAATAATTACGACGACGCCCTACCTTATGATTTATTTTAACTACCGGATTAGACGAACGGTGTGCCCGAATCATTTATGAGGTAGAGTTTTTCGTGGAAAAATCCATCGCTATGACTGCGGATGTTTTCCAATTTACTGCGCGATGAATCATAGTAATAACAGACGCTATGAATTTCGTACGAAATTAATTTCAACGATGACCGTCGCTAGACTAATCTTAATATATTCGCCGCATATCAAATAAGACCAATTTCGAAAAGATGAAAGACTAATGACTAACGAGCGAGTGTTGCGAAACTATTTTCGTAAGAAGTACCCAGGTACACTAAATACGAGTATAAAACGAACGAAAATGGTTTCAAGAATTCAGAATGATTCATAAATTGATTTGTTATCAATTTAATTTCTTTGAGCATTCTACAGGTGAAAAAAAATGACGATGATTTTTTTCTAAATTCAGCTAGAACGGATTTTTTTTAAAAATTAGTTTGAAAAATGAATTATTCCGTACATCTTCAAAATATAATAAACGTGAAATTCGTAGATCGCGTACAATAAGTTGGTTTGAAAATCACTTTTTTCTTTTCCTAAAAATGATAATCTAGAGGTTTCGAAGTTACCAAATGACCTAAAACTACCATTAGTGAAGACATTTTTAAATGGTCTATCATCTAGAGGTTCCAAGTTCTCTTTGAAAATTTTAATGAACAGATAGGAACTCAAATTTTGAAAGCTGATAAGGCGGGAACTGCAAAAATTCCTCAGAAACCTATTTAGCAATTCGAAAAAATAACAGATTTTTGGAAATTTGTTTGAATTAGACTTCCTCAGTTTTGAATTTCATACCTATCGCAGACTGGTATTTTCAAAAAACTGAAATCTTTAAATGCTGTATATTACATCATTTTTTCTCACAAATGATGTTTTTAACTGGTATGGTACTTTTTAGAATCGCAAAGCTGTGAATTTTCGATCAACCTTTTATACGTATACTGTAGGTTTAAATACAACTTTTCGAAAGTGGAAGGGGATTCGTAAAATTTATGGCAGATAGCTGCTTTGAAGGAGGGAGAGGAGCAGTCTTCAGACCTTTACTTTTTCTGAACTGTAATATTTGAAGCGCAATTTTGCATTTTTTTTTTCAATTTATTTTTATCATCGTATTTTTACCCACTAAAAATTTTTTCTTTGGCCTTTAAAAAAACTAAAAATAAATTTCTGTAAAAATTCCAACTAGACTCCAATAAATTTTTTTTTTAATAATTCGAGTTTGGGGGTAATTATAAATTTCTTTTGCATTCAGATAATAATTCAAGTGTAAATATAACTTTTACTCATTTTTGGGCCAATTTCGTTTCCTCATTAATTTTTACCAATTTATAGTTGTTTGTTAACATTATAATTTTATGATTACGTAAATATTAATTACTTCAATCATGTTTCATGATTTAAAAAAATTAAAAAGATTTACAAAAATGAACTGGGATGAAAAAATTTTCAAGAATATGAAGTAGTTCAAAAATTAACTGTTCACAAATGGCGAAAAGAGAAACAAAAATAGGGGAAGTCCAAAAATGAGTAAAATGGTAGAAGTTTAAAAAGAAAATAAAAAATATAAAAAAAATAATAATAATAAATTGATTAATTAATAAAAGAAGATGGTCCGAAAATATGAAATTTCATCAAAAAAATCAAAAAAGAGTTTCATAAAATAATGTCAAATAAATTGCTCAAAAAGTTTACAAAATTTTTTAACCTTCACACAATGTACCTTCACACAAGTACGAGTTAACTTTTGGAAAATTTTAAATTTTCACACCTTCGGATAAATATCAAAGTTAATTAGATAATTAGCATACAATTTGAGGGCTGAAATTCCCATAGTTATGCATCATTTTTCGTTCAAGTTGGAAATTACGCCCACTTCACCTACGCTCCATTGTTTTTCTCGTTTATTCATTGAAAGTTAAACATTCCAAATCAAGTACCTCACTTTGCTTCCCGGGCTGCCCATTCAATTTTTACAAAAAAAAGTCGACATACATGATATCCAATAAACTTTTAGATTCCTCCTCCCACAAAAAATATGGAAAATGAGAAATTTATTTTTACCTAATTCGTATAGATGAAACATAGTAATTACCACACTGTTTTCAGTGGGACAAATCACATTTTACCCTTCTGTTTTTTGAAGGTTAATAGGAACTACAGTCTTTTTCTGTGATAAGTTTTGATGCAACACTGTTTTGTGATAGTAGTGAGCTTCGCTTCATACACTGCTTCATACATTGTTATTAGCTAAATTTTCAACGAAAATTCACACTAATACAGTGTACAAGTGTACAAAGTTTGAAAGGTGGGGGAAGGGAGAGAGGAGAGGACGGGTCGATTTCTTTTTGCAATGAAAAATGCTAGTTCAATTCTGAAAACTGATAGTCTTAAAATCGCCTAAAAATACGAAATTTTACTTAACAGGTTGCCCAATCAATTTTTCAAAATAATAAAACTTTAATGCTTTTTCAGTGGGATGGGGAGACGAAAAACGATTTTTTTTGACTTTATGGACAAAATAAAAAAAAATCAATTTTTCTTCGTTACTAGCAAAAGTTGCGAAAATCATCAAATTTTAGCAAATGATTACAAAAAAAGTAACTTTTAGTAATTCTTTGAGGAAAAAGTAATTAAAAATTACTAAGAATGAAAAATGTAACAGAGTTACTTTAAAAGCAACCTTGTAGGCATTATGACTTCATCGCATAAAATCTCAAAATATTTGACAGTTTGATAGAGCATAGCAAGAATGACTGTTTTTGGAAATTCTAGAATTTGGCATCCCTTCAACTTCATCATTATGTTCAAATCAAAGGTGAACGTTTTAATGAGTGTGGGAACATTCAGGTACTGATGTATGATCTTGAGGATTTTTTTTTACCAAAAGTATTTCCATGTTATTTGACAATTTTCAGCGACAAAAACCCGATTTCTGATTCACTCTATTCCACATTTTTTTTTCAATCGTAAAGTATTTATTTCAAAATGGAAATCAAATTTTATTAATAAAAAAATTCCAAATAAGACCAACAATAAAGGTCTATTAATTTTTTTAGTAGGTACAGAAAAATCGGAAATTCATTTCATTCATTCATTAATTTGTCAAACTTGGAAAAAGTAATAAAAATTTTACAATAAAATTTACAAAAAAAAAATATGAAAAAATTACTTCTCCAAAAAAAAAAAAAAAAAAAAAAAAAGACAGCCTGATTCCAGCACCTACATATCTTGGCGACACAACTTCTCATATTATTCTTCGTTTCATCGTGATTAAAGTGACGCTCAAAAACTGACACACGAAACTGGCGCCCGTTTAAATCTGCAACGAACGAGGGCGCAAAAAAGTAGCCGTTTCTTCCAAAGGGTGTAACACTTTTTCTGGTTAGCCAATTAATTTAACGAGAATTGGCTTCCGTCGACGTTCCGGTTAACCGGCTAATTTCCTAAATGCGATCGTTATACGAACAGTTTTTCTTCGACAAAAAAAAAAAAAAAAAAAAAAAAAGATAAAAGAAACGAGCAGCACTTGCGACTATTTAGAAAACGAAGAGTACGATTCGACTTCCACACTTTATAATCAAGAAATCGAGCCTAAGGAAAAATCTGTCGGATATTCATTTGTAACAGACAACTGAAAAAAAAGTCGCTCTTGAAGGCTTCGTGATTAAAAATAGATTCGCGAACCTCCATTTGAATGAAATAAAATCACGCCGGTAATACGCAGAGTAGAAAAGAAGGAAGAAGCGTACAGTACACTGTGCAGTTCAAACAGTTGACATTCTTAAGCGAATCCTTAGTGACGTTTAAAAACAACTACATTGTCACTCGACAAAAGCGAGAAAAATGTTTCCATTTGAGTCTCGGTAGCCGCTTACAAATGAGAATTTTTTTACTTTCAAACAATACTCATCGAGTTAGGAGTTACCCTTCATCGTTCGTACCCTTCGCCGACGAGGTCTTCGTTCGAGTGCTCGACGACTGTTTCATATCCACTAATGATTCCCGCAACACCCACTGCCCGGCTCGAGTGGCGTCGATGAGCGTTTGAAAAATCGAATCCAACTCTTCGCTTTTAATCGCGGTAGCGGCGGTTTTTCGCCATCGCGACTCGATAACGAGTCGTTAACCTTGTCGGTGTTTTTTCTCTTTTCCATTTCGTGACATGTGTGTACTTGGCGCTGGTGAACGAGCATGCACTACACGAGCATACACCGTACACCTATATACTTTATATAGCGTTAATGAGTCATGAACCAGTACCATCGTCGTGGTTCTCAATACTTTTCATTTTTTTTCTTCCAAATTCTCCCAACCACTTATCGCAACGAGCCATGCCACTCGTAATCCTTTCTCTTTTCCTATTTCAGCGTCAGCAAGTGAAAGAACCCCAACAACGTCGATTTCTTCGCATCGCGTACGATTAACTCAACGCGCAATACCCTTCGGAGCGAACTTATCGGCCAAATTAAAATTACCCATTAGGTAATTGAAACCAGTGTGGTAATTTTTCACGTTCTTATTAAAAAATCGTAACACGCGGCCACACGCTACTGCCACGCCATTTGTCAACCAGTCGTCCAGCCATCGTTATAATTAAAATGCGTCCGAGTAAAATGAACCGCGTATTACGAAATTCGCCGATTTTATGGTCGTTCGGTTATTTCCACGACTGCATCCACGAGCATGCACGCGCAACCCGAACTCACCTTATCCAGATTTATCTCTTTAAATCGGAACCATTTGCCAACGAATACTATCACAGGTCTGCCATAACGATCGTAACCGCTTTGGTATAGACAACCGATTCCGGATATTTCGCTTAAATCTTCTGTTTTTGCTCGACGCAAAAGTCTTTCATATCTGAAACATGGAAAACAAATTTGCAATTTAGATTAGTTGCGAATCTCGATCGATACATCCGTACAGTGTTTTATTCGTTCGATCTTTGCTGCGAAAATTTACATCTGTATCTTTAAAAAATATATATTTTCAAGTATGCATGCCATATTTCGAATAAGCAATGCAGATATTCTTGAAGGGTACCTGGAGAGACTCCAAAAACGCTAATTTTTCAATCGTATGATCAACCATACAAGCACTATTCTGCTCGTACTGAAAAATGTAACCACCTTCATTTCATCACTCCAAACAATTTTGATGGCAGTAAAACAATATTTTAGCCATAAAATGTGCTGGAACAATTGAAATATCGAAAGAGTAAATGAGGCCATCGACATGAGCGAGAAAAAAAAAATTCTCTTGATTTTGAAACATTGTGGGATTTCAAGTTACATTTTATGATTTGGAAATTGTGTTTAATTAAATTTAAAAAAAAAAAAAACGTAAGCAGCCATGCCGCATTACTGAAGCTGAGTTTTTAACTGGGGCTTGTTTTGATTTAGTAATAACCTTGCTTAACCGTTCATTACTTACGGTCACACCCAATACTAAGTCTGAAAACCCCTACCCTATCCTTTCGAAAAACACTTAAGAAGTTCAATTTGGCATAAATGTAGTATTTCTTGCCATGAAATAATCATGCGAACACATATTTCTCAAATTATAACTATTTGAGGGTCCTCAAATTATCTTCAAATTTTGTAAATCCGCCATTTTGGATCCATTTTGACTCAAATTTAAGTGGTTATATTCTGGTCACAAACTAATCCTACACACAAAGTTTGACCATTCTAGGCCGATTTGGTGATGAGATATGGAAGATTCATGAAATTTCCTGCAGCAATTTCCCCTCCAAAAGCCGTTTTTTGCTCTAACTCCCCTCCAAAATCACTGAGGAAGCTAAAATCAAAATACGTTTGTCACTTGGGCTCATTTTATCATATGACACAGCAATAAAAAATTTTCGACCCCTCCTGTACCCCCACCACTATTTTAGGTTGGTAACCCCGCCTTCCCCCTCCAACATCATGTATGGAAGTGAATTCGGGATATAGTATACAACTTATCCCCAATAACCATATGAATTCATATTAATTACATTTTTACCAACTTGAGGCTCCTCAAGCTCTACTCAAAATTTTGATAATCCGCCATTTTGAATCCATTTTGATCCAAATTCAAGAGGTCATATTGTGGTCACCAACTAACCTCACACACAAAATTTGACCTCTTTAACTTGATTTGGTGGGGAGATATGGAAGATTCAAGAAATTTCATGACTCAAAACTTCCTCAAAAAGCCGTTTTTTGATCTAACTCCTCTCAATATGCACTCAAGAAGCTGAAATTTGGATATGTTAGTATCCGTGACTCACTCTTTCATATGAAATCAAAAACGAAAAATTTGAGCTATTTGCCCCTTCTCCAGCTCCCCTCAAAATTTGAGTGATCCGCCATTTTGAAATTTATCGAAAAAACAAAAAAACTATTTTTGCGTATTTGCAAGAAGAGTTCCTCACCGAATTTTGAGCGAATTTTATCCACACCCGCCTGCGCAAGGTGAGTGACACAAAAAACGCAATTTCCTCAAAAACAGGTTTTTGCTAACTCGCCTCAAAATGCACTTAGGAAGCTGAAATTTAAATATGTTGGTGTCCGTGACTCACTCTTTCATATGAGATCAAAAACGAAAAATTTGAGCTATTTGCCTCTTCTCCAGCCCCCTCAAAATTTGAATGATCCGCCATTTTGAAATTTTTCGAAAAAAAAAAAAAATACTTCTGCGCATTTTCAAGAAGAGTCCCTCACCAAATTTTGAGCGAATTTTATGAATACTCGTCCGCGCTACGCGTGGGGAAAAAAAATATATATACCAAAAAGTTGGACATTTGCCAGATGATTACAAATGGTCTGAAACAGAAAGATTTGAAGACCCCACCCTCCCCCGACCTTCCCTTCCCAAATCAGGTAGCTAAAAAAATTCTGCTATTTTTTTACGAAATTTAATTTTTAAGTTTACCATACAATGTATAATTATGGGAAAGAATTCAAAATCTTTAAGCTGAATTTTTCACCCATTACAGTAATACGTCTACCTTAAGGTGGTTCAAATTTTTTTTCTAATTTAAAATTCATAATTTCTAATACATATAATTCATTTTCTTAAAAAAAAAACTATTTCTTAAGAAATAAGTAAAAAAAAAAGCTAATTCGAGAGTAGCGCATCGGTGAAGAAAAATCGCAATTCCTTTTAATGTAAAAATCTCACTAAAAATGGAAAACTCGCTTAGTTGTAGAGAAATGAATTTATTATAGAAAAAATTGAGATTTTGAAATACATATTTTAGCAGGTATAATTCATTAATGTAAAAAATAATAAGCTTCTTTTTATTTTTCTTTCGAGTTACCAGAAATTGCATTATTAAACCGCTTCAAAAATTGTTTTTTATGATATGTTTTCAATGTAAAAGAAACATTTACACAGATTATGAGCAGAAAAAAGAAACAAAAATTTTTAGCGTGTGTTATAACTCTACACCTTCAGGGTGTTTCATCCCAATGAGATCTCTTTCATCCCGCATATAGGGCTACTCATGTGTCACTCATGTATGAAAGTTTGCCTATCCTGATTGCTGAAAAGGACGAGAAAGAAAAGCTGGAAGAATTTTTCATCGTGCTCTTTGGTAACAACCAATATCAAAAAATTTTATTTCGTCATTGCATTCAGATAAAAATATGCAGTTGGCACCAAAATGGAAAGTCTAATGTAGTATTAATGACAAAAAATTGGCAGCAGTAGAGGAGATAGCAATTTCTCAGCAATCATAGTATAGTTGATAGCTTTTGAATAAGTGATGGAACCAGGAATTTTTCTTGGAAGGAGTTTTCCGGAGAAAAGTCTTTGAGATGAACTGAGAGCCGCCCCATCTCCCTAGATGCATACAGTTTTTTTTACGACAGGAGAACAACATATTTCATAATTTCGAACATATACTCGGTGATAATAAATTTTTTTATGGGTAAAAAACCATGTAGATATCTAGTACAAATTTGATCGCGTCAAAAATTCACCCTAATTGGCTCCGCTGAAATCTAATGTTATGAAAAGATCTAATTAACCCTAGGAAAGAAAACTCATTTTTATAAAATTAATATATCATTAAATACTACGCAAACGACAGATTTTTTGGTACTTTCTAACAGCGTTGTACGAAAAAACAAAGAACCAAGAATCGTAGGTATTTTTCTTGAAATTATAAAAAATAAGTTTTTGATAATTTAAATTTTTTGTTAGTTTTGAAAATGAAATTCAGATCCTCAAAAACCGAAAAAATTTGGCACCCAATTTTATTAAAATTCAAAATATATTTTTACCGATTTGTGTGAAAATTATCTTGTTTTCGAGCATTTCAGAAAATATTTGCACTATGATTTTTGATGATTCATAGTTGCAGGGAACGATGAACGCTTAATTTACTTACATTACTGATGAGACGAAACAAAATGAAATAGACGATCTCTTCACTGATAAAATTTTTGGAAATTAATTTACATACATCATTGATGAGACGAAAGAGAATAAAATTAGGATGTTCTTCACGTTGATAAAATTATTGGAAAAAAAATGACAGCTCGATTTTTTTTTTGCTATTTAAGGATATAAATATGACTCACACATAAACAAATCTTCAATTACCGAGAATTTTAAAAAACTAACAATTTTTTAGGTTAAAAATTCCTTTCACACGAGCTGATTTTATTTTATAAATGATTTGAAGGTCGAAAGAACTTTGTTTTATTTCGTATCATTAAAAAAAAGTGGAATATAATTTTCCAAGTTGCATTTCAGGGCCTCTTTTTTATTACAAATTTATTTATAATGCACAGAGCGCGAAATAAAATGTTTAGTACAAGAATTCTGCATTCTAATATATTCTATGTAGTTTTACATGAATATGTAGCATAATTTGACTTAATGTATGGTTTGTACATTTTTTTACACGTGCTGCAAAGAAATTTGCCATGTCATTTTGCTTATTTTAGCTGAGTTTTTAATAAAAATGAAAGCTATTACAGCCAACCTGGAGTGGGGGAAGGTGAGATCTTCAAATTTCTGCGTTTCAGATTATTTGTAATCATTTAAAAACGTCTAACTTTGTGGTATAAATATATTTTTTCCCACCGAGCGTAGTGGCGGGGTATTCGTGAAATTCGCTCCAAATTTGGTGAAAGACTCTTCTCGAAATTGCGAAAATATGTTTTTTTTTTTTTGGATACACCTCGAAATGGCGGTTCACTCAAATTTCGACGTAGATTGGAGAGGAGGCAAATAGCTATAATATTTCGTTTTTGATCACATATGAAAGAGTGAGACCTGAATTTTAGCTTTCTTAGGGCATTTGGAGGGCAGTGTCAAACATTGTTTGTGAGGTTAGTTGGTGATCAGAATATGACCTCTTGAATTAATGGGTCCCAAATGATGGATTATCAAAATTTGAATGGAGCTTGAGAAACCTCAAATTAGTAAACATATAATTAATATGAACTCGTATGATAACTGGGAATAAGAAGTATACTATTTCTCTAATTCATCTCCATATATGATGTTGGAGGCAAGAATGAGGGATTATCCACCTTGAAATGTGTATTCATATGATTATAGCACGGCAAGAAATACTACATTTGTTTTAAAATAAACTTTTCAAATGATTTTGGAATGTGGTGGGGGTTTTCAGATGTTGCTATTGGGTATGGCCTATAGACATCAAGGGGTCAGCAATTAAGTCCCAATTACAAACTCAGCTCTAGTAACGCAGCATGGCTGCTTACCTTTTTTTTTTTACTCAGTTCTTCAAACAATATGATTACAGGGTTAATAAAATTCTCTTTATGTTTTATTTCTACTCGCCCAAACACTACGTAAGTCGATGCAATTATAGACTACGAAGTACACCTCCACAGGTTACCTCCACCTAAGAGTAGTGGGTCCCAAAGTGACACTTTTGCCATCTACCTCATGGAGCTATCTTGATTTGGAGGCTTGAAAGGGTATTTCGAGGCTCACGTCCAACTTCAAGGCCATCTCCACGATTTTTCACTTTTTTCTTCTAAATTATCGAGAAGAGTTGAAAAACAATTTTTGTTTCAATGACAACACTGTACCCGAATCCGAACAGTTGTCAAGTTGGGAGTTACAAAGAGCATAATTCGTAAAAATGTAATACGTTCACTCAACATCTCGAAATTCCACCGCTTCCTACCCCACTAGTAATTTGAAAACACAAGCGTACATTTCAATTTTGAAAATCGATGACGTCATATTCTTCACTATAGTTCGGTCCACGAAACTAGACCCTCCTGATAAGCACTTTGTTGCCATATTTATTACTAATAATTATGGAGATAAAAGTATGGTAGCCGTATGTATATTGGTTGAAAAAATGTAATTATTTAAGAAAGTGCGAAATCGTTCTCTTTTTAGCCAGCACATAATTATTAATGAATGATGAGCGGACCTTTAATGCAAATCACAATTCGATTTCATCAAATAGCTGGTTAATTTGAAGAGATTTGGCAACGTTTTTTTTATAAATGCAAAAATTTTATTTTTGTATATAAACATAAGGGTCTAGTTTCGTGGACCGCACTATAAAAATAAATGCTTCAGAAAATGAAAAACTGAATTAAAAAAAAACTAAATCTTCACCTAATCTTATTAATTTTTGGCATTATCTATTCATTCCAAGAACAAGAGAAAGGAGTTGACTGAATGCGCACTAGAGAATGTTTGAAATTGGCACGCCTGTTCACAAGGCTGGAACCACCAGTCAGACATCTAGACAAGCGAAGTGACGATTGTACTCGTATTGGCTGTCACATAGCTTTCGAAAAAAACACCTGTACTCGTCAATAACGTATTGTAAAGCACTTTAAAAAAAAGCTAAGATAATGACACATTTCGACAACGTCTAATGAAGTGGTCGAAAATTACGAAATGGGTATTCGATGGTAGCTTCGCGTTGCCAAGAACGTCTTGGCGAAAAAACAATGGGATTTGATTACGGATACCGAATACGTACGAAAATCGTTCGTACAAACCTTCCATAACCTTTCTAAGTCTATCCGTTGGCTAATATAGAATGAAACGCAGATACAATGAAACTTATACTCTATCATGCCATACGTATGGTATGGTAGGCGAATGAAAAGCTAAATATACGCACTTTTCTTCTTCGACGTCGGAAAATGTCATCGCGAAAAGGCGACTCGTAACGCACGCAGGATTCGCACCAAGCAACTCAACGCATTCGAGCACGAGTACAACTTAACCGCGTGCACCGTCGAACCACAATGATAAAAGTTAACGTAGTGTCGTTGATAACAACAAGGCGAACGGTGGCGACGACGACGTCGACGTACTATACGCCCGACAACATCAACAATAACAACGCACGGTGAAAAGTGAAAACGGAACACTCAACGCCGCCTCGTAACCAACGTCGAGAAAAACAAAGTAACGCCGATACCAACAGGGAGGCGTCGAGCACAGAGTCGCGTAAAAACGCAATAACCGAAATTCAGACGACTACGGGCGATAATTCACCGCCTCGCCGCGCCGAATAAGACAAACAACCCAATCTAGCGTATTCTATAAGCGAGAGAGGCGCTCTCCTTCGGGGACGCCACCTGACGCCAACCGCCACAGGCCAACGTGAGAAATTTCGCTCGTTACGTTACCGACGAAAGGCGAACGACAGCCAGAAATTACGATTCATTATAATTCGATTACCGACGGCCCAAAGCGCAGATACCATTTACCACCTCCGCCTTCACCTCGTAAACAATAACAACAATTCGATTGAAAAATTTCAGCTACGTTTTCCTTCCGTTCTACCATTCTATGCACTTCATCTCACCGTACACTTAGAACGCATCATCGAGCGGGTGTTCGGTGTCCAAAATCATATTCTTTTTGTTTCAGGTTCTACTAATATTTTACTGGCAAACGAAACATCCTTTCGCACCATTCCATGTTCATTGGCAATGGCGAGTGGCAACTCCGGCCAATTAACTTACAAATAATCGTGCACCGCACCCAAAGGCTCGAGCCCCTTCATACAGTACGTCGCACGTGCACTAACAACGTTTCAGACCTAATTACGTAAAAGATGACGATCGAGTTAGAACTCGATGGAAATTACGAGTAGCTCTCTTCTTCTCTTTATCGACGATTATCTCCACATGCGGCGTACTTCCTTTTTCGATATTAAAAATCTTCCAACTTCGCAATATTTCGAAAATTTCTCAACCACCAAAACAACGAGTAACAATATGTTTACATTTTTCATATTATTTTTGCAAAATTCGCCATAAAAATTATTAATTTCGAAGAAAGCCAATTTGTAAGATTTTTTTGCGAGCACAAATTTGTGCTATCTCAAGCTTCTATTGGTGATTCTCAAAATTAGGTACCACCTCTTCACTCCCAATGCGAAAAATATTGTCATAATCGAGTTCCACGACCTATAAAACATATATTTCGATGTATCGCATGCCCATTTACACGAGTTTGTAGGTGTTTTCCTACGTCCCACCCTCCTCAAATGTGAAATTTTGTAAAAATTTTGAAATATAAAAAGTCGTTGTTGTTCATGAGTAATACTTGAAAGCATTTATTAAACCCACCCAAATTAAATTACGTGATTTTTATGTGAATTTCATCAAAAATACATGATTTCTTCAAGTTTTCTCCCCCTTTGCCCCCCTTTGCGAAGCCTTTGGCAACACTTTAGGACTTGCAGACCTACATACACGAATTCAGCGCAAAAAATCATCTAATTTGACACCAATTTCAACTTACAGTATTTTCGGCCGAAAGTTCATGAAAATTGTGAACTTTTGAGCTTTCGTAGTGCTTAAAAGCAGCAGCTGGGGATCGGCAGACCGGTAATTTTCCAAGTAAGGGTACATAGACTAACTTTTGGCACCGGTTCCAGCTTTCTGCAATTTCGGCACATTTTCGACAAGTTCGGCTCTTAGGTTATACCAACATGGGAACCGTTATCAATTTCAGCTATTTTTAAATATGGGGTACCCCAGTGAAAAATCTGAAAAAATTTCACGTGGTTTGAGGGACAACGGGGTATCTAAAAATATCAATTTCACAATTGTGCCAAAGCGTTATCAGGGTTAAAAAAATTAAATAAAGTTAAAAAACGGTCTTTGGTGGGGGTAAAATCATGGTGGGGGTAGCTGATTTTTTTCAAAAGACCTCCTATGGAACAGTACAACATACTAAATTTTCAATAAAATCAGTTAACTATTGCGTAAAATAAAAATTCGAATTGGTTTTTCAATTAAAAATTAATTTCTCAAAAACGAGGAGGGCGGGGGTCTGAAACTTTGATCATGGAAGTTTCTATAGGGTACCTATCTACCGCCCAAGCTTCATCGAAATTGGGCTCCGGGTCTGATTCGTCATTCTCATGCTCCTATGCCCTTTTCATGAATTCTCCATATCTCCTCACCAAATCCACCCAGAGAAGTCAAACATCGTATGTAGGGTTAATCGATGGCCAGAATATGGCCTTTTGAATTTGAATTGAAACGAATTCAAAGTGGTGGATCATCAAAATTTCAGGTTAACCTGAGCAGACTAAAATTGCTAAAGTTACCCATGTTGTTTGCAAACCTGAACAAGTCCCAGTTTAAAACTCTGCTCCAGTAATGCAGCTAGGTTCCTTACCTCATTATTAATATAGATCAGTGGTGAGAAGTTTAATGAGGAACAGGAAAAATGTAATTTGTAGGAAGGATTGGAGAAGGATGAAGTTCTTGAGTTTGTTTCTGGAAGGGCTGGGGATCCATTTTTTCATCTTTTGATTTTTTGTGCGTGTATTTTTTGCTATTTTTATGCATATTTCATTCTGTTTTTTTCTTATTTTCTAATAACAATCCGGCTCCCTAAATACAGATAGCATCTGGGAAACGGTTAATATTTATTTTTTGTTGGTATTTCAATTATTAAATACATTTCATTTCATTTGATTTTATACTATTATTATCATTATTATTATTATTATTATTATTTTTTATTAAAACACTCAGAATGGAAAACTGGTTTAGCACTGTGGGCCTCAAATGAATATAATGTAAGATCAAAAATTTATGAAAAAAAAAGAATTAAAAAAATGTCGGAAATTAAATTTTCAAAAAAAAAATTCAATTTTTGATGCCTTAAAAGCTCAAGATAGGCAAACACTTTGACACATTTCTTTAAGTAGGAGCGGGGAAAAAATAGTAAAGTTTTTTTTTTCTGCGCCATGTACAGCTCAGGGCTAGAGGCTCGTAAGAGAAAATTTTTTAAACTATTTTATATTTAGAGAAGAGGGTAAAGTTTAGATGATTTGAGGAAAGATAAAAGGTTGATGATGTCTGAGGGACTGTTTGAAAAAATTTTCTCAGCGTTGGGGAGATAGAGAGAACATTGGATGCGGTATTTTGGGCAGTGTTTTAGTAGGTGTAGTGTGAAAATGGGAGTTAGACATGTGTCACAGGTAGGTATTGGTTGTTTGTTAAGAAGGTGAGCGTGAGTTAAGAGCGAATGGCCGGAACGCACCCTTGTCAGGATTACTTGATCTTTTCGGGAAAGTGTATTAGGAATGTTGAGTGGTTAAATGGAGGGTTGTATAGATTTTAATTTATTAGAGAAAGGGACCCTGATCCCAGTAGTCATGAAAAGAGTCAAAAATGTAGGATTTGAGAGAGTTTTTCAGGTCTGTTAGGGGAACTGGGATATTAGGGATAGGTGACATAAGTAAGGATTTCTTAGCGAAGTTGTCGGCTTGGTCGTTTTTCTTCACGAATGCTTCTATATTAAAAACTGTTGGAGCTAATTCACAAAAATAATGGGAAAAATATGAAAATTTTGTTACGCCTTATTTGTGTATGATGCAACCCGTGGCCCCTGGGCGTATTACTGTGACGTATGTGCGAAGCGTACTACACATTGATAGGCCTTCCACAACCCCACATAACAGCCGAAAATGTTCCCTTATTGAGACTCGAAGGGGATCATGTTGAAGCTCCAATAAAAAGTAACAAATTACAATAAACCACCATCTTCGTGAATTCCTACATCGAGAATGGCAAAGAAAAGCACATACGCACACACCCTACAAAACATACCGCCGCAACAGAACAACAATCCAAAATAAATTCATTTATTCGTTCTATAGCCGCCGCATTCGCGCATGAAATACCAATTAGCGAGGGAAAAAAACGCCACACAAACGGCATTCCGCGTAGTATATTAAAACTCGTATACCCAGATATAATGATGCCATAAATCCCGAATTACACCCTAACGTTAGTCGCACGAGCGGGGCGGCATTTCGAAATCACACAACGAGCTTTTACCATACACCGATGACGTCATAACCAAGCCTTCGAACGCGGCTCCTACGCTTTCGTTTCGACGCAACGGTTCCGACACCTACCGAAAAATTCGCCGCGCCGCGTAAATTGAATGAAATTTCCACGAGTAGGCGGATGAGTTAGCGGCGCGGCGCGACGGTGACCACTTATCAATGATACGCGAGATAAAAATATAAAATGGGCGCGCACCCCATCCTTCGCTTTACGTTTCAAGGTCGAAGTTGCGAATGAAAACTTGGCTACGAATTTAAATTTTCGGACGCGCGAATACACTTTCGACGCACGCAACAAGTGTTCGCCTCCGAATTGGCTGATGCCTTTGAAACTTTCGATAGGCAGTTTATGATACTCTAGTGCGATGCGTTTGGTTTCGTTACGTACGTTACAGAAGGAAAGGCATTTTTTCAAACCACACGTTGTTATAAATAAATAATAATATTATGGATTTTCTCAGGGTCCAAAACATGTTAATAATACGGCTGTATTCAAAATCCAACTTCAGAGTTATTGTTTTAAAATGTGAGGGGAGGGGGAAAGGGGTAAACGAAAGATCACAAATTGTTCGTTACTATAACATATCAAAGAATGAGATCACATTAATAACATATTCAAATTTCATCTTTTAATACACAAGATTTCCAGAATAACTTTATAATACATTGATTAATAGCTTTTTGGAGGAAAAAGAGTGAAGAAATTTTGAAATGGACCCAACACGGAGTATAAACCAAATATTGAGGAATGATTAAGTGGCCTCAATAGTTCATATTTGATGATTATGTGCTCAGGTGATTTCTCCAGACAAATACAACATACATGCATTAAGAGAGTTCTATATTCAAGTGAAGCGAATTTCGTTTTTTTTTTTTTTTTTTTTTTTTTTTTTTTTTTTTAATAGTCGCTGAATAACCTCAAAAAACGTTACAAAAATATCTGACTCTAAAATAAGATGAAATTTTCATTTTCAAAAAATAAATTTTTGGGCAATTAAAAAATTTTTACATTCCCAATTCATATTTCGAAGTCCAAAATACGTAAGAGTTACTGACCATTTTCAAATTTTTTTGAAAATGAACAAAAAATGGGTAATTTATTGGTCACATGCACAGTATGTGCTTAGTGTAGGCCACTTCGGAGTCGAGAGGAATAATATGCTTGATTTTTACTACACGAGCTTCCCAAAACATTA
This sequence comes from Phenacoccus solenopsis, assembly GCA_009761765.1. Classification (NCBI taxonomy): domain Eukaryota; kingdom Metazoa; phylum Arthropoda; class Insecta; order Hemiptera; family Pseudococcidae; genus Phenacoccus; species Phenacoccus solenopsis. The sequence continues at coordinate 49,149,835 of CM019753.1, forward strand.
AATTCTTGCACCACATCAATTTCATATAGATGTCTTAGTATTAAGAAGCCAATACTTTATGAACCCCTGTCCTCCTGTGAAACAAAAATTGAGCATACTTCGCCTTTGGAGTCTGACAGAGCCTAAATTTAGCCCTTACTGTGCACACGACCAATCAATTATTTATTTATTGTTCACTAATTGAAATACCCAAAATTGTTACATCTTGAAAAAAATTTAGGAACAACTTGGAGCTCCTAAATTAAAAAAAAAAAAATGTAAGCAGCCATGCCGCATTACTGGAGCTGAGTTTTTAACTGGAGCTTGTTTTGATTTAGTAATAACCTTGCTTAACCGTTCATGACTACAGGCCATACCCAATACCAAGTCTGAAAACCCCTACCCTATCCTTTCTAAAAACACTTCAGAAGTTCAATTTGGTACAAATGTAGTATTTCTTGCCATAAAATAATCATGCGAACACATATTTCTCAAATTATAACTATTTGAGGGTCCTCAAATTATCTTCAAATTTTGTAAATCCGCCATTTTGGATCCATTTTGACTCAAATTTAAGTGGTTATATTCTGGTCACAAACTAATCCTACACACAAAGTTTGACCATTCTAGGCCGATTTGGTGATGAGATATGGAAGATTCATGAAATTTCCTGCAGCAATTTCCCCTCCAAAAGCACTGAGGAAGCTAAAATCAAAATACGTTTGTCACTTGGGCTCATTTTATCATATGACACAGCAATAAAAAATTTTCGACCCCTCCTGTACCCCCACCACTATTTTAGGTTGATAACCCCGCCTTCCCCCTCCAACATCATGTATGGAAGTGAATTCGGGATATAGTATACAACTTATCCCCAATAACCATATGAATTCATATTAATTACATTTTTACCAACTTGAGGCTCCTCAAGCTCTACTCAAAATTTTGATAATCCGCCATTTTGAATCCATTTTGATCCAAATTCAAGAGGTCATATTGTGGTCACCAACTAACCTCACACACAAAATTTGACCTCTTTAACTTGATTTGGTGGGGAGATATGGAAGATTCAAGAAATTTCATGACTCAAAACTTCCTCAAAAAGCCGTTTTTTGATCTAACTCCTCTCAATATGCACTTAAGAAGCTGAAATTTGGATATGTTAGTATCCGTGACTCACTCTTTCATATGAAATCAAAAACGAAAAATTTGAGCTATTTGCCCCTTCTCCAGCCCCCTCAAAATTTGAGTGATCCGCCATTTTGAAATTTATCGAAAAAACAAAAAAACTATTTTTGCGTATTTGCAAGAAGAGTTCCTCACCGAATTTTGAGCGAATTTTATCCACACCCGCCTGCGCAAGGTGAGTGACACAAAAAACGCAATTTCTCAAAAACAGGTTTTTGCTAACTCTCCTCAAAATGCACTTAGGAAGCTGAAATTTAAATATGTTGGTGTCCGTGACTCACTCTTTCATATGAGATCAAAAACGAAAAATTTGAGCTATTTGCCTCTTGTCCAGCCCCCCTCAAAATTTGAGTGATCCACCATTTTGAAATTTTTCGAAAAAACAAAAAAAACACTTCTGCGCATTTTCAAGAAGAGTCCCTCACCAAATTTTGAGCGAATTTTATGAATACTCGCCTGCGCTACGCGTGGGGGAAAAAAATATATATATACCAAAAAGTTGGACATTTGCCAGATCATTACAAATGGTCTGAAACGGAAAGATTTGAAGACTCCACCCTCCCCCGACCTTCCCTTCCCAAATCAGGTAGGCTGTAATAGCTATCGTTTTGTTAAAAACTCAGCTAAAAATAAACAATCAAAATTTCATTTTCTATCATTCAATTTTTTTTTTTTTGAAAATATGAAATTTTCAAAATTTTGATTGCGGAGGTGGTCTAAAAATTGAGTTAGGAATTGAGTTAGCGAGATAAAATTTTTACAACATACTTTTGACGTCATTCATTGTGATCTTGCTTCCTTTATTTTTGAAAAAACTCGAAATTACGTCCATTCTATTCTATACGTCTTGCATTTATTAAAATTACATAGATAATAATGGAAGGGATCAATAAGGCATGATACTTAATTTTTTTTTTTCGAGACAAAATAAAGAAAAAATTCTGGAATCAATAAATGAATCATGTGCACCAATCCTTCACTTCTTCTTCCTTTACTGCATCCGCAAAAAGTAGCTATTTCGGAAAGAAATTTTTCACTACACAGAAGTAACCTCGCTAGTGCGATAACCTTCTAAAACATCTCAAATTTTTTACAGAAAATTGAAAAAATAATATTTTGAAACAATTAAAACACCATTTTCTTCAATTTCTAATTTTTTTCCTTCATTTCTGCATTCGACCCAGCTTTCACCAATTTTTTTTAACTTTTTTCAAAATTAATTTTTTTTTTTAACAAAGTTTCAACTCTTCTCTTTTTACATATTAGCCCATATTGTAGTTATTCACTTGGAGAAAGAAAATATTTTCTATCACTATTTCCATCCCTAACCGCCACCCCTTCAGGTGTACTCCAATCACAAAATCAATTACATACCATCTGTTCATCATATTATTTTGATGAGGAATATAGTTGATAAATTTTAGGTTCAATAAATAATTCGTTTATAAATTAATATTCGATATAACACTGTTTACAATAAGACTTGAAAAATTACACGTCTCTCTAGCGAATGTAATCACTGCTCATTATCACGTACGCATCAGTTGACTTCGAGGACAGAAAATCAAAAGAAGCCATTTAAATTATCAATACATCGTTTCGGGTTTTTCACTGAAAGGTACTTTACGCGACAACAGTGCGTGAAATATTTTACGCGAAATTCGGCGCCGTGTAAACAAGTCACGACATTAAAAATTAAAATATCGTCGAGTGTTTACTCAAGAAGGAAACTTGTTTATTTCGTAGATAAACGAGAATTAAAATGTCGTAATTCACCGCGATTCTCGGAAATACAACTGAACAGCAGATAATATTGATCCAAATGAGTCATAGTGTATGTTAAATTCCGCATCATATTTTAATGATAACGTTCGCATATTCGTACAGATTTACCGATGAAAATCAAGTACAATAGTATCGCCTCAACAGCCGACATAAATGTGTACCACTAGAAAAGAAGACACCATTCGGTCGGGCTTCGTATTCCAGCACGTCCGTTATCGATTATTAAAGAAAATGCGTGTGCATACGTATGTCAGTAACACGAGCGAAAAAAGCATTCGCTCCACCACCGGCCACCGCACCACTTAATTGCCATTTCGAGTATTTGAAGAACGGCGCCGCAACCAGCGTCGTTCAAATGCCACCGAACCAATAAAAATTACATCGTGCTAGAGAAACCGCGCGCTACGAGGCCGGCGAAATAGTCGAGCGTCGGGACATTACTTTCAGGTAAAACAGCCAGCACGAATACTCGATAACGTATTGATCCGTTGTCTTGGCAAACGCATCACAAAGTTGGTCACTAAATTAACTAATGTCGAAGAGGAATCCGGCCATCGTGTAAAACGACCGGGCGTCGCCTGCGGTCGAACGTGCATTGAGTAAAATTAATCGCTTCCGGCGCTCTCGATCACGGGCCATATTTTCTTCGCACAATTACGAATAGTATGCCTAAATTTACCCCATTAACCTTTCATTTGCATTATGACAGTCGACAGTGGAGAAGACGGCCATTAGTTCAAGCTGCATTAAATAGACGGCGGTTTACATCGCTTATTTAATACTCTTAATGGCAGACATATTGAAATTTAAAATTTTTTTTCTTAAATCATAATTTCATTTAAAAGGTATTAATCATAGAGCAAAAATAATCAGTAACAAAAGCATCAAATATATGCTCAAACCATTACAACATTCGTATTGTCAATTTTTTCCTTAGCTTTTCACACTTTTTTTTATTATAGCTTCTCACCTACTTTCCGCACTGAAACTAATTTTTCATCAGCAATATTACATCGTATACACTACATTTTTGCGCAAACATATCTCTATCTACCTTGGATAACGAAATAAAAATTTTCAAAGTAGATCATCATCACAGTGAAAAAAATTTCTAGCTCATGTATCTCAGTCCCTTCAGCAAATAGGACATGCAAACTATCATACATGAGTATCATATGAGTAGTCCTACATGTGCCATGAAGGAACTAAGAATGAGGTGAAACATCCTGTATAATAGTATTAGTGAGCTACAAAAATGAAAAAACACTTTACCGATTATTATACAGTTAGTTTAGCTCACATCATCATTTTCACTTCGCATTCCTGTACATCTAATGTTCAAAACTAAACAGTGTCAAAATAATAAATCCATATTCCCTGGGAGTCGAATTCAAATACATTTATGATGTTTCACAAAATATGTGATCAACTTTGTCTTTGTGTGGTAAATAAACAACCACCATGCACCCAAAATATAAGTATTTTTTTACCTATAACATCGAAGGTGCTAAAATATGTCATTTGTAGAAAAAAAAACTAACTCGTGGTAATGATCGAAATTCAAATTGTTTTGATAGTAACCCTGAACGGCAATATATGTATTACACAATGTAATTTTATTGATGAAAAAATTATGCACGCAATAGGAATATAAATGATGCTCCATGAAAAAAATGTTCGAGAGAAGAAAATGTCAAATTTAATTTCTATAAAACTCTGAAAAAAATTGACCTATATGTATTTCAATATTTTCCCTCGGTATTGAAGTAGCCTGAAGGTCGCAATTTTTGAAAGCATAATATACAAAAGAAAAAATAAAATAAATGATTTTTTTTAAACATTTTTTCTTCATATCGTTCCTCCCACTCTTATCCCGTCTATGATTTGCTCATCTATAAAACAACATTGTACGTAATTTTTTTTAGTGTAAATGACACATATCCATCACCAAGACTTGTAAGGAGAAATTTTCAAATTTAATTTCAATAGAAATCTGAAAAAAAGTTTATCAACATCTCGATACTTTTCTTTGGGTATCCAAGCTGGTGAGAATAAGTGTGTCAATTTTTGAAAATAATCTACAAGAAAATTTGAAATTTGAACAACTCTTTACAATTTATCTATTGAACATTCCTTCTTACGCCCACCATGTACATAATTCTTATATCGGTAAAAAAAAAATAATTTAATTCAAAATATTAAATTTAATTTAAAAATAACTTTTTCAATTTAATTTTTTTTTTTTGGTTTTAATTTCTATTTTAGGTGCAAAAATTGTTGAATATCCTTATATAAATGTTAATAGATGTTTAATTATAATATTTTTATTTTAGTTTTTATTTTATTTTTATAAAATTTATTAATTTTCCAATATTTAGTTTAAATTTTAAAATTTTAATTTTGGAAATTAAACTACATTTTATATCATGCAAACGGATGCAAAAGGTTCGTTCTTTTTACAGTGGTAGTTCATGTAAAAAAAAGTTTCGAAATTGAGCAATGCGTGAATTAAATACATTTTTTTTAAGTAGGTACAACTCAGCATCTGCAAACTTCTGCTGCATAATGGTTGACTCTTCACCACACAAAACTGACCAAATATTTCGTTTAACTTTATGTACACATTACTGGATTTTCGTTTTTAGATTGGGCAGTAAAATAATGTTAATAAACAAGCAAGAACTTCGAAAACATTTCGAGAGGAAACGTCATCAAATTTTTTCTTGATTTTTTTCCTCTCATTACGCAATAATTCAAGTTAATAAACAACACAACGAGAAATAAAAAAAATATTAAATAAGTTAGTTCAAAAATAACGAAAAGGAGAACAGACTTTCACTTCATATGGCATTTAGATTTTCCCTTCCTTTCTACAACACGAAAATAGAGAGAAGGAAAACCATAGGGAAATAGTTTAAGCGTAGTTTTTCTGCAATGCTTCTACTAACGCAATCTATACACGTAAAAAAGAAGTTTGTTCATTTTGTAAGCTTGTTATACAACGACAGATGGCGCCAGTTGTATCGCGAATAACACATTCCACTCGCCGTAAGATCAACAATTTTTTATCTAATGAGTTTCAATTTGTCATAATCTTTCGGAATTTTGTGGGAGGACCACAAGTCGCCTCTGGACTTGGATTAAAGTTAGAGTCGAGTTTTTAAAATTACTCAGAACTCAAAAATGCTATTGCAGAGTTAAAGATCGTGCTAAATTAAGTGAAATCATTTTGAAAGAAATCAAAAATTATTATACTCCTTACGCCAATTATTGCAACTTAATTTTTCGAAAAGAAAAAAAAATATATATATATATCAAGATTGGAGTCAAACTGAATCCGGAATTAAGTATTTTTGCGATTTGTTTTGGGTCTAGTTTTTGAGAAGTGCTAATGATTAGAAGAATGAAATCATAGCCAAATGTTACAAATGATCCTATGTATACATATTTAGTGCGTTTTTTCTCAATGTAATTCCTTTTATAGCACATGTAGGTCTACTTATGTCACACTCATGAATGGTGGTTTGCCTATTCTTATCCACTATTATACCGTGCGCACTATTTGATTCAAATAATTTTCTTTAAATGAATCAAAGCTCAACCCTTCCAAATGGTTATGAAATGAATTTAATAATCATTAAATTTATTAAAATGCATAAATACTATTTTAATTTTAAAATTAATTCATGATAAAAATTATGGATTTCTTTCATAAAAAATTGTTCTGATGGCTGAGTTCCCCAAAATGACCATACTACTTCCACCTATGACTGCATTTTTCAAATTTATTTAGAAACACCAAATGGCATATTATATCTCTTAATGCAAAGAACACATAATACATAAATTATGGTATAAAGACGAAATAAGAAATTTTCAAGTTCTTTTTTTTTTCCATTTGCGTGCCATATACTGCTATTGAGGCCAGAGGCACGAACAGGTGGATAGTTAGATTAATCAAACATGCTCGGTTCCATCAACTGTCCATCATCTTTTAACAGACTGTTCAAGTTCCTTACTACAAGTTGAGAAAAATATTTCTCAGCCCCTTCAACAAGCGGAGCTGGCAACCATAATATATAAGTGTCACATAAGCAGACCGACATGTAATTTGAAGGAGCTTCCTTACATCGAACTAAACACCTGTAGAATCAAGCAATACTTCAAGTCAAGAAGTGTTGAACATAACTTTGTAGCGCGCAATTGAAATATCCATCGTCGATGTGTTGTTATGATAAAAATGACTCCATCTTCGTTGGTAAAAATTTTATTCATTGGAATTACATTACATCGATTAAACCCTCTGGTAACTCTGCACTGTGCACGTCCGGATGCCCCATCCCAAATGAGGGGGGCACAAAAAATAACCTTTACCAACACATTATCACGGTACTAATAACACGAAAAATAATAACAAAAATGTATGTTTCGAAAATCTATCTCCTCAGTTGAACGGACGAGTGGCATCAGTGAACTGAAACCTAATCTACTAGTGCTATCGCTTAACGCCTTAGTCTCACCTATCCGAGCGTATGTAGAAAAACCCATGCCAGATAAGCCAACACTACAACTTCGAAGTCAAAATGGAGTCATGAGCATTGCTTTGACAAAATGCTCCAATGTCAGATCACAAGGTTATAGTTTGAAATCTGACTAAAATCACTGACTGATTCCTGAGCTTTAATTTCTAGACATATTTTTTCGTTCAGTTTTGTCACTCTTCATTCAGTTTTTTTTTTTTTTTAATTTGACAGTTTTAATAAGCTTTCTTACCTTTCTTTGTCGTGCACTTCTTTGGCCAATATCTGGTCTACAATAGAGGGAAATGGAGGCCTATCTCCTAACAAACGTTGCTGATCGAGATCGCCTTGCATTTGTGTAAACGCGTGATCGTTCATGTTCAAAATTGTATCTCCACCTGCACAGAAAAATGAATCCATCTCAGTACATCCAATTTTAACCACATGACTGAAATAAAGTTCTTCAACCGTACTCACGGTGCATATAAAATTATGCAAATATCCTCATCATATTTCAACACATCAATAGCACTAAATTATTTTCAAGTTATAAGACCTTCGATGCATTGAAATTGTTGGAGCAAAGCGTCCACAAATAACATACGAATTCCTCGTTACCAAATTTAATTACCGTGTCGTTAATGACGCGCTTACCTATAGATTCTTCTTCGCGGTAAACGCTATGTTGCCGCTCTTAAGTAGCGAATAATTAGTACTTAACTACTTATACCTAGTTTTCCACCTCCCAGTGCTAGCCCGACAATGACAATCGAAATGACGACGAATGCCCGACATGAGTCAGAGAGTCAGAGATACCGTTCATTTTGCGATATAGCGGAGATTTTTTTTTTTTTTGTTAATTCGAGCTTTGTCCTTGTTTGTTGAAACCGTTGCTAGCGAATAGGTTCTATTCGACTAACACGTTGACGTGGGAGCATTGTTTGAAACAACGAACAACGATTACGGACTGCTCCAATTGACCCTGTAATTTTAATCGACCACGTAAAACGATCAAAAGAAATCTGCGCTCAGTTTCGCTCGCTGTATATTCCACCAAACGTACGATTCCATAGGACCATATTTTTTCCCCTAATAGAAAATGGAACAATGTTACGCCGACGGCACGTCTTTTCACCATATAGCGCGTATAAAAATCTACGAATGATGTACCACTCTCTGTGGGGTTTCTTCAAGGCACACATACGTTATTCTATTTACACCCCTGTCACGGTACAAGACATACTAATCCAATTACGCCGCTATATTGGTAACAATAATAATACACAGACCGTAATCGTAGGTACCTAGATTAGTATTCACGCGGCTACGTGCATGGTAGTGTACGTACGGTGTATATTCGTGGGTACATTCTGCTTAACCTAATTTCTTCGCAGCCGACGCGAAAACTACGTAAAATAATGCTCCAGAAAAACTATAAATTATTCGCATTTATAAAAGCGACGCTCCCAGGCGACTGCCTTGCATACATTTTATCCTACATCTAGCACCATATCGTTTATAGCTAATGATGGTAATTTCAATATCATCATAAAATATCTACATGTAATTGCATGTGTACATTATACACGTGTACAAAATTCATTTAAAATCGAGCCAACAATAAGAATTTGGTTTTTTTTCCTTAAATAAAATTTCAATTTCATCGCTTATTCCAACTATGTACCTAACGTTTTTATATATAACGTTGAAATCTAAATATAGAGTTTAAAACTCGAGTGGGTATGTTTATAAATTGGTAACGATCTTTTTACGATTAAACGACGACAACGCCTCCAGTCTAGATGAATCAAGGGCAAGTAAACAAGCTAAATTTGGATAATGTTACTTCGGTCACGATTAGCCAACATCTTCCTCCTTCCATTATTTTGAGATCGACATACACGTGATTTCAAAAAAATATATACTACAACATTCTCTCGTGTCAGTGGGTGAATCGCTTATGTTTCCCATTAAGAAAAGATCGAAACGCAAGAGGAATAAAAACGTTGGCAAATTCGCAAAAATTCGAAAATATAATTGCCTTCAGATGCAACAGTTTTTTGAAATCATTTCACATTTGATTTTTTTTATTTATTCCCAATTACCCATTGGGTTCATTGATATATTCCACGAAAAAGAGAAATAATTAACGTCTTTTCAGTCACCTGAAAGAGTTTAGAAATAATCGAAAATTTAAAAACGCAAATTCATATTGTTTTTGTAATACTCAAGGCAAACAGAAATCATTTTTGGTAATTTTTAGATAATTTTAATCATATTTTTTTCAGATCAAAAGTATCAATTCTCTTGCATATTTTATATTTTCAAAATTACGATATTTTCGAAATCTGTGGTTCTTCTAAGGAAATATGTGAACAAACCAAACTCATAAATTTTATTTGCACAGTAAAATTTACACAATATGCAATGTTGTGAACAACAACAAAACAAATGAAGATCCCATCTGTCCCACTCGACTTCATGCGAAAACAGATGCTGCTCAGATGGAATATAATAGCGCAGAATTACCTTCAAAATGTTAATTTAAAAATTGTATACAAACAAGGCAGGAATATCTCTTAGAATAACCACTGCTTCGGATTATCGCAACAATTTTCTCCAAAATGTACTGTTCAACGAAAATAAACTCAAATCAGTTAAGCCAACCACCGAACTCTGGTCCACCGAATTCCGACCCAACAGACGAGAAGAAATTGCGCTGTGCCGCTTGCGCATAGGCCATTCTAAATTCACTCATTCCTACCTTCTCAACAAAACACCTCAATCTTCCTGTTCTGTTTGCTCCAGCCCCATCACTATCAAACATGTTCTCATAGATTGTCCAAAATTCAAACAAAACCGTATCACCTTTAATCTACCCCCCTCATTAAACATTCTTCTCAACAATAATCCTTCCACAATAGCTAATCTATTCAAATTTCTCCAATCTATTGACCTGCTTCACCAAATTTAACCCCCCCTTTCCGTCCGTGCCTCTGGCCTATGTTGCAGCACACGGCACGTTAATGGATAAAAGTAAAGTAAAGTAAAGTAATTTTCCAAAAAAAAAAAAAAAAAAAATTGAAACACCTTATTTTAAGGTGCGTCCACACGAGGATGATCAGCTTCGTTCAGCCTGGATGATCAGCTTGGGATGAATGTAGTGTGGACGTTTGGATGATCAGCCTCGTTGAGCTGAACGAAGCTGATCAGCCTGTCATCCTCAATCGACTTGATGTCGGTCTGTTCAAAGGATGATGAATAGTGTGGATGCGACTGCATCATCCACATTCGCTCATACAAATATAATTTTTCGTCATTTCACATACAAGTTATTGTTCGATGGAATGAAAATAATTTTAATATCAGAAAGTTACTTTTTTTGGTCATCTGACACTTTTCTGAAATTAAAATAATTATTTACAACGCAAAATTTACTAAAGATTATGATAATTTTTATTTATACATTTTTTTTAAGCGTTTGTGCGAGTAGCAATGTGTGAACCCTAATAAATCTTATTTACCAAAAAATTTAACATAAAATTATCATTAATGTATATATTTTTTTAGTAAGTATTACTAATTTATTAGTAACAAAATTTTTTTTCATAAACTTGACACTTAAAAACACTACAATAATTTTAATTATTTTTACTAAATTTTTCATATAAAATGTTAATTTCGGATATTGAAGAATTATTTAAAAACTGAATTTATTTTTGATTAAAAAATTGATTCCTAATAATTTTATTACATATTTTTTTAATTTTTTTTATTATAAAATGAATTTTTTTTTATAATTTCCACCATTTGGGTGTGAGGGTAGGATAAAAATTACTCATGCTGCCCTACTTTTCACCACCACCGATTGTACTTGTCGCGTATTCCTCATAATGACTGACTCTATTTGGAGAATAACGCGCAAAAACACATAAAAATGTAGGATTTAACTTTTTCCTCGCATATTTTCCTGTAATGTTATGTACCGATTCCTTCTGTTGATGGCAAAAAGCTGAATAAGTGTGGACGTCGACAGATGATCATCCAAGCTGAACAAGCTGATCATCCTACGTGTGGACGGACCTTTAAGGACAATAAACGCTTTTTCATCTCTTCTAATACCACGTACTGAGATATATTCGGGGTATAGTGTCTTTCTTGTCTACAGTAATCATATGAGCCCATACTCCAAACTCAAATTTTTATTTTCAGCATATTTTGAATCCATTCTGAACAAAATTCAAAGTAATATTCAGCACTCTTGACTAACACCACACACGAAGTTTCGCTTCTCTAAGTACATTTCATGAAATGATATTTGCAATTCGAGAATTTTTTCACTCCAACTCGCCCCAAATTCATTTAAAAAGTTGAAATTTGGATTGGCTTCATTTTACTCTATCATATGGCACCTAGTTGGAAGATTTAGAAACTATGGGGGTCATTCCAGCCGCCTTCACAATTTGAATAAATTGCCATTTCGAGTCTGATCAAAAATATTTCAACGAAATAGTCCGAAAGTTAAAAATAAGCAACTCTACCTCCCCTACCCCCTCCTTCATCAAACTCAAATCAAGAAGGCCACAATAGTTTAATTTTTCATTAAAAACCCCGCTAGAAATAAACTTCAATAAGTCTTGTATTTGGATCATAACAGCTACAACAGGTCCTACGTGCAGATTTACATGACAAACAGATATAAGGAAAACACCGTCGAGCTCAACCTGAAGTTAATGTCAAACATCTATCAACATTTTTCGTTAATTATTAGCAAAAAATAATGATCTATTCGACATCAATTCAGGCTCAACTTCGAAGTACATCTATGAATTATTCGTAAGACACGTATAAACTCAAAATTACGTTTTTCAGATGATTTGCCTTGAATCAATAGAAACAGGATATATATCATCGATAATATGCGCATAGTGGAGGGGGCGTCCACTAAATCTGGACATCAAAAATTCCTAAATCTTCATCCCTTTATTCATATTTTTTATTAAATTATTTCCCTTCGAAAACTGTTTGAGATTTCATCAATTCGGATAAAATTGAAATTTTTATGAAATTTCATAGGCACTCTTTGGAAAATTTTTGTTTTCATTTCGTACCTCAAGAGAGAACTTCGTGCCGGTTTCGTGTTTTTCGTACTTTCCATACCTGGTGGACAACTTGAGTAACCCAGTTTGGAAACATAATTCGCTGAAATTACTCGACTTTTGATCAAATAAACAAATTAACATAAAAACTGAGTCCATTAGTCCTCATCATTAGGGTTGAATTTTTAATTTACATTATTCACTCAGGTAACTTGAAACGTCTATTTGGATCTAAACTCAAGAGGTTAAACTGAGAGCCCCTCAACCCACAAGCAATTGAGTATACTCCCTAGCTTAATTTCGTCGAAATACATGAATGATTCGAGAAGCAGCAAAACTCATATTTCGACTCTAAAGACAGCCATGGCTTCAGTTTTACCTTGGACTGATTTTGCGATAGTGTAATACATAATAATTATTAGTATTAGGAGTAACTTTGTAGTCCCCTATCTTCTCCCCTAATGGGTATACGAAAAAAATTATAAGACCCTTTCTTATAGAGAATTTAATGAGAAATATTTTATTACCATACTACTTTTTCTCTAAAACGCGTTGTTCGCAAAAAAAAATGCAAAAAAGTGAATTTAGGAGACGTTCTTGTTACACATTTCATTTTTTTGACCAACTTCCACCCCCTTCGGGGGGTTAAAAATATTATCATGTTGTACCTTAGAGTACAAGCTAATTATGGAAAAAAATTCAGCCATGTAACCCACTCAACAAATTTTTTTACAATTTTTTGAAAATTTCAAAGCCTAAAAAATTCAAGAAAATATGAATCGAAAAATTTGAAAAAATTTCCACAAATGTATTTAAATAATGCCTATCAATAGTGAAATTTTCAAAATTTTTCATCCATCCCATCCAGAGTTAAAAAATATTGAATTTTCGACATATGGGAGTCGATTTCTCAGGAAGGGATGGGGGTGGGGGGTCAAAAATTTTTTTGGGGAGTTTTTTCACGAATTTGGGTCAAGGGCCGTTTTCACTATCTTATCAGGAGAGACCCTATCAACTTTTCAACATCTTCGTCACGTTTGAAGACTGGAATGACTTTCCAGCCCCCTCCTCTTCCCTTCCCAATCAAAACACTTGAAACAATGAAATAAAAATTAATTACAGCAGATACGAGTTCGCTCGGTTCGAATATTATTTCAAGTTTACACTCATCAAATTGAGCTATTCAAAACGTCTTCAACATTCCTTGAATTTCGTAGCATCTGCTAATTTCGCAAATTTCAAAGCACCCAGATATAGAAAACCTGGTGAAAACGTTTTGAAAATGGAAATCGTTCACGATCTGTTAATTTAGGGTACTCTATCAAATCTCACGTAAATCTATAAACGACGCCTTTATCACGAACCGAAATGATTTTTCTACCTCGACAATCTGCTTTCTTACCAAATCGCCATCTCACGACCTTCAAATAGAATACGCGATACTATCGCGTTCTGAGATCGCCGACCATAACAAAATAATCGATGATGTATTTACGAAACGAGTCGAATAAAGAGAGGATAATTTTGATTATACGTCATTCGCCAAACCTTAGGTAATTCACTACCACCTTAGTCCACATTCGCTCATTTAATACATAGATAGCTAGATGTATATACACAGGTACCAAACAAAGGCGAAGCGAAAAAAACATCTTCGATAAAAAAGAAACCGGTTCCGGTTCGCTGGTTCATCGATTGTCCGTATTCGGAAACGCTATAATGTATCCGGTTCTTCATATTTGAAAAAAAAAAAAATTAAAAATCGTATTTCAATTGAATTTTTCGTTCGACTCCAATATACGAGCGTTCGTCGACTTTGCGTCATAATTAACGTGATAAAGATGTTTTCCGCCATACACGTACTTGGTGTTTCTGATGTTTCATTTAATGAAACGAAAAAAAAAAAAACATATACACAACGCTTTCGTAGCATACATTACGCATTAGCATTAGTCGTACTCGCGTAATACGGTATGTAGGTATATTACACGTACGTATGTACGAGTAGTTACGTACACGTCATCGTATTAGAATTTCTTTTGTTTAAAAACAACTGCGACGTTTTCGACGATTTCACCAAATAACACTTATCGCTAATGTTCGACGCACCGATGCGTCGTTAAGCTCTCTTTTTTCCCACTCATCGCCTCTGGCTGGCTGGATGTCGATGTATCGAAATCCGTGTCAAGTTTATTAACGAAACGTTTACGTTCGCGTCATCTAAATTCGAAACGTATACGCACGCGACGCTTAGTCGCGATCTGCAATTTCGTACAAACATAATCGTCGCGCAACCGAGCTTAATCGAACCGCAGCAGGTGTCAATGTCACATTATTATTCTCCGACGCATTACCGAATTCCCATCTCTACAGATATCGCGTAAAATGGTACTACGCACGCACGTTCTAGTCTCGCTGTCGTAATCGCCGATTTGGAAAGACATCTGATATAAGGCAAACCGACTCGGGGAATCGATATTTTTCTTGAGCCATGATCATCTACGTTTCTAACTCTGTTAAATATTCTATTAAGTTATATCGAACGGTTTAACTTTGACGCTGTTTCACGAAAATTCTATTTGTTCGCACCCAATAAATATCGAAAAATGTGCAGATGTATTCGTAAAATAATGCCTACTTTTTTAAAGAAAAATCCAAGTTATTTAGACTTGGGAGTCGAAACAGCAACGACATCGAATGTGCCTTTAATTTACAACTCTTTCCAAGTCAATGTTGACTGTTGAGCTAATCTTTCAGCACCTTCGAATTAAAATACAAGTAGGAGTCAGCAATTTTAGAGTCATGTGAATCATCCTGAAACTTCTACATCGATGATTTAGTTATTGATGCGAAGGCATTTCGCGGTACTTCATCAACATCCTAAATACGAACAAGGGCAGAAATAGGGAGGGGCAAAGAGAGGGCAAATGGTCCCAAGTCTGAGGGTCACAGACGACTAGGAAATCTAAATTTCAGATTTCAAAATGTTCAACATTCTAAATAATTTTTTTAGCTGAGTTTTTAACAAAACGATAGCTATTACAGCCTACTTGATTTGGGAGGGGAAGGTCGGGGGAGGGTGGGGTCTTCAAATCTTTGCGTTTCAGACCATTTGTAATCATCTGGCAAATGTCCAACTTTTTGGTATATATATATTTTTCCCCCATGCGTAGCGCCAGCGAGTATTCATAAAATTTGCTCAAAATTTGGTGAGGGACTCTTCTTGCAAATACGCAAAAATAGTTTTTTTGTTTTTTCGATAAATTTCAAAATGGCGGATCACTCAAATTTTGAGGGGGCTGGAGAAGGGGCAAATAGCTCAAATTTTTCGTTTTTGATTTCATATGAAAGAGTGAGTCACGGATACTAACATATCCAAATTTCAGCTTCTTGAGTGCATATTGAGAGGAGTTAGATCAAAAAACGGCTTTTTGAGGAAGTTTTGAGTCATGAAATTTCTTGAATCTTCCATATCTCCCCACCAAATCAAGTTAAAGAGGTCAAATTTTGTGTGTGAGGTTAGTTGGTGACCACAATATGACCTCTTGAATTTGGATCAAAATGGATTCAAAATGGCGGATTATCAAAATTTTGAGTAGAGCTTGAGGAGCCTCAAGTTGGTAAAAATGTAATTAATATGAATTCATATGGTTATTGGGGATAAGTTGTATACTATATCCCGAATTCACTTCCATACATGATGTTGGAGGGGGGAAGGCGGGGTTACCAACCTAAAATAGTGGTGGGGTACAGGAGGGGTCGAAAATTTTTTATTGCTGTGTCATATGATAAAATGAGCCCAAGTGACAAACGTATTTTGATTTTAGCTTCCTCAGTGATTTTGGAGGGAAGTTAGAGCAAAAAACGGCTTTTGGAGGGAAAATTGCTGCAGGAAATTTCATGAATCTTCCATATCTCATCACCAAACCGGCCTAGAATGGTCAAACTTTGTGTGTAGGATTAGTTTGTGACCAGAATATAACCACTTAAATTTGAGTCAAAATGGATCCAAAATGGCGGATTTACAAAATTTGAAGATAATTTGAGCACCCTAAAATAGTTATAATTTGAGAAATATGTGTTCGCATGATTATTTCATGGCAAAAAATACTATATTTGTGCCAAATTGAACTTCTTAAGTGTTTTTGGAAGGGTGGGAGTTTTCAGACTTGGTATTGGGTGTGGCCTGTAGTGATGAACGGTTAAGCAAGGTTATTACTAAATCAAAACGAACCCCAGTTAAAAACTCAGCTCCAGTAATGCGGCATGGCTGCTTGCGTTTTTTTTAATTTTCACTGCATCCAAGAAAAAATTGAAAAGGAGCTCAAAAATCATTCTTCCCCTCTCCGGGCTAATTCTGTCTCTCTCCTTGACCCTGAACATAAAATAATACTTCCTCGAAATTTCGGTAAGTTGATTACAATTTACAAATTCTCAGCTTGTTTCTTTCGCAGACACGATCGATAGCAAGATTGTTTACATCAATAGTAGAATTGAAGTTAGCTTTATTTCATCGTTAATCAAAGTATTGATAGTTGATCGATTTCGCAAACATTATGACTTCAAAAATCAATATTTTTTCATTGACATTTCAAATATTGATATGCCGAATTTCGAAACCACATTTTTCTCATATTTCCATTACCGTTCAAAGTATCGATTCTTATCATTCAAGATATGTTCGTATTGGACAAAAAAAAATGAAATTTACAATTAATGAAACGAAAATAATCTTGAAAAAAAATAGATAAAGATAACAGAAGAGAATCTAATTTTTGAAAAACGAACCCAACGATTTTTTGTTTTACATTTTATTTTTCCTTTTATTTTATTACTTATAATTATAATTCATATTAATATTTTACACTATTATAAATCAAATAATCCTTTAACCAATTAAAATATTGCAAAACAGCTGATATCAAGAATAATTTTTAGCTCAGTTCTCAATGAAAAACTATCCTAATACAAATACACTAATATAGCCTACCTGATCAGGAAAGAGGGACGGAAAGGGAGATTTCATATGTTGATACTTCAGGCTATTTGTAGCTAATTAGCCAAAAGCCTTCCAGAAACCATAACGGATATATTCGTTAATCGCTCACGATTAATTGAGAACATGTCCACAGAAATCTCTAAAAGCGATTTCCTCAAATTTTTCCAAAATGTCGATTCATTCAAATTTTGAAGGCTACCGCAGGCACACCGAAAACCTCTAAATCTTGAATCTTGGTGGTATATAATAGAGTGAGTTGAGCACTCCAACACGTCCACATCTCGCCTTCCTAAGAGGTTTTCGAAGGGAGTTATAAAAAAAATTTTGTAAATCGCCAATATCTAAGCACCGGAATTCAAGTTGAAATTGTTTCAAAATGGCGATTTATCAAAATTCGAGAAACGCTTGATGATACTCAAATGGTTCAAATTTGATAAATATAATCTCATATATAATTACAGGCGACGAGAAGTACAATTTAATCTAAATCCACCTTCAAACGTGATGCTAAAGAGGAGGAATTATACTTCTCAAAATGTAAGGGAGTGAAGTAAATTTTCAATTGATAAAATGAACCAAGTTACCAACATATTTAAATTTCTGCTTCCTAAATGGCTCTGGAAGGGCGTTCGAGGGATACTCATTTTTGAAAAGGAAATAGAGTTGAGAAATTTCTTGAATGCTTCGAGAAGTTCAACATGTACGTGAGTTCATTTCAAGAACGGAATATTAATGCTTGTATTTGTGTCAAAATGTTTTCGAATCGCGAAAGTTTAACCAGTTTAAAATACCTTAAGTTTAATAACTCAATCTCACAGGCCATGTTCGAAGAGATGGGTGTTGGTTTGGAGCCTGAGTACCAAGAATGGAGATTAATATCATTGAAAAGTCTGAACAAGCCTCTTCCCACACTCTCATCCCATCGAAACTCGAGCTCCAACAATGCAACACAGTTGCTTACTTTTTCAAGAAAAATATGCTAAATTTTGTTCGAGTGGTTGGGCTTCCCTAATGAGCATTTTTTACTTTCAGGAAGTTTATAACTTGGAATTTTTCCTTTGGAAGTTTTAATAAATACTAAGTTACAGTTTTTTTCGTCGAGAAACAACTGATTGTAAAACCAGAGATAATTCACCAGTTAGACTAGACTTTTCTATGAGAATACTCAAAATGTCGTATATACCCAGACCTACAGTCATACAGCGTATTTACTCCCGAGTTAAAATTAGCGGGGATGAGTATAATGCGTTAAAGCTGATTGTTCAAGAATGAATTACATATACTGAAGTGGAAATTAATTGAATAGTAAAACTGAATGGAATGATTATTCTATCATCTGTTTCAATCAAAATCAAGATTAAAATTTAACTCAAGAATTGTATTTATGAATTACATTTATTATTAAGCTCTATAAATTTATGATATCAAAATCACCGATTTCTAATAATTTCTATTGTTAAAATATAAGATTTAATTTCTGATCGAGATATAAAATTTTAATAGATGGAAATGGTGAAAAGTAGAATTCAAGTTGCAGGACCGGATTTGAAGCAGGCCCAGAGATCCCATTGATACCCAGAACAAGAAGATATTCGCTCAAACCTTTAAAAAAAATTTTATGCTTGTAATGGGTTATTAAATTTTTTTTATTACTTCAAATAATTCTCTATTGTTTTTTCAACTTTTTTGGCATTCTAGTACAGGGAAATAAGGGAAGGAGAGGAGGAATCATCAGGAAAAATTACTTGTTCATCTTCATCACCTACCTGAATCACTTGATGATAGATATGAACATGTGAATAAATTTTTCCAAAACTAATGTTTTTTGGCCCCCCCCCCCATTTTGGGCCCTTTTACGACTTTTTGGGAAAAGTTTTTCACGTACCTTGTAGAAAATTGAACGGGGAATATTTTTCAATATCAACAATTTTTGCGTAGGACGCACCGTATATAAGATAAAAACAAAAAACTGATTTTCGAAAGGGAATTCTAAAAATTGGTATATTTTGACCTCCCCATTTTGGGCTTACTAATGGCGTTTTGAGAAAACTATCTCACTCATTCTGTAGGAAATTTAATGGGGAACATTTTTTGATATACCTTATTTTGACGTAGAACCATTATTTTCGGAGATATTAGCAAAAAATAGTTGAAAAACTATTTTTTGCGAGGTTTTAGCCCCCTCCAGGGGTTAGCTCACCCCCTACGGGTGACAACTTTTTATACCTTGTTAAGGACACCATTCTGCACATATAATGTGAAATTAAGCTCACTACCATTTTTTTCCAGGTTTGGTCAAAAAATGAGCTTATTTCCCTGTACTAATTCGGCGAATGAGAAAATTTTTGTTGTTTTTTCGAAATGAAAATAGCATTAAAAATATATTTTAAGCCTGTAATGGATTATTGATTTTTTTAATTTATTACTTCAATAATGATTCTGCATCATTATTTCATTTTTTTGGTCTTCGATGAATGAAAAAAATTTGTCATTTTTTAATACAATTATGTATTTTATGTACAATACATATTCGACTCTTATTTTTAGGAAGAATTTTCTTTTTCAATTCCTGCATTCAACTTTTTGTTTGGGAATATAAAACACAGAAGCCGCAGGGACTTTATAAAAATCTCGAACCCGAATGGAAACCTCAGCTCTGGCAAGAATCAAAATTGAAACTAGATAAACAAAAATCCCCGAACAACAAAACGTGAACCAAATAAAAACGAAAACAAAAAACCGAAACATTCAAGGACAAATCCTATTTTTGGTTTTTCCATCACTTTTTACAGCACAATCGTGTAGGTTTTCTCGTCTTTTTCTAAATTACACCCACCAATACAACTACCATCAAAAAAATATTCCAAGAGTATCGAGTAAAACCGACTCAAACATCTGCGATTTCTCGTATGCTTCCTTTAAAAAATCGAAATCACGAGCGAAGCTTTCAGAACCGCTCGAAGTCGAGGCATGGAAGGTGGTCAACTTGAGGAAATCAGAGTCAAATTTTGAGAAATCATTCCGAGCCAAATGATGGAGTTTCAGTCAAACGACTCTACAGTTACATTTAATTCGGTGTAATTCTTTGCTCGAATATCGATTTATTTCCTAATTGAAAATTTCGAAAGAATAATGATTTTTTCAAAGTCGGATGAGCACAACGGTTTCAATTTCAACATTCACAGATATTCGCCAGACCAACGACGCGTCCTCGTTGCGAAACTACGTCACGACTTTAAGCATTTATAAATAACTCATCGAATGATTCGTTTCTGAATCACATAAAGCAATATTTTTCGTCGAAATATACTCCGTTCTTGAAAATGCAAACGAGAAGACAAATAAATTCGCGCTTATTCGCCATTAAGAAATTCATTCTCGGATTGCGCAACATCGAAGTCCATATATTTTTCGAAGAATTTGATAGTTGAGAAAATCTCGCAGAATTACCAACAGATACAATAACACGAACAAATAACAGAAACATACGAACACACATCTTGATAGAAATTAACGATTATATCCTATATAAATTTAATCGAAGGCATAACCCTCATTACCTTCTTCATCCATTTGACAACGATCACAGAAGCACTCAAAATTCGCGAAATATTACACCACACGCCGCACAATAATCGATGATGAAAATTTCAAAAAGCGATAAAAAACATCAATCTACGCTACTTCACAAGCACACACTCGCGTATAACTTATCGCGCGAAAACATGTCACTACTACGACTTCCAAGATATCTCTGGCTTTGCCATAATACGTGAAAAAAAAATTTATTAAATAAAAAAAACTATCAACTAATGACTATGCACGCGGTATACACGCAGGAACTGAAAATAACTCGCCTACAGCCGGTCCCGCCAGTGTAGCCAACAGGATGCGATTAATTTCCCCCGTCGAGTATCCGCGATCGTCGACGAGTTCATGGTCCTCGATGGTCGACTCGCGCCAAACGAGCCGACGAAACTGTAACGAACTTCCCGCGTGCACTTCGAGACGCGTTTATTACGTAAAGGCGTCCATCAGACGCTACTCCGCTCATCCCCGGCCCTTTTTCTTGGCGACTTTTACGCACATTTCGTACATCCCTTTTCTTACGCGACGAGCGCCCGCCGCCAGCTCCAGTTCCACGCAACGGCACCTTCGACTTAGCGCTAAACGCCGAAAAAGGTTAATGGTTTGTTCCGCATTTCACCCCTTCCACTCCCCCTTCGTTCGAAAATGTTTCCATCGAATTTCACAATGTTTTCTCGCATTTTACCCGAATACGCTCGCACGTATCTGCGACAAGACGTTCGTTGTCTCCAGTAATTTCGTCGAGAGCTGATCCACGCGCCGACTCGATAAAGAAAAGCCCGCGTTCGCCGCAACAAAGTCCCCAGTAACCAGTATCGCACGTATGCTTCGCTAATGAGCTTTGTATAATCATTATTGACGAACTCGGCTAAATCTAGTTACACGGTCGACGGCGCCGACCATCTAGTCGATGGGGCTCGCAGGGAAGCGACGAAGCCGTCATAAATTTATAATAAACGTAGTACACGTCGTAATTTACGGCCTCTTTCATTCGTGATAATTATTCCATTTGTACGAACGTCTTCTTTTTTTTCGGCTCGTTTGTTCCATTTTTTTCGAATTTAATTTTTAACATTGAACGGTCCCGCCGCATAGCCCACTCGTACATCGAGCTGCGGAGAAGGGGCAAGATGAATATAAGCAAAATTCACTCGTTATATTCAATTTCATGTGATAATGACGCAGATATAATTATTTATACTTGGCGCTAGAAAAAAGTCTTAGCCCCCTTACTCTTGTTCTAATTAGGTTTCACGAATTCCCGAGGCATCGAAAAACGATATACAAACATATCGTTTTTAAGCCGGGTTTTTGATAATAACGATTACAAACCACTTGATTTGAGAAGGAAGAGCCGAAGATAGAGTAGGGTGCAACGATCTCCATCCATTTGCTTTTTATTAACATTTGATTCACCTTAAAATAACAGTTCACTCAAATTTTGGATGTGGGTGCAAGGACCTCCGAAGCCTCAAAATTTTCCATCTTCATGTCATATCGTTAAATAAATTACAAAACCTAATATTTCCTCATATAGAAGGTTTTGAACCACGAAATTTCTAGAATCTTTCATATTTCTTCATCAAATCAATCTAGCCCTTTCAGTCACGAATTATTTTTAATACGTAGATTTAAGTTCTGCAGATTTTCTGACAATTTTTTCTCGTCCTTCTACGACCATTACAACTAGAAATACACGACGTTCCATATATGGTACAGTATGACTACAATGAACTAAATTTTACATGTTTTCTTGAAAACATCAGTAACGATTTTTAATGAACTTAATATAATATTTTCACCATTTTTACGAATTTTTGATGTCCCATATCTGAGACATTACAACGTTAGAAGAAGAAAATTAAAAAATATATAATATTTACTGTATGCGTGAAAAAACTCCATAATTACAAAACTAGAAAAATACTCACGTAAAAAACTGATTGCAAAAACTTGAAAATGAAATTTATAAAACACCATCATCTGATGATTACAAGTACATACTTATGTGTAATTGATTGGAGAAGGTGTCCCATATATAGAATGTGGCGAGGAGAGGGCTAGAAAGTTCAAACATTATATGTAAGCAATGGCGTCGCCAGGATTAAAAATTGGGGGGGACACAAAAGGGGCCAAGAATTTAAGAT
The DNA here is from genome assembly GCA_009761765.1 of Phenacoccus solenopsis. NCBI lineage: Eukaryota > Metazoa > Arthropoda > Insecta > Hemiptera > Pseudococcidae > Phenacoccus > Phenacoccus solenopsis. Next base: position 49,173,140 of record CM019753.1, read on the forward strand.
TTTTCCTGTCTTTCGTATTAAAAATATGTGTATTTTTTTTGGGAGGGGGTCTAATAATTTTTTTATGTGAAAAAATCGTACAAGGGTTAATAAAAACAAATTTATTATTTTCTTCAAACTTGAAAAAACGCAAATAAGCAGGTATAAATGGTATAAAATAAAAAAAGAAATTGAAAATATTATTTAGTGAAAAATTTGGTTATTTTTAGGTTTTGTGTAGGTAGGTAATGTCAAGTCAAATTCATCTTAAAGATAGGTACTTATAAGTAATAAAAACAAAGAATAAATGCAACAAAAAAATATTTAATAAAGAATAATTCTCATGTTTTTATGCGCAACGGCAAACTCTTCGATGATTTTGTATAAATCTAGTGATTTGGCAATCGCGTAAATGTGAATAATGGAAAATTTCAATTTTTTGGTTGAGGCCAAAGGGGGGCCAGAAATTTTTTAGGGGGTCAGACCCCCCCAGGCCCCCCTTAGCGACGCCACTGTATGTAAGGCTAATGTGAGGCCAGAATACAAACATTTGAATTTGAATAGAAATGAATCCAAAGCATTGGATGAGCGAAATTTAAGCAAGAGTTGATCTTCAAATAACTCAAAGCTGAAAAATAATAATACAGAAGATCAGAAGTATACTAAAATTACGCTAAATCCATTTTTAAAGGTGATGTGGAAGGCTCTCAAACTACGGATACGACAGAGTATACATAAATTATCACATATCGAAATTTCAACTTGCCAAACAAGTTGGAAAGGGTGTTGGAACGAAAAGCAGCTTTTGAAAGGAAACGAATTTAAGAAACATTAAATGTATCTATAAAGCTCAAACTTCATATGTAGGTTTTGTTGAGGACCAAAATATGACCCAATGAATTAAGGTCAAAATGAAAGCAAATCTACGCAAAATGGTGGATGGTCAATATTTGAGGAAAACTTGGAAGAGCCTCAAATAGCTGAAATTGATAGATATAACCTCATGTATCATCAGTGAACATAAAATACAATAACATTTACAAAATTCAAATTCTAAGCTGTTTTTGAAGGAATAGTGGACAATTTTCAGCCCCTTACTAAATGCTGCGAACAGATTAATAACATTACTCGCAAATCTGAACAAGTCTCCAAAAAAAAAAAATGTTGCATAACTGCTCGCATTTTATTTACATTTTGGTTATAGGCTACACTGAACAGAAAATGTCAGATATTACAAAATGTAAAAAAATTTCTCATTTTTTCGATACTAAAATGCGAGATAACATCGTCGAAATATTTTAATCGAAAATAATCGTCAAATCGTAAGAAATAAGATGAAAGTTATAAAAACGAATTAAAAATTTAATACTCTCAAATCATTCGTACGATCTTCGAAGCTTTATAGTAGAAACTTTTTTCTACCTAACCGAGTACAACGAACGTAATTACGAGATTAGCGTAAGCGATAAGATTAAAAATTTAAATTGCTAAGTGAAACTATCGATACGCGATAAACGTTGATTATCATGGACTAGAGGAAACGAGTAATGAAGAAACCATACGAGAAAAGTCTGGAAAGAAAATAATTTAGTTTTCGATTCATTTCATATTATCAGAGATGAAGAATTCGATCAACAAGAAGTGGAACTGATTTACGGTTAATTTTCAAAGATTGTAAATAATTCGTTCATCAGAATTTAAAAAAAAAATGATTAAGCTACACAGGTAATTATATCGATGAAAAAATTATCTCAATAATTTCAAAAAAAATCTTAAAAAATTATAGGAAAAATGATCATCAAAAAAATATTTAATAAATTAAAAGACACGGAGATGACCAGAAAATAGGTGATATTACATGCAATGAATGGAACTTCCTACCAATTATATTGAGTAGCTCATCAAAAGGTCACGTATTAAAACGTGAACAATCGAATCATTAACGAACGAAATAATCGAATATAGAAGTATGTCACTCTAATTTCGACCAAAAGAAATATTTCATATCCAAAATTTCAGCTGCTTCGAGTGATAAGGGGAGAGCTACGAATTTTTCAAATTTTCACCTATCTAATTTTTGTAATTTTTTGCTATAAAGAAAAATAATGAACAAATGTGAACGATTCAGTTGCTTAAGCAATACATAATATTTTTCATTCATTACATTATTTAAGCTCAGTAGATAGTCTCTTTATGCTTTATATAATGAAAAAGGGGGGGGGGGGGCAGGTCACATGTTACTGAATGTGACTGTAAATCGGGAACATTTCGAAAAAAAAAAAAAAAACAGCTACAGCTTTGCAAAACTTCTAATACATTCTCGATTTATGGTGATAAATGTGTATCTTGATCCCTCCTTCCCAAAAAAAGTTGATTGCAGGATGTTACACTCGAATTTCGGCAATTACGCCATAAATCGGTGTTGATGAAAGATATTAGACGTTTTCCAAAGTTATAGCTGCTATTGCCATAGCAAAAAATGACTAAGTGAAATATTTGAAAATTTGAAAAAATGTGTAGCTCCTTTCAAATCATTTACAGCAGCTGTAACCTAGGATATGAAGAACCCTAAAAATGCTCTTTCTAATGACATTTGTTTGGTTGAAATGAGAGTATCACACTTCGGACTCTTGCCTTATCAATATACATACGGTCTGTCTGTCTCCAGAATTTCGAGTCAATCCTTGCATGTTAAATCAACAATAGCCAAAAAAGAAGTTACCTTAAAAAATTTGTAATTACTGCCTCAAACGTTTGAACTTAAAAACTTACCAAAGAATTTATGTATAAATCTCGTACATACTTTAATAATGAATGCAAGATAAAAAAACCGAAATTGAAAAAAATAAATGATGAAATAACCAATGATAAATCAATCGTAAAATAAGGGAATGTGGTGTTCAAATAATAAAACAGACAAAAAATAAAATTTAGAAAAAACGAGTAAAAAATTATCGAGAAAATATTTATTGAAAAAAAAAAAAGACACCAAAAAAACCGGAAAAATGATCAAAATGATAGTATAGATTACCAAACTGGTTTACCTTGAGTTCAAACACTTTGGTATTCGCATAGATTGCAAGTAAGGCAAACTCCATAGTAAATATTAAAAATTTGTTTAAAATAAATTAAGAGTAATAGGGGTATTCTTACACTCCGCCCTCTCCTCCTGTTACAGTTCTTCAGCGCTACCTTCATTTCGCCATTATCATTAGCGAGTATAGGAGCTCAACTAGTAGCTCTTTCAACTTTCAGAGAGTGGGAGTAAACATTTCTTCAACTCTTCCATTAGGCTTCCCTGATATTTAAATTTCGACCTAATTACGTAAACTCGTCCCATTGCTTTTTGGTTTCGTATATTTGTAAAAATATCGTAGGAAGAAAGGAAGCCAGCTCACCTCTCTTTCATCGCCACTATACTTTATTCCACCATCGAAAAAAGAAAAAAATCAATTAGTAATAAGAAGGACACGCACGTAGCCAACTAGCCATGCGACCAACGTATTATTGTAGGAAGCTATTAAACCGGTTTTAAATGTAGGTATGCTATAGAAATTTTTTAGCAGTATTTTCGCTCGACAGACAACGATACACCCAAAAGATTGCGTCAGGTCACAGTGTTACCAAGGTAAGAAAATACCAGATTATGGCTCGACAGGGGAAAAGAAGCGAAAAAAATAATAAAAAACATAACGATTCCATCGACCCGCGATAAAAAAAATTATTTCCAACTTTCCGATATGTTGACGATAATTTTCATTATACGCGATTAATTAGGGCGATAAGAACTAATGGGCCTTGGTTATAGAGAAATAATACAATTTTTACGATGACAAAAGCGAGTGAAAAATCTATTAATATCGCTATGGCAAAGGTACATCGTGACATTCAACGCGACCGCAAATACCTCTCCACAATAAGTACTATTAGGCGACGTAAAACCAATGGTATGCATATAATCGTTCATTTAGGTGACGTGTAAAAAAAAGAATTCCTCGATATAATTTTCCATATTCCAGGTACATCGAGCGCATTAACATAACTTATGGATGTTCATAGTCCATACACGTCGCACGCTTTTCGTGTGCACCAATAGCACATCACCTAGTACTTCACAGGCGTATAATTACTATATACTGTGTTCGAATAATTGAAATACATTCGGTATTCGGTTACTTGCCGTTTGCATTTTTAAACAGATGTAAATCTCGCGGGTATACCTTGTAAGCAAATACCTAATCGCGAAATTTCGCCAAGCTCGTGTAACCACTAATGAGCAGATACTACGAATATTCCATAAACGATCCGCTGCCAAGCCACCAACCGGTGTAAATAATATTTACAACTTTGACGACTACTATAGGGAAACGATACTAGGCGTTATTCGGTATCTCCATTTATGAGTGCCAGCGTTAATTCAACTCTGGTAATTTTCCCTCCAACAGCGACAAATCAATAACCGTTATGTTTTGCTCGGCAATTCATTGCCAATTCGTTTGATTTTATGTTTAGTTTGCGACGTTCCATTGTGAAAAAATGAAACCATTCTTCGCAGGTACGACAAGAATAACCTTGACTCGTGCATCACTGCGAAACGAATACCTCGTAGTCGTAATTTCTTTCTCAGCACTTTTCCATTCTCGATGACCTTCATAAATTTTATTGCACTAAATGATGCACCATCGCCTTTATCTCGAACAAATGCATCGAATTAGTTAGGCATGTTTCATCTTTACGTTCGCATCATATAGTAGGAATAAGGTATGGCGAGAATCATTCGAACAACACAAGTAACATTTTCAAAAATTCTAAAATTAATCATAAATCTCTAACAATAAGTAGTACAGGGAAATAAGGATTGAACCTGTAAAAAAATGGTAGTGAGCTGAATTTCACATTGTATGTGCAGAATGGCGTCCTTAACAAGGTATAAAAAGTTGTCACCCGTGGTTGGGGGGGGGTGAGCTACATTATATTTAAAACTAAAGCTGTGTGGTCATTGTTGTGAAGCTGATTGCACGAATAGTATGGAGGTGGAATGAGTGATGAAGAAGGAATAGATAGTATATGTGTAGTGTTTGTTGTTCTATAATGTAAATCTGGAGAAGGATTTCTAAAGGAGGGAGGAGGAAGGGGAGGCGGAATCATCAGGAAAAATTACTTGTTCATCTTCATCACCTACCTAGATCACTTGATGATAAATATGAACACATGTGAATAAATTTTTCCAAAACTAATGTTTTTTGGGCCCCCCATTTTGGGCCCTTTTATGACTTTTTGGGAAAAGTTTTTCATGTACCTTATAGAAAATTGAACGGGGAATATTTTTCAATATTAACAATTTTTGCGTAGGACGCACCGTATAGAAGATAAAAACAAAGAACTGATTTTCGAAAGGGAATTCTAAAAATTAGTATATTTAGACCTCCCCATTTTGGGCTTACTAATGACGTTTTGAGAAAACTATCTCACTCATTCCGTAGGAAATTTAATGGGGAACATTTTTTGATATAACTTATTTTGACGTAGAACCCTTATTTTCGGAGATATTAGCAAAAAATAGTTGAAAAACTGTTTTTTGCGGGGTTTTAGCCCCCTCCACGGGTTAGCTCACCCCCCACGGGTGACAACTTTTTATACCTTGTTAAGGACACCATTCTGCACATACAATGTGAAATTCAGCTCACTACCATTTTCTTTCCAGGTCTAGTCAAAAAATGAGCTTATTTCCCTGTACTAAAGACCTAATATTTGAATTAAATTTCCCACGTACACGTTTCAAATTTAATTCATTTTATAAAATAATTTTATTTCGCCATAATATTACGTGTAATTAAAAATAAATGATTTTTTTTCTCTTTTTCACTTCGCATTTTGATACCCACTGCTCACCATTTAGCCGATACGATTTTGAAAAACGACTCGCCAGCTTTTTTAATATCAATAGCGTATTCGAAGGATCAAGGTTACATTGATTATGTATTTAGAATCGCCGCACGCTTCCTCCCGTATGACTGTTCGGTGCCGACAATACACACAACTGAAGTTTATAGGCCAACAGCCCATTCGTTCAATACAAAACTCCAACTAGATTGTAACTAATTTTTGATTAAACACTTTATCGTTCGTGAATAATGATTTCTCTAAGGCCAGAACGATAATACCAGTAATAGCGACCAGGACGAGAATTACCGTCCCATCTAATCGTTAATCACTGCCTTCAAATAGGTCGAAAAATCGTACTAATTTCAATTCACATTTCGCCCAAACTTCACCATTAACTCAGCAGATGAACGGTGGAATAGTCGCAGGGATTTTGTTTTTCAATTGTTTAACGTTAAATTTTCGATTTTAGACCGCACTTTACGTCATTTTTCTCGTTTACATTTATATGAAAATGGAATGTTTTTGCTATCATCTCGTACACAGGCATACGCAGCGTTGTAATACATTTCTCGACGAAATATACGTAAGATTAAATTGAAGGCTCACTGGACCCGAATCAGATGAAGGCATTGACTGCACCACAAAGCGACAAGATTTGAATGCGACGCCTCAAAAAGCTACAAGGTGTTGGCTCAATCTACGAGCTTAAATTTAGTCATAAATGTTTCCAAAAAATAAAAAATAAGCAGCCATGCTCCATCATTGGGGTCGAGTTTTAAATTAGGGCTTGTTCTGCGATACAAGGTTTCTAACCTCATCATGCCCATAAATCGCATCCTGTACAAAGGCTGAAAACCACAGCCTATCCCCTCAAAAACCACTGAGGGAAGTTGAATTAAAAATATATAGTACTTCTCGCTTATAGGAATAATATGAGCTCATATTTATCAAGTTTGACATATTCGAGGCTTCCTTGAGCCCTCCTAAAATGTCGACCAACCTCTCTTTTTGCTCCATTTTAATCCAAATTCAAAAGCTTACATTCTGGTCTTGAAACATCAAGCACACATACAAAGTTTGACTTTTTTAGGTCTATTTCATGAAAAGGTAAGGAAAATTCAAGAAATTCCTCAACTCAAAATCTCCTTAAAAACGGTTTTTTGCTCCAATTTCTCTCCGAAATTTATATATTATATTAATGCCGAAACAATGAAAAACGTGTGAAAAATTTGTAATTTCTTCGTACTTTTTGTAGATAATTTCAGAAAAACTCTTTTAACCACATGTACTAATTTTTTATTGACCTTCACTCTACCCTTCACCATGGAGTTAGCAAAGATGTCATCGATAGTTTTAAATAGAGAGAAAAAAAATCCCTTCATAAATATTCCACACAAACAATTATTTTCATTTGAAAATTTTCATCTCAAAACTTAAAAGCTAGACGGAAATATACGGTTTGCACCAAAATGTGGAGTACGCGATGTACTGAAAGAAATAACGAAAAATGTGTAAAATAACTTTATTGAACCCATTTCCCAAAACCCCCACTCTATCTTCTTTCATATGCACCTTCAACGATAAATAAAAATTTTCCAAAATACTGTTATATTGAACTAAAAGAATTTATATTTTTGAAATTTTGTCCAAGGTACTTAAATCTATTCATGAGGCATTTCATTATCTGTCGCAGAGGATACAATAGATTGAAATATTGGGTCAACGAAGCATTTGTCAAAGTTATCTGTAAAAATATGAAAAAAAGATCTCCTTATCTACCCTCTCTATTGCCAAGAATTTTTAATAATTTACACGAACTTCAAATTTGTACCTAGCTTGATTTTTGAGATTAAAAAAAAACAAGAGGTGAGGGACACAATGGGGGTAAAAAAAATTGATAAAACATTGTGTTAACAGAACACTTTTCGAAATTATCACTAAAAGCATATTTTTCGACACTTTTTTCATCATTTCTACGCATCTACCACCTGCTTTCAATTTTTCGTCACTTATACTATATTGCATACCCTACATTTTGGAAAAACCATGCACGATAAAACAACAATTTTCAAAGCTGATCATCACGAAGTTATAGAAAAATGATTTTCACAATTTTAGATGCAAAACAGATCATTATTTCATTGGTTTTAAGGAGCAAAATATGTATTTTCTGATGACTTCAAAGTAAAGAATTTTTTCATATAATAAGCAATCAGCGTCAAAAATTGTGATTTCCAACTCATGTGATTACAGTCCTTCGTGACTCGTGCTACAGCTATAGCACTTCCTAGTAATCGCATACTCTGCTCCCTGGTGGCGTAATATACTGCATCAAAGTTCCACATCTTGACCTCTTGAGCGAGTCAGTTAGGCAAACCGTCACACATGAGGGCAGGGGCGTAACTAAGGGGGGATGGGGGGAGCTTCCCCCCCAGGTGTTTTGAAAACTTGGGAAATTTATAATTGTTCAACGCTGAAATTGGGAACATGAATTTCTTTTGGGAAAATAAGAACTCGGATAAATTCGAACTGATGCCACTTATATCATGTATAGCGCACAACCAGGGACGTAGCCCCCTTGGCTTTTGGAAAGTTGGTAAATTTGGAGTTTTAGCGTAAAGTTGGTAAACTTGACCACTCGCGCAGTATTATTACAGCTATTTTTAAATGTTTTGAAGACTAAAAAAAAAAATGTAAGCAGCCATGCCGCATTACTGGAGCTGAGTTTTTAACTGCAGCTTGTTTTGATTTACTAATAACCTTGCTTAACCGTTCGTGACTACAGGCCACACCCAATACCAAGTCTGAAAACCCCTACCCTATCCTTTTTAAAAACACTTAAGAAGTTGAATTTGGCACAAATGTAGTATTTCTTGCCATGAAATAATCATGTGAACACATATTTCTCAAATTATAACTATTTGAGGGTCCTCAAATTATCTTCAAATCTTGATAATCCGCCATTTTGGATCCATTTTGACTCAAATTTAAGTGGTTATATTCTGGTCACAAACTAATCCTACACACAAAGTTTGACCATTCTAGGCCGATTTGGTGATGAGATATGGAAGATTCATGAAATTTCCTGCAGCAATTTCCCCTCCAAAAGCCGTTTTTTGCTCTAACTCCCCTCCAAAATCACTGAGGAAGCTAAAATCAAAATACGTTTGTCACTTGGGCTCATTTTATCATATGACACAGCAATAAAAAATTTTCGACCCCTCCTGTACCCCCACCACTATTTTAGGTTGAAACCCCGCCTTCCCCCCTCCAACATCATGTATGGAAGTGAATTCGGGATATAGTATACAACTTATCCCCAATAACCATATGAATTCATATTAATTACATTTTTACCAACTTGAGGCTCCTCAAGCTCTACTCAAAATTTTGATAATCCGCCATTTTGAATCCATTTTGATCCAAATTCAAGAGGTCATATTGTGGTCACCAACTAACCTCACACACAAAATTTGACCTCTTTAACTTGATTTGGTGGGGAGATATGGAAGATTCAAGAAATTTCATGACTCAAAACTTCCTCAAAAAGCCGTTTTTTGATCTAACTCCTCTCAATATGCACTTAGAAGCTGAAATTTGGATATGTTAGTATCCGTGACTCACTCTTTCATATGAAATCAAAAACGAAAAATTTGAGCTATTTGCCCCTTCTCCAGCCCCCTCAAAATTTGAGTGATCCGCCATTTTGAAATTTATCGAAAAAACAAAAAAACTATTTTTGCGTATTTGCAAGAAGAGTTCCTCACCGAATTTTGAGCGAATTTTATCCACACCCGCCTGCGCAAGGCGAGTGACACAAAAAACGCAATTTCCTCAAAAACAGGTTTTTGCTAACTCTCCTCAAAATGCACTTAGGAAGCTGAAATTTAAATATGTTGGTGTCCGTGACTCACTCTTTCATATGAGATCAAAAACGAAAAATTTGAGCTATTTGCCTCTTCTCCAGCCCCCCTCAAAATTTGAGTGATCCGCCATTTTGAAATTTTTCGAAAAAACAAAAAAACCGTTTCTGCGCATTTTCAAGAAGAGTTCCTCACCAAAGTTTGAGCGAATTTTATGAATACTCGCCGGCGCTATGCGTGGGGGAAAAAAATATATATATATATATGTAAAATAGTTGGACATTTGCCAGATGATTGCAAATGGTCTGAAAGGCAAAGATTTGAAGACCCCACCCTCCCCCGACTTTCCCTTCCCAAATCAGGTAGGCTGTAATAGCTATCGTTTTGTTAAAAACTCAGCTAAAAAAAAAAAAAAAAAAAAAGGTCAACAGTTAGTAAAATTTCATGGTATTAGTTGGCAATTTTTGGTTTTCTCCCCCCCCCCCAAGAATGTCCTCGGTACGCCCCTGCATGATGGCCACGGGAATTGTACTACATGAGTTACGAAGTAAGTCTGATAAAGGTGAAATAACCTACGCATATGCATCATCAAAAAATTGGACATTTCTTATATGCTTACAAATGGCCTGAAATGCAGAGACTTCAAGATCGTTCTCGCTCCTTTTTAAATCAGGTAGGCTGTAATAGTCGCCGTTTTTGATCAAAAATCTAGCCAATAACTACGAATAACAATTTAAAGAGCTTAAAAATAGAGATAGTTAGACTACCACTACTGGCACTACTGTTCGTATTACTTCCAGGTAGACAGATGTCTTTTAGCGTTTATCTACATCTCTCCAGAAGGTTTACTAAGTGGAGTTCTGATCCAATTCAAGTCCAGCTCTCGGAAGTTCGGTTTTCTCTCCTCCTTTGTTATGCGCTTACTTTTTAACACTTCGGTGCATCATTTCAGCGCCACTACCATTTCCGAACACTTGGGGCGCACTGCATTTATTTTTTCGGTGGAACTGTTACCCATTGCCATATTCTTTAGGGACACTATGTATGCCAGATGCTAGATTCACGGCTGAAAATAGCCCAAACCTTTTCATTCGCCTTTTAGTCATTCTACCTCTAGGTTCTACTGCCTTGTGTCAAATCCCTTTTACTCCTAGCCATTAAACAAGGTAAGAACAATCAATAACGCTTCGGTACCTGGTCATAAGGCTACGTCGACGTGTCCTCAACCACGTAGTTACTTTATCCACCGCGCGGTCATTTTTTTTTTCACAGAAAATCTCAGTCCTCAACCTTCGCATTCGGGTGGGTCAATTTACTGACACAATATCACAGAATTAAAAATCACATGAATAAGACTTAGCCAATGAAGAGCATGACTCTCGACTAGCCCGCAAGCTAGTGTCTTTCTCCATTTAACCAGCTGCACCCAACCTCTGCGCTATTTGAAACCTGCTAAAGTCGAGAAAAGGTCTGACAACGTACTACTGTAGCCACTTTCCGGTACTCAGTACTAGCCATCCTTAATTTGTTGGTGTTCGGATACTTGGACCCTGGGCATTACTATCGTGACTGGCTCCTGCAATTGACGTTGCCTGCTCCGGGCCCTCCTTCCTTTACATGACATCATCTTAGCGACTATTCCGGACATCGTTCTCGGCATACAATTTCCCTAATTTTCTTCGAGTTGAAACGTGCCAAATACTATAATGAAATATGATATACTATAATAAATCTCGTTTCGATTGAAAATTCGTCTTAATAAACATCCTCGTATCTGTAAATTAAAACATTCGGCCGTTTGCGAATACCGTAATTTACGTCATCTACTCGATTCACGCGTCATTCGTGGCAATGGAAACCTTACAAAATTATCCTCCTTCTTGAAGCTCGAATACCAACAAAGAAAAAATTCGAATCACGGAAAAGGGTAAACAACTTTCATCCATTGATGGAACCGATTTAATAAATAATAAATTACAATTTGGCGACGGAATTTATCGTACGATGACCGTGCGACCTGACTACATCGTGATCTTTGAAAAACACGAAATGCATGTTCACGAGGGAACAAAAAAAAAAAAAAAAGGGAATATATTATTTATCGCTATCCAATTGTCGTCGCGCCGGATTATTGGAAATTTTCCTATAATCTACATTACATGTATTTCGGCCGACACAATTAGTTTTTTTTTCATTTCCCATTTCCGAGACAGCGACGACTATTTCACGTGGTTCTATATGTTTATGAACGAAAAAAATTCATCACGCGATTTACAACGGGGAAAAAAAACAAGCGACATCGGAAAAGCAATAGAAAAAATATATGGGCCAATTTTAGTAGGCGTGTATGTAAATATACACTTACCCGAATAGTATATGCTACGTGTAACTTATCAGATAATAATAACCTAAGCACATCGAGACGTCGAGGCGAAAGTATACGCGAATTTTAAAACAACACCATTCGTTACTTACCGGCACCATCTGGCTTCATGACCAAATCATAGGGAACTAGAAAAAACACCAAAACAAACGAAAATCCATTACGATATTTGTCTAATGAACTGACATAATAACTTATACGTTTAATAGGAAAATTTCTCTTTCGTTATCTTATCACTACGCGTTGTACGCTATTTACTCAATCGCGAATATAAAACACCAAGGTAAACATAGGTAATACCTATACCCGAGTACGCCGCTCGTAATCACCGACATCGCGTTTAAAACAACACCACCATCATCCGTACGTACACAATATGCAACAGATAACGGATTCCATAAATGTCGCAACTAATTGCGCGAAACGCTGCGTCGCGTCGTAATTAGAGCCGTCACCGAACAACATAAATTCGCGATACCTTTTCGTCAAATACCAACACAGGTACACACATACATCGTACACTTGTACATGGCGCGCGTATAAGTTCAATCTACGCGGCAACGTTTCGTTGTTTGTACTTCAAAAGACGACGAACCGCGACACTCGAGACGTTGAATATTTTATCCATCGTCGAAAAAAATACATAACGCGAATTATCGCACTAGTAGGTTCATTCGATACATTTGTCGTTTATTGTTTAAAATCAACGTCGAAGCCATAAATATTTAATTAAGCCTTTTTGTACGAACGTGTATTACCGAATATCGAGGGGCTGACCTAATGATGTCAACCATATGACACAAACACTAAACACTGTGCACTCGCTAGTCGTGACTTTGTACATAAAATCGTCACAATTTTTTACGTCCTATCGCGTTTACACGCCGAATGACCTTACTGAAATTCTAATCAATCGGCCTCTCAACGGCTACGTGAAACGCTTTTTCAAAAGGAGTTTGTTTTGTTTCGTTTCTTCTTTTCCTTTCAATTTTGCCCGTAACTCACGACCGCCGATCCAATAATTTTGGATAGTTTTTTACCAGGGGCGTAACTAAGGGGGGGATGGGTGTTTCGAAAAGTTGGGAAATTTATAATTGTTGAACGCTAAAATTGGGAACTTGAATTTCTTTTGGGAAAATAAGAACTCGAATAAATTCGAATTGATGCCAACTTATATCATGTACAGCGCACAACAGACTATTCGCGATAACCGAAAAAATTTCCAATTTCGCGAATCACGACGAACGGTTGCAGTGCAGTTGTATGTATTAAATCATGCTTAGGTTCCATTCTCCAGGTGCATGGATAGACAGACACATAGACAGACAGACTGACAAATTACAACATGTAAATTAATAGTGTTATCAAATTTCGATTATTCTAATATTCGATTAATCGGATATAGATTATTGAAATAATCGATTTTTTTATATTATCTATACTTTGTAGTTACAACGTTTACGGAACACGAGTGAATAAAGGAAAAAATAAAAATTTACGCAAATTCTAATTTTTTCTATCGACTTTTTCAATTTCTTGAAATTTTTCCTAAAAAATTTTCTGGCAATCCAAAAATGTTTTATAACATTTTTATATCTATTTTTAATTTTTTTATCCATTATCAGCATTAGAAATTTTTTCCACCCAAAATTTCTTCAGATGCTTTTTCAATTTTACACTTCCACCTAATTTTTTTCAACTTGGAAATTTTTTTTCTTCAATTTTTTACCAACTTTGAAACTATTTTCAATAAAATTGTGGCGTTAAAAAATGTTTCCAAAGTTCAAATGAATACTGACTTTTTAATATAAAAAAAAAATATAATTGAAAATAATTTTGAAAAAAGCATTCAAATTTGAAACAAAACTGTAAAGATTTTTGGTTGAAAAATACTGAGAAAAATTTTTGACTCAAAATAAATTTTGAGAAAAAATGAAATGAAAAAAATTTTGAGAAAATCAGAAAAAAGATTTGAGTTGAAAAAAATCTTGGAGATTTAAAAAAATATGGAGAAAATTTGAAGTTGGAAAAAATATTCAGAATTTGAAAAATCTCAAATTTCATTTTTTTTATGCTGTGTTCTATTATAACAAAAAAAAAACATTTATTTTAATTAATTACAAAAATAAAATAATTTATCCAAATAAATTACAAAAACAAAGTCATTTATTCCAAAATGACAGTATTTATACCGGGTCGCAATTTTTATTTAAAAAACAAGCATATTTAAGGTATGTGATGAGAGACGATTTCATCTTATTATAGAAATGTCTTCACAAAATGTTATTTTTTAATAAAAAGTTTTTTTTTCAGAAATATCGAAGTATTATTAAAAAAAAAAAAAAAAAAACTGAAAATTGGCCGATTAATCGATTACCTATTTCATAAAATAATCGATTACTTTTGATAATCGATTAATCGATTCTTCCCATTATTTTTACCGATTAATCGATTATTAATCGCCCAACACTATAACTTAAAATTAAGCCGTTGCCACTGCTCACTAAGCCAATAATCCACCGATTTTTTTCTGTGCATCGTATACCTGCTATATGCCTGTACTTTTTATTAACTTAAGTTGAATTTAAAAAAATGAGTAAAGGAGGGAAAGGAAAAAGATACAAAGTGCAGTGTTGTTTGTGTGATGAAATTTTTAACGACGACTACAAAAAAAAACATGAAAAAACTGCGCATGAAGGCGCTTATTTGTACCTAATTATTTTGTAATTTACATCATTTGTCAAATTTAAAAAAAGAAAAGAAAAGTTGTAAATTTTGTCAAAAAAGTTGGGAATTTCATTACAAAAAGTTGGTATTTTTGTCAAAATATCCCCCCCCCGCGCCCCCGCTGAAAAATTACTTAGTTACGCTCCTGTTTTCTACATTAATTCATTTTTGAAAAACGAGTAAAAACGATAAATGTACGCGAATCCAAAAATCATGATATCTCTTGTTATAGTAAATACATTCTAATGATAAAAAAAAATCCATAGGTCGAAATAGAGACATTAACTGCAGATACATCGCAAGTATAGCCTAACCACATATACCGAGGGACAACACCGTCCATTTATACGTATACTATGAGTTTTTCCAAGATTATACCGCGCCCTGGAAGGTCAAAAAATAACGTTGCAAAGTCCTGAATGTCTACAGGGCACACCCAGTACCAAGTTCGAAAATCACTACCCTACCCCTTCCAAAATCAGTCGAAGAAGTTGAATTTAGAACAAATGTAGTATTCCTTGTTATTCGATAATCATATGAAGACATATTTTTGAAATTAAAGCAACTGGTGGCTCCTCCAGTTATCCTCAAATTTTTACGATCCGTCATGTTGGATTCACTTTGACTCAAATTTAACATGTCATATTCTGGTCATCACCTAACTCTACATAGAAAGTTTGACCCTAGCAGCTTTTCTCTCCAACTCCCCTACAAATTCATTTAGAAAGCTAAAATCAGAATAAGTTAGTCACTTGAGCTCATTCTATTATATAACGCTACAGTAAAATTTTTTCGATATTTCATGCACCCTACCTTACTTTGAGGTCGATAACCCCTCCTTCTCCTCTCTAACTTCATGCATGGAGGATATATACTTCTTATCGCCAATAATCATAGGAGTTCATATTAATCACACTTTCACTAATTTGAGTATCTCCAAGCCCTACTCAAATTTGGAAAATCCGCCATTTAAGAACTATTTTGACCCTAAATCAAGGGGTCATATTGCGGTGCCAAATTAATCTCACACACAAAGTTTGCCTTTTTTAGATTGATTTGGTAAGGAGGTATGGAAGATACGAGAAATTTCATCACTCAAAACTTTCTCGAAAAGCTGTTTTTTGCTCTCTCTTTCAAATGCTTTTGGAAAACTGAAACTTGAATATGTCGGTATCCGCGACTCACTCTTTCATATGAAATTAAAAACGAAAATTTTGAGTCATTTGCCCCTTCTTCAGCTTCCCTCAAAATTCGTGATTTTGAGGTGTATCAAAAAAAACAAAAAATTATTACAAACGCTCTGAAACGCAAAGCTTTGAAGACCCAACCTTCCTTCGAACCGCACTTCTCAAATCAGGTAGACAGAATAGCTATCCCTTTTGTTAAAAACTCACACAAAAATTTCAACTGCACAAAATTAATTTTTTTGAAGTTGATAAATTCCTGAAAATTTTCACCTAATTTTAATGAGTCTAAAAATTGAGTTGGACTGAAATTCTTACGATGCACTTTTAAGATAATTGGGCAACTATTGCAATGTCACCTTTTACACGTTTTGAGAAAAATCGATATTCCACCCACCCAAGCACTAGCACAATGAAGCCGGATAGGGGAAAGATAGTCATAATTTCAAATTTTTTTGACTAGCAAAAATCAAAAATACCAATAAAATTTAAAACACGGAGAAATTTCATTTTAATAACGCAACATAGTGGAATCGAAAAAATGTAGTGGTTACATTTCTTGAAAAATTAAAAAAGTTTGAAGATTTCGTGCTATTGCATGTACATGTATGATATTTTGTCTATGTTCAATATTGAAGGAGCTATGAAAGTTCGCTAGAAAGAACCATAATAATAATAAGAATAAAATGTTGCATATTTCAACAATTAAAGAAACGCATTTTAAAAATTCCAAGATACACTATTTTAGAAATATATTCTAATTATAAGGAACATTCTGTAGTAGACGTGATATGTGATATGGAACTTGAAAGTATAATTATGTAACATTTTTTCCATCTTCAACATTCACCACTAGTAGGTGAGTTATGAATATTAAATACAAGTAGTTTTCTTTATAAACCAAAACAAAAATAATGAAATATTGCCCACCAAAAAATTGCCGAATGAACAAAAAATCATTACACAAAATGTTTACTCATAGTCAATATTGAAGGAGCTGTAATAATTCAAAGCGTTCGATTCAACTTCGACAAATCAACCAACACTCCATCGATAAGAAATTAACAGAAAAATTAATTAAAAGTACGAGAGCGGACAATAATTCAGAACGAAGAGTAAATCTGATTTCAGTTAAGAACCACATTAGAACAGGGAGAAAAAAATATGAAAGCAAAAGAGAAATAAGAATCTAATAAAGAACAGAGCAAGAACGAGAACTCTATTTTTTATGAAAATTGAACGAATAACTTGGAAAACTTTGAACTGAAATAAACAAATAAAAAACTGTAGTAATTTGTAGTAAAAAAATACATCAAAAAATGTTCACCTATACTCAATACTGAAGGAGTTTAGATTGTTTGAAGTTCACATTTTCCATTTGCTCTCAATTATCCAACTTGATGAGTACATTTCAATGCGATGAAATGGTGATAATTCGATTTGGTGATGTCAAAATGGCACACAGCTCATCAATATTAATGGAGGTCGCGCATACAATCGATAACAAAACTACTGATACCGAAATAACCCGTCAATTTCATCTAATTCCCAATTTTTAACGAAATTTCAACCATTTTCTATTATTTCTGGATTCAAGGGTATAGAAGTAGTAGTATGAATAACTTATTTCGAATAAAAATACTTCTAATTCGGGCACGAATTCAGGATGTCTAACGAAATTTGTTAAGCGTAATGCAGAGTTTCTACAGATCCTTCAGCGTGGCTTTTTCTAAGCGGAAACCTCTTTCTCTCCCAAAAAAAAAAACATAAAAATTAAATTTTCATGTACCCACAAACAAATAATTATACATTTTTAAAAACACGAATAATCAAAATAACAATTATTAAATAAAAAATACTGCTTGTTTGTTTCAATATAACTTTTATATCACATGTGCGTGACTTTCGTGTATTTTAAAGGTAATATTTTAAAAATATTTTTGCAGTAGATGCACTCATGAGGTATCCGATAGGGTGGGTCGATTTTCACTTTTTTTGGAAAATTGAGTATGCACCTAGTTCAGTAGTTGCAAAATGATCCCAAAAGAATGTGAAAAAAATTTCAGCTTTCTACGTTAATATTTCCCCCTACCATACTTGAGTCAAAGTTTGCAAATAAGCAAAATTTTTTCAAAAAATTTGAAAAAATTATGTTGGACGTATTTAAATTCTTTGGGGGTTTAAGCATCATGTTTTGCCTTCCCAACTTCGAAAAATAAATAAAATGCCAATTTTTCCTTTATCCAGTGGTTCCAAAAATACCTATGCAATGTGCTAAAATACCCAATTTTACCTGTTTTTCCATTTTATTTAGTATCATTTATTTGCTAATAATTAATTAAATATTGTGTAAGAGGTAAGTAGCTGAGTACAATCATAAGGTATTCTTTAGTCTTTATGCTCAAACAATCAGATCCACCATGCATCCATCAGAACAACCCCAATCAAATAACAAAGCTCCTAAAATTTCTACACTCCACATCCCTATACAACCTTATATAATCCCAAACCATGTAAAATAATAAAAAAGAAACGCCTCTAGCATAGGGCTGTACATGGCGTAATTTGATATAAAAAAATATATATATATAAATGTAGTGGTGCATTTTCATTATTAGGGGGTCCCAAAAATAGTCATTATATGAGTATAATTACAATTTACTATTTCAAGCTACCTAAGAATTATTCATACTTACAATATTCAATGATTCAATTTTTAAATAATTTCACAACTCTTTGCTTTATTAAAACAATTTAAAAATTTTAATTATTCAACAAATTCTTGCCTACTACCCGACTGGCCGGAGACCCTCGTTCTGGTATAAAGCAAAGAGTTGTGGAATTATTTAAAAATTGAATCATTGAATATTGTAGTATGAATAATTCTTAGGTAGCTTGAAATAGTAAATTGTAATTATACTCATATAATGACTATTTTTGGGACCCCCTAATAATGAAAATGCACCACTACATTTATATTGTTTGAGCATAAAGACTAAAGAATACCTTATGATTGTACTCAGCTACTTACCTCTTACACAATATTTAATTAATTGTTAGCAAATAAATGATACTAAATAAAATGGAAAAACAGGTAAAATAGGGTATTTTAGCACATTGCATAGGTATTTTTGGAACCACTGGATAAAGGAAAAATTGGCATTTTATTTATTTTTCGAAGTTGGGAACGCAAAACATGATGCTTAAACCCCCAAAAAATTTAAATATGTCCAACATAATTTTTTCAAATTTTTTGAAAAAATTTTGCTTATTTGCAAACTTTGACTCAATTATGGGAGGGGTAAATATTAACGTAGAAAGCTGAAATTTTTTTCACATTCTTTTGAGATCATTTTGCAACTACTGAACTAGGTGCATACTCAATTTTCCAAAAAAAGTGAAAATCGACCCACCCTAGTATCCAATTAGAGTACATGGAAGGAATAAAGTGAGGAGTCTGCAAACAATTTTCGAAAAAGGATTTTTTCTATTGGTAGGGCCACTCTAACAAATGTAGAACATTTAAACGACTCGAAGGAGTTTTCGGACCATTAGACACTCTGCGAATGAAATCTAACAATATGGAAGAACGGATAGCGAAACAAACTTAGTCACCGATCTATCGATTTCTGCGAAAAAATCATGAATCAATGATGAAGCTCACTACTTACCATAAGTGTAATGCTGAGGATTATCAATTATACGTATTCGTCTGTCATTATGCACGTAATCATTATCCAAAGGCAGGCGCAAAACAGCGGTGCGTTCTTCTTGCAGAGAGCGTGGAAAATACAACGGCAACAATACCTCGTAAATGCCAGCATCGCAGCTCTCTACAACTAACACGATTGTGTTAACAATAACGCATCCTAGTTCTTCTTGCATTTCCAAGAATTTTCTAACCGCTCCTGCAAAACAGCGCGATCCTTCATTACCATCAAACCCACTCGAAGTT
Source organism: Phenacoccus solenopsis (assembly GCA_009761765.1). Classification (NCBI taxonomy): domain Eukaryota; kingdom Metazoa; phylum Arthropoda; class Insecta; order Hemiptera; family Pseudococcidae; genus Phenacoccus; species Phenacoccus solenopsis. Next base: position 49,193,117 of record CM019753.1, read on the forward strand.
TAAAAGGATTGCAAATAAAGGCTAATTTACACGCCAACACGGGCCGACGCGATGCACCGAATTTTCCCTTAGGAAAAAAAAAGATTTTATCGCGACAAACAGGATCGTCAACGAGCGCGATTTTTTCGCCAATTCTTTCAAACGGTTTTATTTTCTGTTTTTTTCTTTTCATTATTATTTTTCTTCTCTCATTATTAACATTTACTCGGCTGCGCCAACTATACAATACGCTATTCATTTTCTTATACATGAAAACATGAAAACCGATACTGACCTAGTTTCAGGTACGTATAGAAAAGATTTCTTCAAAAGCGCCCGATTTCTTTTTTATATTTTTTTCATGTCAAACGCTACAACGTACGCGACACGAGGCGTGGTACGTCGCGGTCCCCACCTCGCGCCACTTTTTCCTTCGTTTCGACATTTTTAATAACTTGCATTATTTTATTCGAACCTACTATCTTTCGAGTACCACCAGAACGCTCGTATGACCCAATTTTCACGAAATGCTGGTACCGAAAAAAAACACCGAGCGCCCTTTAATGGTCGAAAAAAAAAATCCTGATAATGAATTATCATCGATCACACACACGCGATTTACTGATTTGTTGTATAATACACTCGTACGTTGGATACTTACGTAAAGCAGTATGAGCTCCCTCGTCCGGAGGATAATTATAATGTACGCAGTTAATCACACACAACGCCAAAGTTTCCAATCGCATGTCGTACGCTTTTCGCAAAGCGTTCCTGTAAAAAATTGAAAAAAATTATAGTGTAAACGAAAAGAAAAACAAATCTGCCAGATATTAAATATATAACGCGAAGGCGAAGAGAAGTTTCATTTTTGAATTAACGATGAAAACTTTTTTCCTTTTTTTTTTTCGAATATTTGAAAGAAAAAAATTTCTTTCAAGGGTTTGAAAATTTTTATAAGTTTTCATTTCTTTTAAATTTTCAATCGCTTTTCCATACGTCAAAAATGAAAAAGCTGAGATGGAATGTTAAGGCGAACAGATGACACGTTCATAGTTTCTAAAACAGGATGATATTGTTATTAAAGTACAGAGAGAAATTTAATAACTCGGTAAACAACAAAACTGAATTAACTTGGTTTAAAAATTTGAAATACGCGGTGATTCACTTCAATATGAGCCCCTTCACACAATATGTAGTAGTTATTATTGTGATATTCATTTATGATAGTTTGCCTAACCCTACTTGCTGAAGGGACAGAGATGTAAAGAATAAAAATATTTTTCTAGCTCAGTAATGAATGATGATAAATTTTGGAAATTTTATTTCATCATCCAAGACAGATAAAAATGTACTGTTCGTATCAAAACGAAGATCATACAATCAATACATATTATGTTACTAACGTAAATTTGCCGAAAATGTAATGAATACATGGAGAGAGATAATATGTAATTTAAAAAAAAAAAAAAACAAAAACAAAACAAATAAGAGAATAATTATCCGTTTTTTCATATTTTCGCACACTTGAAGAATGTTCCATTGACCATCCTCTCCCCTATTATCCCTGCCTTTCCACTGCCGTCAGTTATCCGATGGAAATACTAAATTTTATATTCAACATTAAAAAAAACTTGTGCTAGCCATATATTTTTTAGCTGCCTTGAATTTTGAAATGAAAATTAAAAATATATATCGATATTTATAAAGGTGAGAAATTGTTTGCATGTTTGTACGCTTATAACTGGAGAATCGTCTGAGGGATTTTTTCTGAAATTTCGAATTCGAGTTTCTATCGCTGTGGAATAGGTTTTAAAATCGTCGTTTCGAGTTTAATCCCCAAGTGGGGAAGTGGGGGAGGGGGCCCAAAATTTCATTTCCGGAACCCTGTCTCAATTTTTTTTTTTCGTGCAACTTATTCTACAGCGCGAGTACTTTATTTTTTGTAATACCTTTCGACGAGCCCCGAGGCACCCTTCACCCTTTAATTGGGGCCCAAAGTTCCGAAAAAAAACCAAAATCGACGAAATTAATTTTTTTTCGAATTTATCTTAAACATCTCATGTAAGACGATGTCCCGATGATTCGCGCTCATTTTCAACTTCTTAGCCCCAAATGGGGGGGGGGGGCGAGGAATCGAGCGAAAACCGAAATTTTCGTATTTTCGCTTCCGTTCGACCTTTTTTAATTTTTTTCAATTCTACGTCTTGGGATCCACAACAAGAACGATATTTCAAAAATGAATTTTTTTTTGTATACATTTTTTTCATCGAGGGTTCTTCTTCAAGTAGGTACCAAAAAACAAAAAAATTCGCCCCTTCTACAAAATGTTAGCATCTCCTCCGCACCTACTGTTTCGATTTTGACGAAATTTTGGTTTCCCGTCCGAATCAACGTGTAGATAATTTTAAACTATAATCCAAACCCCAACCCCAAATTGGGGGGAGGAGGATCACAATTTCGAATAGGGCTCTCCTAAATTTCAAAATTACATTTTGTTTTGATAAATGTATTTTAGAGTATGAATCGATTTTTTTATGTTCGTACTATTTTTCATTTTTGAAGTACCCTTACCCCCCATATTTGACTCAATAGTGGCATTGTAAAATTTCCGTGAAATTTTTTTTTTTTAATTTAATTTAAATATTCTACTTACGAAGAAGTTTAATTACTTATGAACATGATGATTGACGATAAACAAATTTTTCCCACATCATTTTTTTACATCCCATGGATAAAAAAAAATAATTCAGCTGAGAAAGGCTTATAAATCTGTGTTTAAATCAATTTATAAATTTAGGGGAGACTCGGGCATATAGAACAATCTTTTTTTAGTTGGTTCTAAAATACGCTGTAATTCCAAAAAACATCTGGAAACCGCTTTATTATGAAGAAAAAACGTTTCTCTTTCAGAATAGGTATGTGAAAATTCATGTAGCAAGAAAAAATTATTTTGAAGATGAAACAAAAGTTTGAAATTTCGAGATTCTCGATTTTTGGTAGTACACAATCAGTTTATGTCAAATTGAAAAAAAAAAAAAAACGAAAAAATGTCTGGTTGCAAAATGTTACCACCTTAAACCCCTAACAAATGTAAATATTGCCAACTTTTCAGAATAAATAGTACAGCCATAATTTTGATGATTCTTTATGCCTGGCCAGTTTTCCTATTTTATGGAATTAATGGTTGTTATTCAAAAGTGAAAAGAGTTGACATGAATCGAGCGAACGAAGCGAGTGAGAAATAAAAAACCAAAGGAAGTGAACGAGCGAAGCGAGCGACCAACGGGGGTTTACGGGTGGAGCCCCCAGCTGGCAGCGCGAAGCGCTGCTAGTACAGTATATTTATTCTATGAAAAATTGAAAAAAAATTATTTTTTTTAGCATTTACAGTTTCTTAAGGCAATATTCGCCTATTTCATGGACAACTTAATGGAAGACTAAGAAGAATTTCTAAAACACCGTCAAATAAAGGTTTTCCACGTTAATTCCAATAAATATGAAAAAATTACTAATTTTTCCTATTTTTCATCATTTTTCTACATTTTCACTTATTCACTAAAATTACACATTTTCTGCCAATAATACCACATTGCATGTTTCATTTTTATCTAACAGGAATAACGAAATAAAAATGTTCAAAGTTGATCATTACAATAAAAATTAGAAAAAAAATCGAACTTTCGCATCTCTGTCTCTTCAGCAGACATGGGTAGGCAAACCATCACACATGAATGTCACAAGAGTATCCCTACATGTACTATGAAAGACCTAACATTGAGATGGAGCATCCCATACAAGTGAAACGCGAATAAACAGGTTTTACTAATAGTGTAACCAGCAGGGTTGGGGAGTCCACACCTCCTCTTCGATTTGGATTATGGGGGAGTGTCCGTTATCAGATTGCGAAAAAATTTATTGTCTGGAGTCAACTTTGAAAAATGTAAAAAACCGGCGTTTTTAAGCTCCAGCTCCCTACTATGCGAAGGAAAAAATTCAAAATACGCTTTTTCCAGACTACGGTACCCATACACACAAAAAGCCAACACATTTTTCTGTCCTTCAGAAAAAGCAAACTTAATGAACATTTTTTACGAGTTGTACAGTAGACTGTAAGAAACCTTAAATGTAATTTTTTCATGCATTCCTCTATGTAGAAAAAATTTTTCATCGCAAACAAAATTCAGCTTTACTCATAAATGAAGAACTTGAAATAAAATAGCACTCCACCACAGTCATGTCTCAGGTAATATAACATCGAAAATGTTCAACATATCAAATGTACCAATAATCGAGTTCAAATCCACTAAAAAATTTTTAAGCCCCGCTCTCATTTAAACCAATAATAAAAATGAATCCACCTAACCGTTAATTTGCTTCACAAAATTTTACATCCATGTTTGCAATAAAAACCCCAAACATTAAAAAAAAATAACTCATTCTTAAACGTGAACGTTAAACCGATCACTTAGGTAAGCTTTTCGTTGTTTACTGCATACGTAGTTGTTGGATCGAACTAACTGACACATAAAACTAAATAAAGAAACGCATCAAAGGATTAAACCTATTCTGTTAATTTTATCGAACCGTCTTCACAATGTTTCATTTATAGACGTAGTTATTTACTTTGTATTTATTATTAAAGTTACGTAAGTCAATCTTAACAACTTTTGACCTTCCTCTTTTATTATATTCGCATGTATATCAAGTTACGACTTTGTACGTTCACTGTGGTGTTTTCGAATAGTATAAAATATTTTCTACTCAGATAACGTCGCAGTTCTTGGATTTTTATAGTATTTGTTTTTTCGTCATTGGTTGTAAAAAAAAAAAAAAAGCGTTGATAATTTTTAATCAAATAATACGACCGAATAAAATTCAATCATGATTTTACAACGTCAAATTACGAGTAAAAATATGCTCGAGAAGCGTAGGTGGACTTTGACTGAATCCCAATTGCAATTACACGCTATAGGATATCGTGGATACTATCGACAAGGTACCAATAAAAGTAGAATATAACACGCCATTCTGTTTTAAGAAAACTGTCAACATTTTCAAAAATTCAACTATATACTTATAACCAGGCCCATAGCCAGAGGAACCAAGGAAGCTCAGCTCCTTGGAAAAATTTGTCCCTCCAGCGAAATTGTGAGCTGAATTTTTTAACAGATCTAAAAATATATCAAAAAATAAAACATGAAGCAGATGCTCACTTTCACAGAAATTACGCTAATATGCTAAACGCACAACATATATGCATGTAAACACCCAACATGAATTCTAATTTTTTTACAAGTATATTTTTCAACCCAACATCTCATGATAAATGTTGAAAAAAAAATCGAAGGGTCCTAAAATTTGAGTTGCTTCTTGAAACGACAGGCTAGCTACAAGCTTATATCTATGACTACTTTGATTAACTTATTATACAGGGTGCTTCATCTTATTAATCTTAATCATCTTCATAACATATTTAAAGCTATGTAATTACACGACACTCATGTACGATGGTTTGCCTATCCTATTCGCTGAAGAGACCAAAGTGCATAAGATTGAAATGTTTTTTTTTTCATCATTCAAGAAGGATAAAAGAATGCTGCTAGTCCGAATTGTCAAGTGTGAAATTTGATACATATCAATGATAGGGAGTAGGGGGAGGGGAGTACAGAAATTAGATATTTTTCTTCGCATCCATTAATACCATATCATAACAATTTTTTATTAATTCTCACATCACATTTGAAGGGGATATTTCTCAAGCAGCTCTAAATGGTAAAAAAAATTATTTCTTTACAAACTTTAAACACAACTTTTTTTCTTACCTCAAAACTCGAACTAGGCCGGAATATGGAATGTAATATTACTAATAAAACGCTGGTGGCTGCGAAGGGGATGGATGGAGAAAAATAACGAAAAAAAAAAAGTGAAAAATCATGAAACGTAGTATTCACTTTTTCAAGTTCTATTAGTACATTTTTTCAAAATACCTCTACTCTGTCTTCATTCACATAGGCTGGGGGTGGCCAACAGAACAGCCTTGAATGGACTGATGAAAAAAAATTTTAAGAAGAAAAATTTAAAAAAAAATTATTATTTACTACTCGTGTTAGTCTAGGGAACAGTCACCAAAGCAAGTAGAAGAAGATTGACTAGGGAATGTATCGTTTATCAAATTTATTAGCAAAAAAATTAATAAAAAAAATGAATAGATTTTTTCATTATTTTTTAGCATATTTCGCTGTTATATCTATAGTCAGTAATACCACATTGCATACTTCACATTCTGGCGCAAACCGTACATTCCTCCCTATCTTGGATTTCGCCAAGAAGAAGAAAACAATTAAAATAAATTTTAGAGAGCAATAAATATTTTGCAATACCCAGAGCTAACTGAAAGGGGATTCCCTTTCGATTATGTAGCGAGGAATGGGATGAAGATCTACAAAATACTGTAAACAATATGACAATAAAACAGCATTTTTAAAATTGCCGTCGTGCCTCTAGCCACAGTTGCTGTACATGGCACGTTAAAAAAAAAAAAAAAAGTCATTTGCAAAAAAAAAATTAAAATGATAGGATTTTCTGACATTCTGAACAAACTTTCCACTACATACTCCCGCCACTGCTATCCATTTTTCCTTAGTTATTCGGCACTGCATACTTGAAGTGTTAGCTCAAACCATACATTTTTACCTAGTTAGAGTTTGGAGGGGGGGAGGGCATCGAATGAGACTTTCAAAAAAAAATTAATTTTTTTCCAGATTTAGAGCAACTCAAAGAACATTTACCTCAACTATGTGGTGAGGGATGAAGTGGTGGTCAGGAAAACATGTTTATAACATGTTATTAACTGAGCACTTCAAAAAAAGTTATCTGCAAAATAATACGAAAAAATGATAATTTTTCACTTTCTTCATTATTTTTCCATACCTACCTACTTCACACCAATCAAACCGACATACACGAGTGTCCCATAACTTATGAAGAAAGTCCCATTATGAGGTTATAAAACACCTCGCATATTTTGCACATCTATAGTACGTAAAAAGTTAAATTTTTTTAAATTAAGGTTGTAACCGACTAGTTTCGAAAACTAATAAAATAATAAATTTGAATATAAATTTTACCATTTTATATCGAAAAAAATTATTTAAAATATGGAATTGAAATTTATTCTTCATTCTTTATTTCATTTTCTAATTTTGCAATCATTATATTTTGAATTAAATTTCTTTGACTATCGATTTGAGAATTTTTAAAATTATTTTCATCTAATGATAACATCAATTATGATAGGATATTCCAAAAAATTAAAAAAGCTAGCCGACATAAGGTGCTGGGAGCACTGTCATTACCCATTAGTCATTAATTACACATTGCCGGATATATTTGACCCATAGGTTAATGATTAACACAATGATGATTGTTAATTTGAAATTAATATAGATAATCGATAGAAAAGAATAAAAAAAAAGGAAGATACAAAGTACACCGGTATTTCACAACTACCAATGGAAAGTTCTGGTGTAAGGTATTTCTAAAAATTGTATGAGTAAATATCGACTTCAATGTACGATTTACTCAACTGTTAAAAGATACACGGTTTTAGTGAATGCTGAACTGACCAACTGTGCACTAAATAAAAAAAGCTCGATGAGAAATACAGTCTTATCGATAAAATAATTCTAGTAATTCTAGTTCTCTGCCTACATGTAGAAACCTTGATTGCTTTATCAAATACGCGAGGTGATTTATCAATAATTTACACAGTAAATACATTTCTAGATACCTGTAGCATGATGCTAGTGAAGTTTCGGCGGCAGTTCTGTACTTAGTGTTATAGTAAGGACTAGCAGTATGAATGATATATTTACAAGGTAAATTATAACCTCGGGTAACTCTAACTTCTCCGGTGGGACAACCTGAAAAAAAAACAAGCATTTTTGTTAAAATTTATCACACACGCATTTGCTAAATCGCGATGATGACGCGCTGTCAAAACCATACATCGTGCGATAAAATTGTGCTACACGCGAACGTAAAAAAAGAACATCACGTAACTTCGTGTTCTCCATTTGGAGACTACATCGTTCACAACTGGGAAGCGACGAAGCGTAAAACGAGCGGTGATTTAAGTAGTGACTATAACTGATGGCAATTCATAATCCATATGTTTAGATTTAATGTATATTTAATTTCGAGCGATTACCTTTGATAACTTGAGATATTTCGTGTCTATGTTCGGCACCAGCCTTCGAAAGTAATTTTCTGGTAATACTGCTTTTATCACTGTAAACACGATTGGACGAGTGTACAATCCCATCCACGCGAATATTAGTTATATCGCCTTCCCTGTAACACGCGGGCCAACATCAATATGACATTGTAAGCTGCAGTATTTTGCAGCGAGTACAATAGCGTAAAACTCGACTGCAAAAAATAAACCTATTATACTGAAACGATCGTCTAATTACCATAAAATTATTCTATGATTGAGCTTCTGATTGTGACGGTAGGGGCTTCTATGAGCTTCATTAACAGGATAAATGGAATCAATTAAAGGTGACGTTTCGCTCCAACGTTTCAGCTGGTCAACGACAACCGGTTCATTTTCAATCTCTATTTGTACCTCCATAGCGTCTCACACTATCCTGAAAATATCGATCATACCGATGCCATCAGACTATCGTGTGTTTTATTCTACGTGACATAATACAATTACACAGGCTAGTCCCGCATAATAGTGCGACTTTCAAGCCAAGTGAAGAAAAAAATTCGAAATTTATTCGAGCGTTCAGGTGCCCAATAATTAGGAAAAAGTATCGCCAAAATTAGGGTAAAAAATTCATTATCGACGACCTTGCAAACTTACTCCGCATACTAGATTAAAATTACCACCGTCAGTTCCTTCGACACGAAAATCCAATATCTTTAATCGAAACGCGTCCGACAAACGAAAATTTTACAATTTAAACGCATTATTTTAACGAAACACGACCCATATAACTTGTATAGATCCAACTTACGAAACACGTACACTACACAGCAGAGACACAACGACTAGTCTCAAATACGAATTCGTAAATTCCAAAATCATTTATGACATTCTAACTTTTATCAATAAATGCCAGTGTTGCCACTGGTTAATTTCACAAATCGGCTTTTGCGCCCTCGAATAGCCAAAAACGGCCGATATTTTGGATTTCGAAATTTAGGTCGCGAAAGTGAATTCGCAAGTTTGCAATTTGGACATGGGGCGATAATTCTATGATTTTAAGAATACTTCCATTTTTCGCTGTATCATTTTTCGAGTTTTTTTCATACATTTATAAACTCTTTCGTAACAGTCATGTAAAAAAATTTTTACTTTTGCGACAATTTTCAAAACATCTTTAGATTCTTATTCTCAATTTTAAGGATTTTGTGAAACAGATCTTTAAAAACGAAACTGACAAGATCTAATTACACTACCTACTTTACCATGATTTTTGAATGAAAACTGTCGTTTTTCAACTTGGAAATTCAAAATGATTACATTCATCTTGGATCACTCCAGTCACAAAAATAAATAAAAAACATCGATATCGCATAAATTTCTCACTTCAAAAATTGGGCCATCATTCAACACCTATGCATAAGTAATCTAGACAGTGATTATTTTATCGACTAATTATCAAATTGTGATTAGGAGTTTATACAAATAATTTAAATACTGAAGAACTGAAATTTTTAGGATTTTTAGGAATGTAAGGGGTAATGCTATAGACAAAGGGGGAGTTGTGTGGGTCAGAATTCTTCCCCTAATCCAGTTTTTTAAATATAATGCAGGTAAATCGTATAATTCTTCAGCGATGGAAGTTGTAGCTTAAATCTATACTAAAATCGTTAATTCTCAAATTGAAAAAAGAAAATAGATAAATAATAAAATAATTTTTCATAACTGACTACGACTAATTTTATAACGATGAATCATCACAAAATAAGTTTTTTGTTTCTCAAAATTATGTATTGAAGAACATTGATAAATTTCTTACACAGAAAGACATTTACACTCTACAAGTACTTCCCATCACCCCTTTTATTCCATCCTGGCTGTAAACCTGCAAAATGACCATTTTCAAGAGGAAAACAGCAAAAATCTTCTATAGTATTGATACATCGTGGCTACGCACCAGCTAAACAGTCATTTTCACAAAAACCTAATTCAATTTCAAATCTATAAAATAATGAACATAATTGGTAAAGTAAGAGTAAATTAGTGAGTACGAGAAATACTCTTATTAATAAAAGAATTAAAAAATACTGACGAAGAGTACCGCAAGTTTTCAAATTCGACCAGCGCAAATAAACGAAAGTCTAAATAAAATGAAAATTTAGACAGGTTATGTAGTTTTCTGGTCAAATGAGTTTAAAATTGAATTCTTCTTTTATCTAATTTGTTTTTCCTCTTTCTAGCCATGGTCAGAGTGAGGGGAGAGAAGTGACAGAAAACCCAAGATTATCAATTAATATCACGCAATTTTACGAACTTACATCCCAAATAGGTTAATCTTTGTTTTTTTTTCCTCACTATTGCTCATTTTTGCCAATTGGGAAGCAGATCTGTGTAACAAGTTATTAATTTGAAAGTAGTGGTGTAATAAAATTATCGATTCTTTTTCGTATGATGCGCCAAAAACATTTTTTTAAATTTTACACCAGGCAGAATTGTTAATTTTTCATTAGTAATAAGAAATTACTAAATTTTTGAAATATCGTATTAAAAATTTTAACATTTTGAATCATGTAATGCGAGAAGCGAAAAAGGAATTTTTTGATTTTGAAATAAAAAATAATGTTCAAAATTTCGTTCTTTACATTATTCTGCTAATTTTACAGATAAGAAAAAATGTTTGATGAAGCTCCATTCTATAGAAGATCAAAAAAAAATATAATGCATACAGCGGAAAAAAATTTTTTACTCCTATATTTTGGAAAGTTACAAAGGAGAAAAGATTCCAACTAGTGGCACATCTCTGCTCTAAGCTTTGCTAAAAATGAATATGACATTTTCGCATCACAAATTTATTGTTACGCGTTCGTACACTGTTTCATATTATGGGCGTTAAATCACACTAATTATTATTTCCAAATATTTCAATACTTATCATAAATATTTATGATTGATTATATGCACTTCTTTTGAAGAAGAAAAAAATAAAATAATATTTCTCAAATAACATTATTTTCATAAAAAAAATTATTCGAAAATCAATGCAGATTCGTTTGCATTCGATATCATAATGTAATCAATAACATAATTTTTTCATTTTGATGAAATTATTTTCGCCATCTCTTCATCACAAATGTCTCCATATTGGCGTCAACATGATCAGAAATGAATTATGAACAAAATACTCAACAGGATGGAAGAAGAAGAAGCAAACCACAACCATCACCACTTTTAGAGAAATCTTTGCAATCATACCGATAAAGCTTCGGGTAGTGTTTGAGAACAAGGACCTTCGAAATAAAATCTATAAAAAAAAGTACATAGATATTAATCACCATAAATATAATTTACAGATCAATAACGAGAACTTTTTAAGAAATAAAGTCGCTTACGAAAACTTAGAAGTATAATGAGTCTTTTCGATGTTAAATTCGGCTACCGGTACTCCTCTACTTTCGAGTCTCAATACGTAAGCAGCAGCTGGATGAACTTTGGAAGAACTTCCGATCACAAGACCAACATCAGCTTCTTCCAAAAGATCTTCTACACATTAAATATCATTTGTCATTATTTACAAGGAAATTGGGAATTTCAAAAATGAAAATGAAAATATTTTTTTTATCGTTCATTCTAACCAATTTTTGATACTACGCTAATATTCAATAATTCACCGAACCAGACAACGTTGGGTCGAAGTAAACCGCCACAGTTTGGTTGCTTACAACGAGGCAGTAATTCTTCCGGAATCGGCTTCGGGTCATTTACATCTGGTGCTCTGTATAAACAAAGTCGTTCAGAAAATTAAAATATTAAAGTTAAGAATGAAAAACTCAATACAGACCCTCGTCCACGTAACGCCTCCACAATGGGATGATCACGATTTACTTCGACGTGATCACATTTCATACATTTGGTTTCAAAAAGCGATCCGTGCATTTCGATGACATCTTTTGTACCAGCCATCATATGTAGGCCGTCTATATTTTGCGTTATTACAGACACCTTTCGACCTTGCTCGGCTAATCGTTTTTGAAATTCAGTTAACGCGATATGTGCCTACAAAAAAGAGATTTGTTTAGATTATACGAACCGTACACCATGGAGTTTCGGGTACTGAAAGATTACCTATACAAAAGGCACCTTGTTCGGTTTACTTTTCAACACTATGTCTCTTCGATAATGATAGAATTCCCACACCAAAGAAGGGCTGCGTTTGAAAGCATCTAGTGTGGCTAAATCAGTTGCCTGGTATCGTCTCCATAGCCCTCCACTTCCTCGAAAAGTAGGTATGCCAGATTCGGCCGAAATTCCCGCCCCGGTTAAGACTACCACGTGTTTAGCATCCGCTAACAAGCTTTTAAACTTATCCATGCTGCGTGAAAAAGAGTTACAATTAGTTAAAAGATTGTATTCGATTATTGCTCGACATAATTTTCGTATATGAATATTTCAAGTACGATGCGTCAAAAACGAAGGCGTGGCCCAGTTTTCTCTAGACACCTGAAATTAAAATATTAATTACCTGGTCTCTAGTAAATCGATTTGGCCGATACAAAAATAAAACCAAATAACGACAAAACCTTTATACTTATCTATATAAGGGATCATGTTACAGGGTAACAGGGATGATTAATAAAAAACCAACAGGTCGCAGACGTTGATGCGGTCACGAGGTAACCTTACAAACTGGTGTAATACTGAACTGCGATAGAAGTTATCTGATTTTTAAATTAAAAATCTAATAAAAGTTTTGGCTCAACAGTTTTTCAATTTAAATACTCGCACAGGGACATCGATGAGCCTTGATAATGAAAAGATACTCCTACGTATCAAGTATTAAGTATCTGATCGAATCTTATCGATGATCATTCACCATAGATCAGTTCGTGAGTACAGACGGTTTCTGAGGAAATTAAAAAAAATATTTTTTGCAAAAGTTTTTCGAACCGCCAAAATGTTTTGTAAGCCAAGTGCACGATTGATGAATAATATTTATTTGGGGATCTGTTTTGTCCTCTTATTTAGTGCTTTTAGCGCTTTAGTCAGCGTACACGTAAGAAGAAATCTCATTTTTATTCGTATATTAATTAGCTCGGTTATGTAATAATGCTGATTTTAATTCATTAACGAGGAACCATTCTTCAGTTACTTGAAGAAATTACTTTCGGGCGAAAACAACAACTATTTTCGAGAAAAAAAAAACACATAAATTATATATTCTCGATTGGAATCAAATTGTAATATTATGTAAGGTTAATCACAATATCCTTGCTCCGCAGAAAACGATAACAGCTAGTATCAAACAAGAAAATCCTTCATACAATGCTGACGGCTACGTCTCTCTGGGTATTGTATATTCGACTTTATCCATCGGTATGTGGTTGTCACCCGGTATAATAGCTAAAACAGGTCCCAAATATGCGATGGTTTTGGGTACATTGGCTAATGGGTAAATCATTTAAATATTTAAAAACTACGTTCATGATCGATGATAAGAATTTAATTGAACGTCACTTATTACATCGTTTAAGGATCCGTTGATAATAGTTATTACGTATTTAATTATGAATTATGAAATATCGACAACGAACGTACTGCTACTAATAGCGGTAATTTAATGTTTAATTAACTCGACGATTTCAGAATTTACATGGCTGCATTCTACACTGAAAACGTAATATGGATATACTTAGGAGCGGCTGTATGTGGATTCGGAGGATCTCTGTTGTGGACCGGTCAAGCTAATTACATTGTACTTAATTCAGAAGTGGGCAAAGTGCACTCTGGAATAGGAGTGTTCTGGATTTTATATCAGTCTAGGTAAATTCACGGTTTATCAAAATTCTTCGCTTTCGATAAATTCTCATTTCAAATCGATAAATTTTTCAGTCATTTCTTCGGTAATATGATTGTATACTCCGAATTCGGAGACGTACATCGATCAGTAGACAGAGCGATGAGGACGAAAATCATATCAATATTTGTTGGATTTTGCGGAGTCGCCTTATTATTCATGCTGGGTCTAAGACCGCCATTACGCATCAAAGAGCATAAAAAAATCGTACGTCATCCGTGCACGGAGATTGTAAAATCCATAGGAATTTTGACCTCACCACGAATGCTTATGCTGATTGTTACGATAGTTTGTGTTGGTAAGGATAGAAATACTCAAAAAATTAGTAGTTTTCATCATTCACGAGTAAACTTTATATAAACATTTGCAGGTATTCATCTATCATTTTTAAGCATTTTGAGCGCTAGTATGGGATTCTCTAGGTACATATCAGCTAATTCCAAACAGTTAGCCCCACTTTGCGGCTTCTTGGTAGGATGTGGTGAAATATTTGGTAAATATTTATTACACCGTCGTATCTGAGTTTTTCCTCTGTTCCATTAATCTTACGTAAACAACTGATCAACAGGAGGAATTTCATCAATCGTACTTGGTGGAAGAAAAATATGCGGTGTTAAACCATTAATTACCATGGGAGTTGTATCCAATTTAGCTTGTTACATTATTGCTTTCTTAGCTCTGCCGGATAATTCTCCACACGCATATACCGATGATCTCCCCATTATGATTTTACCGTAAATTTGTTTTGCTCACTGAATGTTGATAATTGTATAACGTTAAAAGTATGAAATAATGAAATGATTTTGATTGTAGGAGTATTTTCATAATAGGCGCTTCGATTTTCGCCGGCATCGGAGATGCTTGTTTCCACACAGAATTATACGATAGCATCGGCGCCATGTACCCAAATGACAGCGCTTCCGCATTTGCTGTGTTTAAATTTATTAGAGTGAGTTTTGTTCAAATCGTTTATCACTTTATCAATCGTGTCATCAAGATTCTAACATAACTGCATTCATTCACAGAGCATTGCTACAGCGAGTAGTTTTTACTACAGCAAATGTCTCGGATTACATATGCAGCTACTTATTTTACTCACATTGACTGTATTCTCTTGGATCATGTATCATTGTATACAATGGTGCGCTATCGGTTCTGAATATGAAGAAAGTGATAAAGAAGAAATACTTGATTCTGATTCTGCTTAACTATTGGAAGCATAATTTTTAAGAACTGTAAGGGCATTAGGGCTGTGATTCATGTTGACATTTAAATATATTGAAGTAATACTTACTCGATTTATTCTTTTTAATAACCTGGACCCTCACCGCACAGTTGAAAAACTGAAAAGAATTACTGATAGCGCTTTGTATTGTTAAGTATTGTGACATGTAACACCGTCCCGCTTCTGCACTTTGATTTGATAACACAATTTGAACGAACTTGCTCGTTGTAATGTGTTCGTTCATGGTCTGAAATTCATGAAGAATGAGAATTGTAAAGAACGATTTTGAACAAATTTCACAAAAATATAAACGTTTCTAATTTTTACGTGTTTTTTTCTCGAAAATTTGCAATTATTGTTTTCCTAATTCTTTCTTTTTTATATTTTCTACAACGCGACAAATTTATGTCAGGTTATTTCTGAGACTAGTATAATAGCGTTCAAAATTGAATTCACCCATAAGCCAGCACTCATTCAAAAAAAAAACAAAAAAAAAACAAATAAAGCTGATTATTACGGGCGTGCGTGCGTTTTTTTTTTAATGAATAATAACACACTGATTGGCTAAATTATTCTAAAAATGCCTCTTATTGGCCATTGATAATTACCTTGACAACGTAGATGACAACAAAAATTTTTTAAATTGCATTGAGAAATCCAAAGGAATCTGGAAGAATTCATAAACGATTTTCCAAAATATTCCAGTTTTCCATGTAAGGGATAATGTGTGGGAAGATCAAGAGATTAGATTCCATTAATCGTGTTTGTAAGTAAACTAAAATTCTTCTGATAAAATCAGTCATCTTGAAATTTTTTTTTTGAAACCTCGATTTCACGCAAATGGAAAAATGGAGATGAGAAAAGAAGAACAAATGATTGATCAACTCAATTTAATCGAAGATTCAAAAGGTAACAGAGGATATAAAGTAGGACTTTTGATCACTAATCTAATAGTAATTTGATGCTCTTTACGGATTGAAAGAATAAGCCTTTGTAAGTAATAAAATATATTCTTTTTGCTCTTAAAAAAAAAACACACCCATTTTAGTTCAAATTACTTTAAAACGTTTACAACCATCAGATATGTATTTAGATTTTTTACTACATTCAGTTTTGATCTGTTCGAGTAACAGCATTCAAAAGAATCACATACCTAGAGAGAAACAAGACATTTTTGTAAAGATAACAATTTCAATAGCGAATAGATTAGATAAATATCATATTGTCAAAATTCTAACCAACTTATTACACATTACAAGCGTCGAACTGCGAATGTGGCGTGGAAGGAAGTATGGCAAAATGAACAATTTAAAAATATGGAAATTTTAGAATGTTGAAAAATGAAGGAAAATTCGCAAAATTATTAGGTGGCGCAGAACATACATTATATATCTACTGGTACATTCTGAGTTAGTATCTCGGCGTGTTCAAGTGTCTTGCTGGAAATGTGTTGAGGAAACTAAGCATGACATCAAATTTTCCATAGCTTACTACTTTCAAGGCAGAAATAAATAGTGTGACGGCCATTTTTGAAAACTACTGCACTTCGGCAATGAAAAAATGGAAAATTAATATTATGGCTATCAATCGTGCGTTTGCTTTCACCAGGTTAAAACAAGGTATGCTATTCTGTTACCTATGAGTTTTTATTTTTTATAATCTATCGTGAAATTTTTCATTTTTGCTCTTCTATAAAGAAATTACTTTCTTATTTTTTCATAGTTGCATTTTGTTTCATTTTGCTTAAAATTATTTTCATTTATTTTTATTTTAAACAAATATTTCGAAAAATTCTCTTTTCTACTTTTCCTATAAACGGTAACTACTTTCAAGAACTCAGGTATCAGTTTTCTTTTTTTTTTCAATTTTTTTTCACCTTTACTGCAGAAACTTGGTCATGAAGTGACCTTTGAATGACGATTTTCTATTTTAAAGAATGACTGTTTAAAATTTCATTCAAAATTAATGTAGGCCAATTTTTATTTTTCGGGCGTTTCTTGGCGAAAAAAAAAATAATAGAGCGTAAATACACGTGATAAGAATTAATTTTAAAAGTTTTTCCTTCACTTTTTTGGCATTTTTATTGGAAAAGGTACATGAAGATACGAGTATAATTATAAATGCTTAGAATTTTCTTTACTTCGTATTTTCTAGAATAAATTACAAGGGATGTGCATTTTTCTAAGACTTGAAAAATCGACCAAGCCCATTGCGGTGTCTGCTAATGTAAATTTAAAGAGCTGAAACCTTCAAAACTTCATTTACCAGTTTCTTCCATACAAAAAAAGTTCTTTATTTTAAAAGCAAATCAGGTGGGCTATAATAGACATCGTTTTTATTACAAATCCGCATGTGTTGAAGTTCTCGTCATTTTTTATAATTTCTTTATTAAGAATTCACCAAGTTAAAATCAAATTCTAATATGAACTATCGTTGAATTTTTATAAAAAAATCAGAGAATTTATAGTGAGAAAATCGGTGTTGATAATGTTCTTATTTTTCGCTATTTCTTCATGAAATTCGCCTTAAATTTTAATAGAATTTTTGGTGAAAAAATTGTCAACACTTATAAAAATTCCAATAAAATCACCTAATTAGTAAACTTTTTGCTTAACAAGTAACGTTATTTTTTTTTGGAGAGAGAAAAAAAACACCCTTGACACCATATTATTCCTTTTTAAAAAGTCAAAATTACATTCATGTTTGAATCCGAACGAAAAGAGATTCCATGAAGGGGGCTGCGTTGGGGTGCTCAGAAGTCGTAGCTCCGAAATTGACAATTCAAAATACAACGAGATACAGTAAATTTTCGTTTACGTTCTCAACAATCAAACAAATGCGTCAGAACGAAAACAAAAAAAAATTAAACAACCTATTGTTCGTCAGTAGAAGTAGGTTACCATATGTTGCTTTTCTGGCTTGCGTATTTTGAACGTTGTTCAAATCAAGCGCTTGTAATTTCGACTTCAGTCTATAGACGTAATTAAATTCACTTGAAGCATGCTCTAACATAATATGTAGGTATGTATCCTCTCTTACATCATCAGTATTCAACTGCGACTTTGAAGTCATGTGTTACATCTGTTTAAAATGTTATGTGATTAAGTGTGACAAATATAAATTCTGAAAAATTTCAATTTGAATTACAAACTTGGTAATTTTAATATGCAACCGCATTCGCCGAGCAGACGGATAACATGAACTTGAAAAATATAAACGCAACGAAGAAGTCAAATATTAAGAATTCTGTGTTCGATGCTAAACTGCTAATGGTGAAATCAATTCTTACTCTTTTAATACTTTTTTATCAAAATTGTATAATTTTATTTAATTAAGTACATTATTAGTTTCACGCATCGTAGAAACGATATTCTCTTATATTACGCAGCTCATGTTTACATCTTATGATTGAAAAATTCAATGTACTGGCCTAAAAACACAATAAAATTTCAAATTTTCTTTTTTGGAAAAATATACCTAAATTGTTTATCCTTTTCTTATTGATTTTGTATTCAACGAGGAAGGAGAAAGAATCAAAGACCTAGGGCAATATTTTTGGCGCCACTTGAGTATTTTCCTAAAGCATGATAAATTTTAAGGCCTCCGTCCGATTTTGCAGGGCGATAAAATATCTACGTGGAATATACTTATAGTGCAACTGTGCCAAAACTGTATAACTATAATCATTTCAGCTGAGCTAGACGTCCATTCATTTTCTGCATCAGTTCGAATTTTTACTTGATGTTGACATGTTGACGTTTTCGTTTATGCCCAAAGTTAAAAATAGTCTTTCACGTGTTTCTAGAGTTCGTATTCTCTTTATGCTTTTAGTGAGATTTTCTAGCTTTTGTATTGAAATGTTATATTTTTATGATTTTTCTGTTTTTTAGGCTTATAGAAAGCGAATAATATGCAAAATATTATTAATTTTTGTATTTTTATTAATCATCATTGGTGCCATGCTTTACTGTGCCTATTTATTTTACACGAGTAAGTATCTAATATGTATCATTGAAGTCCCATGTTGAATGATGATATAAATATGTGATAAAAACAACTAAAGAAGTAGGCTATTATTTATTTATTTGTTTATTGAAAATTTGGTTGCTGAATGATATCAAAAGATTTTCTAGTTGGCAATGTATTTTTTCACATACGTATTTAATTAATTAACGGACTGACTCGTCTGTTGAATAATTTTATGATTTTAAAGACCGTATAACATATGATATTATTATACTGGAAACAAAAAAAAAGTTTGTGAGAGAGATTCTGATCTGCCTTCCTCATCTATCGTACCTAACATGAAAAATCGAAGTGTTCGCTACCTTTTCATGATATGATATACCTACTAATAAGAAAATCTGTCAAAATTTACCAATCATAGAGATAAAAATTACATAAAATGTAATTACGTATACCTATACCCACTATATGTACTATGTACGCTATATAAATTATGTATCACACTTATTACAGGGGACATAGAAGTCGTCGGCTGGGAAGCAAATAAAACTCGAAGAGTTCTGAATTATATATTTCCTGACAGAGATACCTCATTTACCCACGTAGAAATAAACGTTTGCTCAAAGAAGAAACCTCTAGTCTTAATCATGGTGTGTTCAGACATACAAAACGCTGATCGCCGGAAAGCTATACGTGAAACGTGGGCATCGAAAGCTGAAGATTATCAAACTTTAGTATTATTCATGCTGGGTAATAGCAGCGATGAAGATATCAACGTATGTTTATAAAATCAAATCGAATGCTTATGTTTCTGCCATAACCAGTTAATTTTGTTGTTTTTAGGTACAAGCTATAGAAGAAAGCATTCAGTTTAACGATATAATCGTGGAAGATTTCATCGATACATATAACAATTTAACGTTAAAATCTATTTTCATGCTAAAATGGGTTCACAACAATTGCATGAATGTTCCATTTATAATGAAAGTTGACGATGATACGTACATTAACACGCTAAATCTGTACAATTATTTATCGCCAATAATCGATAGGAACGAAAGTTTGCAATCATTTTTAGTCGGTGAAGTTCAACGCGATCCTTCTCCTCACAGATTTCATTTTTCTAAATGGTGAGTTCATCAAAGTATATCAATCTGGCTTTTTCCCCTTGTGATTTTATTTATTTCATTTATTATAACTACATAAACTACACTATACAATTTTTTTAGATAGCGAGGCTCCTCTTGAGAGAATCTCTCCGGAGGTGGACGTGCCCTCCGGTGTGGGTTCTTTGGAGAGCTTTTCTGGAGGTACTTTTGTATAATCGGAGGTGGAGGTACTTGACCTCCCTTCTGTGGCTCCTGCTAGGGTGGAAGAATAGCATTTCAAGGTCATAGTTATCGCATGACTCATTAAAATCCAGACAGGTAAAGCGTTAACTTTTCGACACTGAAAAATGGATACCTAATTGAATAAAATATAATATCCACTAACACCAACTCTTATTGAATCTGATTGTCAAAAATAAAAAAATAAAAATTGATTTAGTAAAAAAAAAAAATTCAAAAACTATAAGCAATGCTGCAAAACGAGCGAACTTAAGAAAGTAAATTAATTTTCTTTCATCTATCTACTCGATTATATCGGGTGCCTACTTGATTCGAACACACAAGCAACAAAATTAGCTGAAAGGTGAATAAATTCAATGCATATGTATATTTTTTTATTACGAAAGTATAATTTAAAATTTTGCATTTCGTTGATATAGACGCTTTTAAGCATTGAATGAATTTATTTATGCCATTTATTCTTGCTATATAATATCATTCTAATACACCGTGCGTCCAAGTGATTCGTGTACAATCAGTGCAAAAATCTCTGTTTGTTAATAACATAATAAGAGTAAACTACAATTTCTCCTTCAGAAATTATTTTAAAATTACTTTAATGAATTTAAAGGCCGATAAATTCATTTCAACTACATCATAATTTCTTTGCATATGAAAAAATCAATTTTAAATTATTGAAAAAGAGATTTTTTCGCTAATTGTACCCGAATCACTCAAACGCACTGTATATTTTTTCTATGAGGGAAAGATTTTTTCGCTTGGAGTGCTTCATTCAAGTAATCTTCCGGTATGAACAAATCATGATTGAATTTTTTTACTATGTAAAAAAATAAAATAAATCAAAGAAATGAAAATTGTAAACCTAATAGTCACAGTTTCATTAAAAATTTTATATTGCAAGAGACTTTCTGTAGTGCTTTGCCTATCTGGATTTCATTAGGTCGCACGGGTACCGATACGCATCATCCAAATAATTTTAGTACACCCGAGCGCTAAATTCCCTCTATTGAAGAAGTACAATCAACAACAAACTACTTCATTTCCTTTGATTTTTCTTGTTATAATGAATAATTTTATGTTTGTATTAATTCTTTCCTTGTTGTTCATTAATTTTAATTAATTTTATCTATTACCATAGATTAACCATACATAGATAGCCCACCGGTATATCGAATTTATCACTCATAAATGTTGAAAAAGGAGCCAGAAAGTTTTTTATTAATATCTAGGCAAAAAATTGAGTTAGAGTGTTCGGAAATGGCTTATTCGAAAGAGCTTAACATTTTATACATGATTCAATACTAAACTATTATTGCCATCGATGCGAGAGTCGAGTTATTTTAATAAAACTAATTCATTTTTTAGAGCGCTCTCTGTGAATGAGCTCCAGTACTAAGAATAAATTAGACTTATTGCTTGGTTTTTTGCAAATATCTCAAGAAAGAATATAGATAGAAACTTTTCAAGTAGCTCATTCGAAAGAGCATAAAATTCTGAATGTGTTTCAATATTAAAAAACAATCCTTATTGATTTACTTTTTGAGATAATTCATAGTAAAGTAAAAAAATCGTTTTTCGAAATTAATTGCAAAAGTAAACGGACAGGAGTAACTTTAGAAAAATTAAATGATTCTCTACTCCAATCTCTTTAAAATGAGTCATTTGCAAGCCCTATATCTTGAGTTGTTTCCAAGATATTAGCAAAAAACGATTCTAACTCAGTTTTTGAGTGATAAAAATTTAACATACGGTGGGCTATCTATGTATGTTTCATCTATGCTATTACTAGTATTATTACAAAATCAAAGTGAACGAATCTTTAAAAGTTTAAAAAAATACCTAGAAATTTTGGAAAAAAAAATAATTATTTAATTTCTTAATGTCATGAAAAGGAACTAAAATAATAAGTCAATAATTGATAGTTATAATTGGATAACGGGTACTTGGTGCTCCAGGGTACTGAGATCAGTTGGACACGGTGAATGTATACGTATAACCTCTACCGTATATTTATGCTGACTATTAGGCTATTCCTTTGGAATTGAATTCAATCATAGTGATAATCGCGATTAATGTGAATTGTCAACAATAAATTTATGACGAACACCAATGATATCATTACAAATGTTCCATCGCCAACATACATCATAAATTCATGATGACAAACGTTTCAGATACATGTTTCTGATAAATAACCCTTTAATCTGAACCAGAAACCTTTATTTACCTCATTTTGTAAAGAAAAACCCATAATTTCTTTTCTTTGGACAAAATTAATGTAATTATGCTGGTAAATAATCTTTTGTAGGTACATGCCCAAATATATGTATCCAGATGAAAAATATCCAGATTACATTCACGGTGTTGCTTATTTAATGTCATCACAAGTAGCTGAAAGATTATACAATGAAAGCTTATCGAACGAACTTATTCACTTGGAAGATGTATTTCTTACAGGTTAAAAATTTATTGCATGTAAATCGCTATCTAATATGAAGTATAATTATTCAAACTTATTATGTTTATTCGTAGGAATGTGCGCCAAACAACTAAATATCAAACCTGTAGATAACAAACTGTTTCACTTCTACAATTCGTTAGAAAATCTACGATGTGATTCGATTCATACTCAATTAATTGCATTAAGCCATCACGTTAACATTTATCACATGTATTCACTTCACTATCAATTGGATGAATGTTTGAAGTCTTAGTTTTTATTTTATTTTTCTGTTGAAAATGATCTTGTTTTAAGATTTTTTTTTACTTTTTAAGTTACCTATTTTTGTGTTTACAATTATTCTTAATAAAGCGTATTAATGTCGTTTTAGGTATCAAATGTAATTGCATGATTCATGATTATTTTTATGCTCTTATAATATTATTTAGAGAATTCCGCGAATGATCCTAATTATACAAGGTGTACCTTTTTGATGTTGTTGTCCTCTAAAAGCTTCAAACCACATGTTGATCTAGTCATTTAATACTCAATATTCATATAATCAGGTAATTTACCTACTTTATTTGTTGAGGGGGCAGATTTTTCCGAATAATATTGAAAAATGCTGTATTCACCTCATATTTAAAAAAACTGTTTACTGACCCTCATTCTTACCCTTATTGTGTACTCTGGATGGATTGCCCTTCAAATAGCTTCGTTTTTCAATTTTCTATAAAAGAATGTTTATAGAAATATTTTATTGAAATTTTTATCTCAGTACAAGCTGAGTAGAAAAATAAATAGTTTGCCCCAAAATATAGATTACATACATATTTCGCGTATAGTATTACTGACAAAAATTGGTGGTAGAATGGAAGATATCTGGGTGGATAGAAATTATAGTAGGAAAAGTGTAACAAAAAATTGATGAAAATCGCTTATTTTTTAATGTTTTTGCAGGTAAGTTTGAAAAAAAAACTCTATTAAGGGCATAATATGAAATTTTTTCATAGATCTGCACAACACCGCTATCCAACCCACCATGTGCACATCAAATAGATAATAGATATCACCTAATGAGTTATGGATGAACAAAAAAAATTATTTTGAAAGGTTACAATAAGTGCATCGAGCAATGATGAACAAAGCATTTTTCAAAGTTATTTGCAAAAAATATTAAAAAAACAGCCAATTTTATTCATCGTTTTAGGCACTTTTTCTTCTTTTTTTTCTACGCTTCCATTTTGAATACAACCAATTTTTTTCTATCAAAGTAGATTAAATACATAGTAAATACTACGTACACATACATTTCGCACCCGTACTGCAACAACACCACATCTTAAAATACGTCAAATAACCGAAACTCAAGAAAATTGCTTTTTATTTGCGTGGTAAATAACAAAATATTAATTCAAATTCATTTTTTTTTCATCGATCCTTACTAATTTTTCACGTACTTTCCAATGGTAAAAGCAGATTTTCGCCACGCAAATTATTTTTGGTACTTTTTTGAGATGTGGTGTTGTTGCAGTGGCGGTGCGATTTTGGCGCGAACAGTGTACCTATTTTACACGCCTCAAGCAAGGATACCCATTTTTAAAATTCTTCGCAAGTAAGTGAAGAAATTTGAATCTATCTTCTTTTTCGCGCTTATTTGCTTAATAGTCACGAGGTCACGACACGTCATAACTTGCTAGAAACTTGCAAGTTGCATCGTAAGGCGCAATCGAGCTTAAGGCGGTGCTTCGGAAAATAAGTTGGTGAATACGAAAAAGTTGTTTTTTTAGTAAAAAAATGAAAAAATTGTAAAAATAAATGCTAAATGCCTTCAAACAAAGTCTCTAAAACAATATATTATAATTTCAAATTATTTCGTTGCGTTATTTTTGAGAAAAACACTGCCAATGAAAATAGGATATAATTTTCATTAATAGTGTTTTTTTCAAAAATAACGCAACGAAATGATTTGAAATTATAATATATTGTTTTAGAGACTTTGTTTGAGGGCATTTAGCATTTATTTCTTCAATTTTTTCATTTCTTTATTTTAAAATATCTACGTCTGACTTATGATTGACGCAGTTTTCCCCTCCCTTCTTAATGTATATCATTTCTAATAATTTACGCTTAATTGTATTACCCTGCCTATGAAGGATTTTCACATTATCGAAATCGAAAGTGTGATTTCTTTCTATTGAATGCTTTGATAAAGCTGTACCAGGTTTGCCGTTCTTAACGTCGTATTTATGTTGATACATACGCTTTTCAATATACTGTTTGGTTTCGCCTATATACGTACTATCGCAATCTGCGCACTGTAATTTATATACTAGGTTACTTTGTTTCGGCTTTTCACCTTTATCTTTGAGCTTAGAGAACAGGTTGCCGTTCAGCGTATTATCGTTTCTAAACGCTATATCTATCGTATCATTTTTATACATGTCCTTTATTAATCGAAGAAAGACGTTACTGCTTTTTCCTGTGTATGGCAGCGAAAAGTATCTTTTGTTTTGTCTTACACGATTACAAACGATGTTTTCGTCGACATGAGTCATAATATCTTTAATGACCTTCGTGGGGTAGTTGTTGTCAATTAATAATTTTTTAAATTTATGGAGGACGTCTTTTTTAAAAGGTGCATCAGTTAAAGCTAGGCGTTTTTTGAGTATGTTTTTCGCTGTGCTGATTTTTTGCTTGTATGGTTGGCTTGATTGAAAATTGATAATACGATTCGCCTGATGTTCTTTTTGGTGATGTTTGTATGTGAGGACATTTTTATTTTTTATTAATGTTACTTCAAGGAAATTGATAGCGTTTTCTTTCTCCTTTTCGACTGTGAATTTTAAATTCCTATCATAGGCGTTGAGAAAATTGTATATGTCATCTACATGGTTATTGTCTATTATGCATAAGCTATCGTCTACATATTTCTTAAAAAATTTAATACTATTTTTAAAATTATTGCATACAGAATCAAAAAGGCGGTCTAATACTATTTCAGCCATGATGGGAGATAATGGGCTACCCATGGGTAGACCATTTTTTTGATGATAAATGTTATTTTTAAAAGTAAAAAAACAACTCTCCAAGGAAAAGGTCAAAATCTCCATAAACGTATCTCTAGGTAATGCAGTGTGATTTTTTATATCGTCCCATCTAGAAAGAACGCAATCTTTAAATAATGTTGTAGGAACTGAGGTGAAAAGTGATACGACATCAAAGGACACCAAAATGTCATTCTCATCCATATGTATGTTTTTAATGTCTTTTAATAATTGGTCAGAATTTTGTATATTATAATGGAGGTTCCGTATATTGGATAGGATGTCAGCGAGAAATTTGGATATGTTATATGTAGGGGAATTGCAGAAAGATACGATGGGACGAAGGGGGCAATTTTCTTTGTGGGTTTTGGGTAAACCATAAATTCTAGCATGAATACTATTATAAGTAGTTAACCAATTTTTGATTTTAGAAGCTATTAGATTATCTTTATAGAGCTTTTGAACTAAAAAATTATTTTTTGTCTGTAATTTTGATAAAGGATCGGAGGATATGATTTCGTAAGTGTACCTGTCATTTAGTAGGGTCAACATTTTTTCTTCATAGTCATATTGGTACATAAAAAAAAAAATCAAAAAACGCCTAGCTTTAACTGATGCACCTTTTAAAAAAGACGTCCTCCATAAATTTAAAAAATTATTAATTGACAACAACTACCCCACGAAGGTCATTAAAGATATTATGACTCATGTCGACGAAAACATCGTTTGTAATCGTGTAAGACAAAACAAAAGATACTTTTCGCTGCCATACACAGGAAAAAGCAGTAACGTCTTTCTTCGATTAATAAAGGACATGTATAAAAATGATACGATAGATATAGCGTTTAGAAACGATAATACGCTGAACGGCAACCTGTTCTCTAAGCTCAAAGATAAAGGTGAAAAGCCGAAACAAAGTAACCTAGTATATAAATTACAGTGCGCAGATTGCGATAGTACGTATATAGGCGAAACCAAACAGTATATTGAAAAGCGTATGTATCAACATAAATACGACGTTAAGAACGGCAAACCTGGTACAGCTTTATCAAAGCATTCAATAGAAAGAAATCACACTTTCGATTTCGATAATGTGAAAATCCTTCATAGGCAGGGTAATACAATTAAGCGTAAATTATTAGAAATGATATACATTAAGAAGGGAGGGGAAAACTGCGTCAATCATAAGTCAGACGTAGATAATTTATCTCGTATGTACAATATCGTTATTTCACCTATTCGTCAAAATCATACCTGATGATGCTGCCTTGTGGGTAGCGAAACGTTGTAATTTTCTCGTAATTTTAATTTTATTTTATCGTGACAAATAAAAAAATACTGTGAGTTGTGTGCCACCTTTTTCGTTTCATTCAATACAACACTCACTGGAAAAATCGATCAACATGTCATTATTTACTTTTCGCCAGTATCTTTTTCATTTTTGATGTTTTATTTTCATTTTTCAGCCTGGTAAGCATGAACTACTTAGACCATTTAGTATTTAACATAGACCGCGCTAACTAATGGAAAATCACGTTATCAGTGGCTCCAACATATGGGTGATTCTATAAGCGATTCAGTTCCAAACAAATTGAATTATCAGTGATTATCAAGATTTTTTTCCCGGGTTTTTCGGGGTTTTTATTTTATTAATGTTGAAAATGTGTTAAAATGAATTAATGAATATGACTTTTGAAACCTGCATTGCTTTTGGCCCTATCCTTTTTTTCGAAAAATAAAAAAAGAAATGAAACGTTATTTTTTCGTCATGCCAACCCTGAAACTGATAGAAGTTTTTTCACTTCTTCGGTTACATCAATTTGTTAATAAAAAAAATTTAGCGAAATTAAAAGACACGAGATCTGAAAGCTGGTTCAACTGATATGAAATAACTTCATAGCGAATCAAATCACTGGAAGCTATACTTTTTTGTTTCAGAAAAACATTACCATCAAAGAAGGGTTTCATTGTACCCGGTGTACGGCCAATAAACCAGCCTCATTTATTCCAAACCGATTAGACTTGTATCCAATACCAAGTAGTTTGACTAATATTTTCATTTCGGAAGATGATGCCTACAAGTAATAATTTTGACATATTTGAAAGGCATTTCAACGTATGATCTCTTGATCGTTGAATTTTCCATTCCATCGTTACAGGAAATTTGCTCAAATCGAAGAAGATATTGCTAAAATATACCCATGTATGGTTCAAATGTTGGACGAAAAGAATATGTGCCCTGCACTTTGCAGAAGAGGCATTCTCTACCCCGAAAACAGAAACAGTTCGTCGAAGAAGGTTACGGAAGAATGCAGAACGCAGTTTTCGAGTAGAGTTTGCATGGTATTTCTTTATTTAGTTGAAACAGAACGCAATGTGTTAGTGATTTCTAAAGTCTAAAAAAAATTTTAATTCAAGTCAAATGAGATCTTTTGAAAACATATGAGTGAAACTAAATAAAGAAATACCATGCAAACTCTACTCGAAAACTGGGTTCTGCATTCTTCCGTAACCTTTTTCGATGAACTGTTTCAACGTAATAGAAATCACTGAGACATACGAAAAATTATTTTTTTTACACATAAAAGAGTAATTTGTTAAAAAAATTACGAAAAGAATTATTCAAAAAGTTAATAATCACGTATTCATTTCATATAGTTAATAAAATTATTGATAAATTGTGTTTGCTTGGAACTGAATCGCTTATAGAATCTCCCATATGTTGGAACCAGGTTCTTATCAGTTAGCGCGGTCTATGTTAAATACTAAATGGTCTAAGATGAACTAAGCCGTTTACTGAGACTATCGAAACTATCGAAGAAAATACAAAAATAGTATCGATAGTATCGATAGCCAAACGATAGTTTTACTATCGATATTTTTCGATAGTTTTTTCAAAAGCTATCGATACTATCGATAGTGCTATTGATAGTTTCCACCACTAGTGAGAAAAATTCAACAATTCCTGTTTCACTTGTCTCAGTAACAGCGAAAATTTAACAATAAATAAATAAATCAAACAAAAAAACATATGTATTTGCGCATTGTTTTGCTCACTCTGCTCGAAGCTTTTTTATTCCCGAATTTCGGCTACACTAAGAGTGGTAATGTCACCATCTGAGAAGGAGATAATGAATATCGGAAATGAACGAGATTAATGAAATTAATATTGTTTTAGTTCAATTTCAGTTAATATTATATGGTTTAAATTTATCTCAAAATAATGCTGGAGAATTGGAAACTGGAGAAGTACTCAGTCCCTTGAGTGATAACAACTTTTTTCATTCTCAACAAAAAAATATCCTACTTTTTCATTTTTTTTATTGTTGTGTTTTAAATTGTTGAATATTTTATCGCCTTGGTTTCATTCTTCCTTTACTTATTCGAATCTGGGTTTTCTCTAGCTTTTTAGTTTTTAGGTTTTCATTTTTTTTTTTTTTCGTTGTACCAGGTGACTACTTGATTCGAGCACCCATAGAGACAAAATTACCTAAAGGTGAAACAATTCAATACATTTATGTGTATTTTTGACAATAAAAGTATAATTTAACCCACACAGAAAAAAACGGGTGGTTTTAAAGAAAAACTACTAATAAACTAGTAGTTTTTGAGAAAACTACTAATTTACTAGCGGTCATAAGTGCTACTGCCTGTTTCATTACTGGTTCATGCACTATCAGTTTATAAAACTACTGATTTACTAGTAATCATTAGAAGTCTGCGCCGCCGAAAAAATACGCCGCCGCCGCCAATATTTTCGGCGTTTCACGCGCCGCCGCCGCCGATGAAATTTACTGGCTTCGCCGCCGCCGCCGCCGCCAATTTTTTCCTGGCGGCGTAGATGGCGCAATACAAAAAAAAAAGGCCAATAGATTACATTTTTAGATTAACGAAATGGAAACACTGATGGACGATTTGTGTTTTCAAGTTTTCGTTGCTTTCATGCTTTTTCAGTGTTCTATTCTATGTTATATATATTTTTTGTTTGTTTTTTTTTTGTGATTGCAATACCTATTAATAAAATTCTTGTTCGTTTATAGGTATTTTTTTCAATTTTTTTCAATTTTTTGTTCGCCGCCGACCACGCCGCCGCCATTTTCAAGCTAGCCGGCGGCGTGTTAAACGCCGCCGCCGCTGTAAAAAAAAAAAAATACGCCGCCGCCGCCGATTTTTACCCCGGCGCAGACCTCTAGTAATCATAGGTGTTACTGCCTGTTTTACTACTGTTTCATAAACTACCAGTTCCCAAAGTATTGGTTTACTGATAGTTATAGTTGTACTACTTATTTCATTACCTGTAAACTACTAGTATACTAACTACCAGTTCATAAAAGCATTAGTTTCAAAATATAACGAGTAGTTCTATACGCAGTAGTGATGTTGTTTAGTATTTATGATTTGTAAAAACTTGTAGTACCTCATTTTAAACAATATTAAGTAGATATATAAACAGGTTTACAGCCCTTGAATTTAATATATGATAAGTAACATATTATGCATAGAACCCCCAATTTAAGGCTGCAAAACCAGAACTGCGACCAACTATTTGGGAACCAGAACTGGAACCTAAACCAGGAATCACATATAATATAATTTAATTTAAAATTCAGAGGTAGAACTGGAACCACAAACGTTCATGTTTTACAGCTATGAAAATTATAGGTATATTTGAACATAGTAAACTTCAAGATAACTTTAAAAAGTTCAATATTGAAAGCTCTGCTTCACAGTTAATGTAACTACTTAGATTATAGTAGAAGCATGTAGGTAATTAAATACCTATAGGTAGGTATTATTTATATGTGAAAAATTGTCATCAGTGAAGAATGTAAAAATACCAAGATTGCGTACTTATGTGAAGTAATGCGTCAATTCAAATCTCAAACAATATAATGCTTATTTAAAAGAAGAAAATACTCTGAGAGTCTTTACAAAAAAATATTGTTAGCCGTTAAGCACTACTTAAGAGAATAATAAATAAGTATAAAAAATTACCAGTTTAATTTTATTCACAACTCAAGTTTTAAGTTTGTTCGGGCGACCTACTCAAACTACTCAATGTAGTAGGGTACGCAAAAATAAGTAACTTATTCTTGAGTAATCTACTGCACAAAATTCTTGTGGTAAGTTTAGTAGCTTAGAAAAAAATGTGTAGGCTACTCAAAGTCGCCCAAACAGAATTGAGTAAGTTACGTAGGTCGCCCGAACGCGTTTTAGTAAGTTAAGGCGGTGCTTCGGAAAATAAGTTGGTGTATGCGAAAAAGTTGTTTTTTTAGTAAAAAAATGAAAAAATTATAAAAATAAATGCTAAATGCTTTCAAACAAAGTCTCTAAAACAATATATTATAATTTCAAATTATTTCGTTGCGTTATTTTTGAGAAAAATACTGCCAATGAAAATAGGATATAATTTAAAATTATATCCTATTTTCATTGGCAGTGTTTTTCTAAAAAATAACGCAACGAAATAATTTGAAATTATAATATATTGTTTTAGAGACTTTGTTTGAGGGCATTTAGCATTTATTTTTTCAATTTTTAGGGTTTTTGCTTTAGCCAGCAAAAACCCTATAGCAATCACTTTTCAGTGAGCCTTATTCTCGAGAATAAAAAGGTAGCAATAGACCTTGCGGTGACCGGTCGCAACAATCAGTGCTACCATATAGATGCGCGTGAAATGTGTTGGATGCGTTTATCTTTTCATGCTAGTTCGACTCTATTTAGTTGCATTATGATGGTGCTTTGGAAAATAAGTAGATAAATACGGAAAGTTGATTTTAAAATTAAGAAATAAAAGAATTGGAAAAATAAATGCTAAGCACCCTCACACAGTCTTTAAAATAATATAATTATTATAATTTCAAATCATTTCATTTCGTTATTTTTGAGAAAAATGCGACCAACAAAAATTATATCCTTGTAGTGACGAATGTAGACACTCTTTTCGGATAACTGTGTATATTTTGCTAATGTAACATGCTTAATATATAGTCGATCGTATGGTGTATCTTATGGTCTATTTGACCTAATTAGAATGCATTTTCGCTACTATGCGACTATGCGGTGCTTGCATATTTACGGCACCACATAGCCACCCCCTCACCAAAAACTTAAGTATAATTTACATCTTAGCATAGTACATTTTTTTTTTTTTTTTTTTGCGTATATTTTTATATATGAATCTCTGCATATGTTTCATTTTCTTTTTCTATATTCTTTTCTCCTCTTCTGATTATGGACGCCAGTTTTTTCTTGATGCTCATGTCTGTGAATTTGGTTTCTGTTTGGTTCTTCTCAAATTTCGATAACCTGGTGTGTATTCTATATAGAGCTATGGCTAGGATAATTATGATTGTGAAAAATAGAGTTGAGGAGATGTAATGGATATTATCAGGGATAGGATTTTCAAAGTTGGGTGATCGAAGTGTGAAGCTTTGCAATTTTTCAAACGTTTCCCTCTCCGAATTTAGAGGTGAGAAGTGTGGGTTGTATCTTTGCCATTTTGTGTTTATGATTTTTGTTAAATTGTTAATTTTAATTTTATCTAAAGTATTGGCTATAATTCCCATTTCGTCTAATGTTGTCCAAGTGGCTGGTATTAGATGTTGTATGGTGTTTTCATTATTTTTGCTGCATGGAACTATAAAATCTATAAGTACTTTTTCGTATTTTCCGTTATTTTCGATAAGTTGGGTATCGCAATCAAGGTTTAATTTAAATGCACCTATTTCATTGTTATTTATTTGCAAGTGTTCGATTATATCATTGGGTTTTTTCATATATATATTTCCAATTGGGTTTGTTATGATATACTCGTAAATATCGATTTGATTTATCCGAGTTGTATTTATTGATTTAATACATTTGAATAAGCATGTGTTTTTATAGTTTTGAATTTCGATCTCGTTTTTGAATATCGCATGGATACATTCATCAAATATTGATTGATGCATATGAGGTTGTGCTTGACATAATTGATCCTTCGAATTACATTTTTGTAATAATGCTCCTGTGTACGTTGTTATTTCTTTTGAATTACTATTATGGGCTAAGATCATCTCTTCTGCGTATATTTCACAGATTGCATTTTCCCATTTAAATGGAATGGTATATACCAAATATAATTGAATTTGCATGTTGATTTTTCTAATGGGAATTTTTACTTGGATTTGTATTTCTGAGTCTAAAAATTGACAATACGTGGTTTTTATTCTGTAATATGTATTTATATTGTCTAACGGGATAGCTAGCTCCATACTCTGTATTTTTAAGTTGTTTTCTAGCATTTTTAATTGCGTATATAGGGTATATTTTGATATTATGTTGGAGGGGATCATTCTTAGTCTGCAATGGTTAATTATGGAATTATCTCTCTATATATTAAAATCAAAACTTTAAAAATTATAACGCTGGAGTTTGTGTACCTAAGTAGCTGTGTATTGTGATATTGTGGTTAACCAAGCCATAAAATTTATAGAAGGTTGTATTTGGAAGACCAGTGCTGTGTATTGTGATATTGTGGTTAACCAAGTCATCATAAAATTTATAGAAAGGTTGTATTTGGAAGAAATCCATTATATTGAGGAACGCAGATATAGTACAGTACCAAGGAAAGAATACAAATGCATTATGGAAATACCTACAATCTTCAAACCGAATATAGTAATAAAATTTTATGGCTTGGTTGACTTGACCACAGGACAGGGCTGTACTAAGGAAACAATAGAAAGCATATAAAGCTTTTATAGAATTTTGTAAACGATTCCTGATGACATAGGGTTTCCCACAAAATTTAGGTAGGATCAACAATGGATTGCTTTTTTTATGGAGGGGGGTTAAATTTCGATTGCAAATAATATAACAGTATTTGTCCATGCCTAATTATTTAATCCTAAGGTGTATAATATATAATTATGGTCATTCTTATTTTCCAGATTAAACAGTAGTATAAAATACTTTAATAATCTTATTATGTTTTGATTTAAATCACGCTTAAATTCACTTTAATAAAAAACGTGTACGATACATGTTTATGTGGCATAGGGTTGGGCCGCGCAGCGGCCAGGGGCGTAGCCCCTAGTATTTTTGAAAAACCATTTGTATGCTTAGTAGGGCTATTGTTTTGATTTCTGTGGTATCAATTATTTTTTCTGGAATTGTCATAAATTTCTCAAAATTTGCATTAATAACTTCCGATAAATTTTCCAGTTCTTTTTGGGTTTCTAGTAGTCCTTTGTGTTGTCCTATTACTTCATCTCGAAGGGTATCATAATGTTCTTTAAGCGTTTTTTGGTTTGTGTATGTGTTTGCAATTTCATCGTCATTTACCAAGTTACAACAAAAGTGGAAAAATGAGCCTAACGCGTGAATTCGTCTTTTTGCTCTCGTTTGTAAAGTGTTATGTATGTCAAAAATTATGCTATTTGCTTCATCGTACGTCATCTGTTTTAGATTTTGAATCATCTCGTAGCGATGTTCATATCCCTCATCTGCGGTTAAGTAGGTATCTTTACCTATATTTTGTGCTATTTTATCTAGTGTACCAGTTACTGCTTCTTTATTTAACCCGAAGGGTTGCCTAAAGATTATTGGTAGGGTATGATGGTAAATAATTTTTTCGGGTAATTTTTTAAATATGACTCCTGATGTTATTTTTATCAGATTATTTTCTACGTCTTTAAGGTTAAGTATTATGATTGTAATGATAAGTGACATCGTAGAGTTCTTCATTCTGCAACAAAGGAAAATGAAAGGAATTAGAGTAGAAATGCGCGCAAGGATAAGTTTAAGGAAAAGGATAGGAAGGAGATTGGGAAGGTTGCAGGATTTAGTTGTTGTCATCATTAGTGATTTCATCATCATTTGGGTTGTTTTCGTCAAATTCAGTATTGCCATGGCTTATTTCTTCATTATCTTCTTCATTCGATTTTTCATTTTTATCATCTTCAGTTTCTCTCATATTTTTTATATCATCATTTTCGTACTCTGTTTTCGATTTTCTTTCTTCATATTTTTTCATTCTTTTTATGTGCACTAAAATTTCTTTATCATTTTCTTTTATTTTGTAGGTAAGGTCACCAATTTTTTCCGTAATTACATACGGTCCTAGGTATTCCTCATCCATTTTACTCTTTTTTAACACATTTTTTATTAATACTTTTTCTCCTTTTTGAAACACATCTTTAATCCTCAACCTGTTTTTATTTTTTGCATTTTCTTTAAAATTTTCACTCAACAGCTGAGGTACAGTGTTCCTAAATTCATCTAAATTTTTTATTTCAATCTCTCGTTCTTCGGATGTCGTAGGTATTTTTAGCTTTCGTTTCAGCGTATCTTCATCCTTTCCAAACATCACGTAAAACGGTGATTTGAAATTCAATACTCTAGTTGGCGTACAGTTGTATGCATGGATTATATGTTTTAAGTCACGGTTGATATTAAATTTTTCATTATCGCGTATAGCTTTTTTGATTTTTTCTTTTATTGTCGAATTAGCTCTTTCCACCTGTCCGTTGGAGCTAGGTGAGTATGCTGGTATTCTTCTCATCTGGATTTCATTATTTTTACAATATTCCTCGACCTCTTTTGCTACATATACTGTTCCATTATCAGTCAAGATTGTTTGGGGCTTCATATAATTTGCTGACAACTCATCAATTAATTCGACTATGGTATTAGCTGTTACTGTTGTATAACCTTTCGCGAAAATAAATTTTGAAAATTGATCGATTGCTACAACAATGTAGTATTTTTTATTTTTTATCATGATAGGACCCATTGTATCGAGTGACACTTGGGAAAAGAGGTTAGGTGGGGGATTGGTTCTTTCTTTTAGATGTCCGCTTTTTCTTTTGACTTTTCTATTAGTTCTTTGGCATGTATCGCAGCTCTTTACATGTTCGGTCACCTTTAAGTACATACCTTCCCAATAGCAATGGTTTTTTATAGTTTTTCATATGTTGCTTTTTCGCCTGGGTGGCATGATTTTTCGTGCGTGTTGATCAGTACTTCTTCAATCATATTTTTTGGAATCACTGGTAACAATAATAAATTAGCTTTGTTGAATTTTTTATAGCATAAGACTCCATTTTCATTTATGACATATCGTCTACTTTTTCTTTTTATTCTTTTATCAATTAGATTTACATCTTGTTTATTGAGCAGCAATTTTTTTATGTTGTTTAATTCTTCATCCTGTTCTTGGCTCTTAACAAAATCGTCGGCGATTTCTAATTTTGTAGTATTTATGTTTTCACCATCGCTAACTAAACGCGATAATAGGTCTGCCCATACATTATCTGCTCCATTTATATGCTTAATCTCGAAATCATATTGGGCTAATTTTTGTACAATTCTTGCTAACTTTTTAGGGTTGAATGTTTTTCGGGATGATATTTCTCCAGTAAGGTTTTTATGGTCGGTTAATATTGTAAATTTATTCATAAATAAATATGGTCTAAATGCTGTAATCGTGTCTATTAATGCTTGAAATTCAAGGTCGTACGCTGACCTGCATTTTTTACGCGGTGGTAATTTGTGTGAGTAGTATGCTATAGGCATGCGTTTGCCTATCTCCGTATCATATTGCGTTAACACGCCACCAACTGCTCTGGCTGACGCATCAGTTTCTACGTAAATTTGTTTATTGGGGTCAAATATTTTCAATATTGGTCTAGATGCTATTATTCGTTTTAAATTTTCAAATTCTTCTGAATGATCAGATGTCCATTCTACTAATTCGTTACCTTTCTTCCCTCCTGAAGTTAAATCGGACATTTTAATCGTTTTTTGAGCGAAGTTTGGGATGTACTGACGAAAGTATCCCATTGCTCCTAGCACTTTTTGAACCTCTTTCACTGTTCTTGGATTAGGCAATTTTAGTAAGGCTTTTACGTTATCATTATTTGGCTTGACTTTTCCATTTTTAATTTCGTGACCTAGAATTTCTACTTCATTTTCAAATAATCGACATTTATTTGTTTTTAATTTTAAATTGTTTTCATCCAATATTTTTAGCACATTTTGTAATGAGGTTAAGCTTTCCTCAAAAGTTTTGCCAAACGCGCAAATATCGTCAAGGTAAATTGTAACTGATTTATATAGGTATTCTTGTAATTTTCCACGCAATTCCCTATTCATTGCAGCGGTAGAAGTTTTCATCCCTTGTGGGAGCCTTTTGAAATGATAGAGATCTGATTCTAATTTAAATGCTGTTACTTCGTATGAATCTTTATGTAAGGGAATTTGGTAATAACCTGAAGCTAAATCAAGAGTGGAAATAAATTTGGCATCATGCATGTTGTCAATTATTGTGCTTATTTTATCTACTGTATTTTGATCTGGTCGGATTTTTTTGTTAAGTTTTTTATAATTTACCAAAAGTCTTAGTTCTCCGCTTTTTTTCTTTTTGATGAATGCTGGGGCACAGTAAGGAGATGATGAACGTTCTATGATACTACTGTTTTCTAATTCTTTTATCAATTTAAGCGCCTCTTCCCTCTCTTTTATTGCTAGCGGGTAAGGCGGACATGTTACTGGGGTGTCATCACTTAATTTAATTTTGTAAGGTTCTAGTTTAGCTTCTTTGAGATCGGTTATTTTTGTCGTGAATATATGTTTATATTTATGGAGTAGATCATATGCTTTTCGTTTCTGCTCGTCTGTTATTTCATTCGATATTATGATTGGAATTCCATTTAGGTCTTTTATTGGTTCGTCGTATCGTATGTTTGTATTTTTTACCTTGTTTTCTACGATATTCAGCACTTTTGCTTGGCTTCGCTGTTCTACTTTACCTAGCCTCTGTCCGATGTGTAAACATTTATGTATACAGTTATTGTTCCGTATTTTTATTACACCATCATCATTTTTTACCGATATTCCTACGTTATATAATACGGCAGGTGTTCTAATTGTTTTATCTATATCAGCGAATTTAAAGCACGCGACCAAGCCTGGCGCTAAAATAATTTTCTCTGTGCATACCAACTCATTGTTTTGAATTAAAAATATTTCTTGTTGTTTTACTTTATTTATCCATTCTTTGGATATTGGAATTTCGATCCCATTATTGAAACTGATTTTTACATCTTTAAAATTTATTATTGCCTCATACTTTATCATAAAATTGATTCCCAATATTAAATCTACGGTTATATTGTCGACTACTGTCGCCATGACACCAAATTTAACTCTTTTTATTTCAAACTCTAATAATGTTCTTCCGATTACTTTTAATTTTTCGTCGTTTGGACCTTTTAAAACAGAATTTGATCGGAATATGATGCTGTCTTTTTCTACTTTTTCCTTATTAATGATCGAGGGGTTACTGCCTGTATCTAATATTGCGCTTATTTCCTGGTTATTCTTGATTATTTTAATTTCGATTTTTAAGTTTGGGATATGGAAAGCGTAGATAGTTTGAATTTCTTTTGTCAGGCTTTTCCCCTCGAATTTACTCAGTTTTTTGGCTTCTTGCATTCATTTAAATTATGGCTTGTTACGTTGCATTCAGGACAGAATTTAATTGAGTCGTAATTTTCATTTTGGGTAGGTTGATAATGTTGTTGAGTTTGGTTTGACCGGCTATAGGAGTTATAATACATTTTATTGCCTCTTGAATAATTTCTTCTACCTCTAGTTCTACCTCCTCTGAATCCTCTATAGCCTCTCGCTCTTGTTCTCATTATATCTCTATTGTAGTTATTTAACATCTGGGGATGTGTATAGTTGTATTGTGTATATGGTAGATAGGTATTAAGTCCCTCACTTTGTAATGGGAGATGAGGAAATGTATTTAGCTGAGAATAATATAGGTAATTTTGTTGATAATTTTGCGTTTTTCCTTCTTCTTTTCTCTCTTTTGCATAACAAATTGTTTCTTCGCTTTTTTCTTTTTCATTTTTCCTATTTGCTTCCAATTTCCCTTTTTCTTCTTGCCATTTTTTCCTTTCTTGCTCTATTTTTACTAACTCGCTCCTTACTTCTTCTAACGCCTGCTGTAGGCCATGCATTTCTAGCTTGCCTTTGTCTGCAGCCGCTACTGCATCTGCATGGTGAATTAGTTCACTAAGCTCTAATTCGCTTTTTACCTTCATGAACTCCCCTGTATTAATATCATTGGCAGGTAAACCATCTACTAAGTATTCTATTATATTTTTTAATGGCATGTTTGCATCTAGTTTTTTACATAATGATGTTATCTTATCTGCATATTTTTTATAACTTTCTTTACCTTTTGTGCAGGTTTTTAATTCATTTCTAATTACAAATTCGTTTTCCTTATACTGGTCTTTGAATTTTTTGCACAATTTTCTCCAAGTTAGCATGGGATATTCCGTTTTAAGCTGTCGAAAAAATCGAAGTTCCTTTGGGGGAAGCGTTTCTATTAATTTACAAATAGCTTCCTCGTCATTCCATCCATTCAATTCTTTAATTAGGCTAAGATTTTCTATAGTTTCCTCAATATTTTCGGTTTCAAATTTTGGGAATTTAGATTTATTTTTAATTATTATTTTTTCTATGAGCGTGTCAGAGTTGTGATTTTTATTTAAAATGTCTTTTTTGGTTGAGGTTTTCTCGAATGTTTCGTCTTCGGAGTTTGAAGTACCAGCGCAGTCCTCATCAAAATCTATTAACTCGATGGATTCTTTATTCGTATATGAATCTAACTCTTTGATCTCATTTTCCATAAATTTTTTGGTTTCTTCATTGTATTTTATTGTTTTTAGGTAATTAAATGCTCCTTCATTTTTATTTAGAAATACTGTTAAAAAGAATCTTAGGTGATCTTTCTCTGATCTTTTATTTCTTTTATTATTAAATGATTGTTTAGGCATTTTTAGTTCTATCGTACTTATTAATTCTTTTACTGCTTCAATTGGTAGTTTTTTAACCCATTCTGATAGAGTGGACATTTTTATAATTTTTACAGGAGGTTATTTCAGGATAGGAATTTTTTTAGAAAGGAAAATGGATAGAAAAGCCGTAGCTCTTACCTTGTTAAATTTTTCTTAGTCTGTTTATTTTCCTTGAGTGTTTGATCCTCAACTAGTCCTTGGTGCAGTTTGACGTTGTTGAACCGGATTTGCGCCGTAGTTGTATACTCTTCGCGGTTATTCTCGATTCGCGGACGCGTTCGATTTACGTTCGTAGCCGATACCGGAAAACTGTTCGGGCGCCACTATGTAGTGACGAATGTAGACACTCTTTTCGGATAACTGTGTATTTTGCTAATGTAACATGCTTAATATATAGTCGATCGTATGGTGTATCTTATGGTCTATTTGACCTAATTAGAATGCATTTTCGCTACTATGCGACTATGCGGTGCTTGCATATTTACGGCACCACAATCCTATTTTCATTGATCGCATTTTTCTCAAAAATAACGCAACGAAATGATTTGAAATTATAATGCTTATATTGTTTTAGACACTTTGTTTGAGGGCGCTTAGCGTTTCTTTTCCATTTTGTTCATTTCTTTATTTTAAAATCAACTTTTTTGCATTTACCTTCTCACTTTCTGAAGCACCGCCTTATATGTATATGGTCGGTTAATAGCCTACTTAATGCATTTTTTGAACATTAAACCTGAGTTAGGTATGTAGTTACATTACACAGATTCGGTTAATAGCTGACTCAGTGTTTCAAAAAAAAAGTCGTATTAGATATTAGCTGACTCAATGAATTTAAATGTTGCACCAAGTCAGTTATTAGCCGACTGTGTCTCTGCTGTATAGTATTATTACACCGAATTGGTTAATAGCCAACTCAATACTTCTAAAGTTCTAAACATGTCGGTTATTAGCCAATTCAATGCATTTCACCACTGAACCAAGTCGGTTATGAGTCCACTCTATGCAGTTCTATCAGGTACACAGTGTTATTCATTAGCCGATTCGGTGGTTTGAAAGAAGTTGGTTATTAGGCAAAGAAGCCGATTCAAATACTCCACGCACTGAGAGCTGTAATTTGTTTTGTTAAACTTGAAATTTTTTACCTTTTTAAAATATTTTTCATTTTCTTACTTGCATACAGCTTGTAAGTTGCAATAGTTGCACTTTCCATTTTAAATTAGCAGGTAAATTATTGAAGCAATATTAGGGATCTGAAATAATATGAGTGCTCAGATTTGGTAGAAAAGACTACTGTTTACCAGCTAGTAATGAAAAAAAAAAAAAAGTAATGGAAAAAATCAACAGGAATTTTTGAGCCTCAAAAATTTTCTAACCGTTGATGGAAGTAATGGAGAAGTCTAAAATTAACCAAATATTACACCTACACTAACATTTTCATAATTTTGTGGTACCTACCCAGGTATATAGCGGGGTTTCACCCCTCATTTAGTTGAGAGAGCAAATTGGCAAAAAGTTGGTGAACAAAATGAAAAGAAAAATTATGACAACACAACGAGCTGTCATTTATGTACCTGTTTTCAACTTATTGCTTTTTTAATTGAGAAATTTTTTATTAGTTTCCTCTCTATAAGTTAACTTTGCCATAGGTATGTTCCTGTATCTAGGTCCCGATTTCAAGTACTTGCACTTTTTAGTATCGATATAATTGTAGTTTTTGGTTTTTTAAATAGGCCCCTTGAATTGGAATTATAGTTAATATTAATTCAATTTTCGTATTCGTAGTAGGTATTATATATTTTGATTTCTACCTACCTACCTACCTACCTACCAACTTATTAACCACACATACTAACCAGTCCAACTGGTAAAGTGTTCATTGAGCGTGCTTTTTTAAGGGACAAAAAATCAGTTCGTTTTTTTGTATGTATGGGTGTCACAGTCCCAAAAAAAGAGAGAGCTGGAGCCTAAAACCCCAGTTTTTTCCCATTTATTAAATTTAATTAAAGACAAAAAATGTTAATACAGTCTGGTAGCGGACACTCCACTTACTTCAAATTTATGTCAACTTCCTTAGACAACGAGCACAATGGGGTGTTAGCGCCCTTGATGCGCGATTTTTTTCTCAGATTCAGCCATTTTTAGATCAAAACAGGCTCTGTAAGTGCGATTAGCTATGCGGGACAAAAAAAACGAACTCAATGCATATGTAGATTCATTCCACACCCATTAAGCTGAAGTTCATGGAAAACTCAAAAGTGCTCAACATTTTTTTGTTTCATATTCTTTTAATTTTGACAAAATTCTACCCCACTTTTATTGGTCAAAATTTGCTAAAAAATATAGTCAAAAACTGACATGTGCTTAAAATTACCAAAGCTGTTTAAAAATTTTGGTTGAAATTGTTGGATTTTTGGTGGAATTCTACCCAACTTTTATGAATCACTCAAAAATTGGACAGCACTTAAAATTCTCAAAAGTTATTTAAAACAAATTTTCGTTGACATATTTGAATTTTTGGTGAAATTTTACCGCACTACCATAGGTTGCATGCCAATTATGTGAAAATACTCAAAAATTATCCTGAGCTCAGAATTCTCAAAAATTTTTCTGGTAAAAATTTAGGTCATAAGCCAATTTTTTGAACTACTCAAAAATCGATCTAATTTTGGGCTCAAATTGCATTTTCACCAATTTTATTGCTTGTGAAATTTTAATCCATTTTGATGGGTCACGCAACAATTTTTTGAAAATACTCAAAAATCGACTTAATTTTAACTCAAAATTGCTCAGAAATGCTCAAATTACATTTTCAACAATATCTTTATATTGCTCATGAAATTTTAACTCATTTTGATAAGTCGCAACCCCAGCTTATAAAAGTCTTATAATTAGTAATTTGTGACAAAAGAGGCAAAATGGCAAAAATGGTATTTTTACCAGTTCGACTGTGGACTGAATTGGTTACAGTTTTGATATAGGTAAATGATATACCTAACGCTGCTGTGATTCGTGAATTATAATGAAAGTCAATCATTTTTAGACTAAATGATTATATTGAGTATTTGTGAATCAGCGGTACACTCGTACGTGTATTAATTAGCATTATACAAATGAAGCTAAAGAGTTATAAAAAAATTATAGAAGATGATGTTAAATAAGTTTTAATGGCTGGTTTAATAAAATTTACATCAGTATTCTCTTTTTTGCAGACATCTGTTGCACGACCCCAATATCTTTATGGTAGGGGTGGAAAACCTAAATAAATTAATGAGCGATATTAGTGAGAGATTGATTTCTAGAGGTTATATCTACCTATTATAAACCTGTCATTGGAGGTACCGATGAAACACGACGATGTTTCTGCCCCAAAGAGGTTGTGAATACGAATACAAAATCCAATTCATTCAAATCATTAGAAGAAGGCTGTAGATTGGAAAATAGCGAATGTGTGAAGTGGAATGGAGTAATAAATTCCAAAAATATAGGTAGATTAACATTTTGAGGATGATAAAGTAATCAGAATGAAAAAATTACGGCAATAAAGTAATAACGGTTCATCTCTTAATAAAGTGATAAGTACGTATGTGACGCTATTTTCAATTGATTAATTATTAATTTATCTATGCTCTCGCAAGACTGGTCATTGGTCGAGAGGTGCCCGCAGTCACAAGATTTTGGACAGGTGTTCTTAAATTCTTAATTCTTAAAATCACCCAAATATTGTATGTTCAATGTTCATCTGTATTGTATTAACTAGACATTTATGAATCAACTCATTCATCAAAATTTCATCTTTCTACTAGACAAATTTTCCGTACCTATTTATCCTCTTAACCCAATCGGATAGTTTAGTCTAGGCAAAAACCTACAAAACCCTTTTTATACCAAAAAAAATCAGTGAACATGTAGCGAAGGTTGCG